>KV441892.1:528234-563253 GCA_001650995.1 Gongronella sp. w5 | reverse complement strand
TTTTTTTTTTTTTTTTTTTTTTTTTTTTTTTTTTTTTTTTACAAATTAGGAGCAACCGCAGGCTTTGGCCTTGGCTACGAGGGACAAAAGGATGGCAAGCACCGGTTTGCCGGCCTATGCAACGTGGACCCTGTGCAATATGAGACGGTGCGCTCGATCAATCACATCATTGCCAGTTTTAATGTCAACACCAACTACTGGAGCAAATACTATGTGTTTAAACGACTCATGTGGGTTGGCAACAAGCACGTATCGCAATTTGCCACGCTGTTTTTCCTAGCGTCGTGGCACGGGATTCACCACCTCGGCTACTTTGCCACTTTTTTGCTCGAATTTCTCGATTTGATGGCGGAAAGGATCCTGCGCGACTGGCTGATCGTGCTCGGCATTGACGCGGCGTTCCAGCGAAACCGCGTGACGCGTGGACTCCAGTCGTTTTTGGCGTGGTTCCTCTGCAAAACCGTCTTGTATTATGCAGGCATTACTTTTGACCTATTGGACCTTTCCAACGCTCACAAGGCTTACTCGACCGTCTATTATTATGCCCACTGGGGCCTGGGCTTCTTGCTTGTGTCAGGGTTCTTTCTACCGCGCCGCGCGGCGGTCAAAAAGATGGATTAAATCTTTTTTTTCTTGTTTGGAGCCCCTTCTCACACTTTTTTTGTCCTTTTTTTTTTTTTCCACTCTCCTTTTGAGCACTATACAAAGTGCCCTTTTAAGCACTTTGCAAAGTGTCTGGAGCCCCTTTTTTTTCTTTTCTTCCACTCACCTTTTGAGCACTATACAAAGTGCCCTTTTGAGCACTTTACAAAGTGTCTTTTTTCTCGTTTGGAGCCCTTACACTTTTTGTCCTTTTTTATTTTTTATTTCTCGTTTAGAGCCCTTCTCACACTTTTTGTCCTATTTTTTTTTTTTTAGCACTTTGTCAATCCATGTTTTTTCCAGTAAAAAAGGCACTTTATTTTTGAGCATCTCGAGAAGTGCCCCCCCTTTTTTTTTTTGTGGAATTGGTTTAAAAACGCGCAATTTGCCGTCTGTTTCGGCCATGGCGTGGCAAATCTGGCGCCATGTGACAGAGAATCGAATTTAATGACGTTTGCCTCAGAGACATCGCGTTTTTTTCTGTCCGTTGCCAAGCAAATGAACTTTTTGAAATCACGCATTTCAGGCACGCAAAAGTCGCACATCGGCCTTGCCAGGCAAGGTCAAATTGACAATCAAGCGCAAATGTCCGCCTGACCGAATATGGCCGCGTTTTTCGGCTTGTGTAAAGAGGCAAATCAACATAGCAGGTGTGTCTTTTATTCTAGTTTTTTGCATTGGGTAGGAGGAAGGTCTCGTGGAGGTGATGGTGGTGGAGGTGGCGGTGGTGGAGGGGGCTTGGCGGCTTGCGCTGTATGCTGCTGTTGGTGCAATTGCTGCTGTGCGGCGCGTTTGCGCTTCTCCTTTTCGGCAACGGTGCCTGGGGGCTCGCGTGTGAGAATGACCAAGTGGTCCAGTGTGGTATCAAGAGAATGGCTGGTATGGGGCGTTGGCAAGGGCGATGCGGGGCGCTGTTGTTGTGAAGAAGACGTGGAGGGGCTGGGCGGTGGCAGTGCCAGGACGTGGTGCACGTGTTTTTCGCCTGGCTTTTCTGCGCGGCACACGTCGATTTGCTTGACCCAATTATCGTCGAGGACGCGGTCGAGCGTTGCGCGGCGCTTTGGCTGGCATTCGAGCATGGACGCGATGATGGGCCGCGACTCGCGCGGCAGCAGCTTCAACAGGCGGAAGGATGGCAGCGGCTGGCTGGCAAAGTGCTGGAACGACGGGTCAGACACGCGGCTGTGGCGCCAGGGAAAGCGGCGGATCATCATGCAAATATAGATGATGGCGCACGACCAAACATCGGACAGGCGAGGATCGTAGCTAGGCTGTGTGTGCTGTTCGGGTGCAATGTACGGATCAGAGCCAAACACGCCTCGCGACATGGCCACCTCCTTCTCGTTGCCAAACGGCGAACGGAACACAATGCTGCATCCGAAATCAATGATCTTGAGAATGCCAAACGACGAAATCACGAGCTATTTTGCCATGAAAAGAGCCAAAAAGAGAGGGGAAAGAGAAATGAGTAAATGCAAAAACAAAAAAAGAAAAAAAAAAGAAAGGCATGGGGACGCGTAATCCATTTTTTTTTCTGTTCTTACATTGTCCAGCTTGAGATCGCGATGGGCAATGCCCATGCGGTGCATGTACGAGACACCATCAAGCAATTGATGCCAACAGCAGGCGATTTCCTCGCGAGACATCATGCCACTCATGACGACATTGAAGAGGTCCGTGGGCGCGTATTCCATGATTTGGTAAAACGTCGAATCTTCTTGCACAATGTCCAGAGTCTCAATGATGTTGGGGTGCCGCAGCGTCGATCCAATGCAAAACTCGGCCGTCACCTTTTTCACATAATCCTTTTCCGACTCGTTGGCCAGCCGCTTTCGAAACTGCTTGACGGCAAATGTCTTTTGATCCGTGCTGCGGCGGATCAGTCGCACGCACCCGCCAGCTCCCTTTCCAATGTAGCGACCTTTTGGAAAAAAAAATAGAAGAATGAGCCCAGGCTTCGCTCTTTTTGTGTTTGTTGTGCACCAAGTCCCTTTTTTTGTACACCCATCTTTTTTTTTTCCCTTTTTTTTTTTTTTTACCCCATGTGCCATAGCGGGCACCAAGATGCTGGCGGAATTGATTAGCAAAATAGGGCGATTCTTTTTGATTTTCAGGTTCCCAGACGAAAAAGCGGCGCAAGTCGGACCAGATCATGCCCAGGTCCTTTTGGTTGTTTTGTGGCGACGGGCTGGAGGGTCTGTGGTGGTGAAAATGGGTGTCATGGTAATGCTGGTCGTATTCGGGCTTTTTAAAGATGAATTGCGCGGGTGTGGCGCATGTTGCGGGGCGGTGCGCCAAGGGAGGCCGCTTTTTTGGCTTGTCGAGCGGCGGGGAGGGCGGCGGATGCAGCGGAGTGGACGAGGACGTCGTGGACGACGCGGGCGACGGCGGTTTCGACGTTAAAACAAGCTGCGACCGCGGGCGTGGCCTGCCAGCGCCGCCAAAGCCCGCATTGGTGCTGGATATGGTCTTTTGCAGCAGCTTGGTCAGCTCGGTGACGTCCACTGAGCTCGTGCTCAAGCGATTCGCGTGTTCGTGGTTTATCTGCGCAGGCGCGAGCGTCGGCGACGACGGCACCGACCGCTCTGGTGTGACCAAGTCGTACCGCTGGTGGACAAGAGACATGTAGAGGCGGACAGCAAAGCGAGGGAGGAAGAAGCGGCCGGCTCCTTCCAAGACAAAAAAAAAAAGACGAAGAAAAAGAGAGTGGAAGAAAAGAAAAAGGACAAAAAAGTGTGAGAAGGCTCTAAACGAAAAAAAAAGAATTTTTTTTCTGCTCTCCAAAAAAAAAAAAAAGGTGCCAAAAGACACGATGTTCCGGGGTGAACCTTAATGTGGGCTGATCAAAATAACAAGTCTGTGTGTAAACCAAGGTTGCAACGGCAACAATAGGGTCCTTTTAAACAAAAACAATCGATTCATTTTCATTTTTTTTATTTCTCATCGCTCGCTGCCTGTTGCAAACCAGCAAAACAAAAAAAAAAAATCAACAATGAATCGCAAAAAGCGAGAGAGAAAAAAAAGGGGAAGCCGCATCCCACACGCCCAAATCAGAACCAGCGCTTGTTCACGTTGACGGACGAGTACACCAATCAGGAAACAGGCTGCCCAAAAATGGGAATCTCTCGTTGGGATGAAATCCAAACGGGTGTTGCTTGCCACCCGCCGGTGTCACCATGCAGCTGCCAACACCGCGGTTGCTCACTGGTTCATGCAAAAATTCTGGATGAAGGCATCGACCAATTCAATGCAGCTGGCGTTGCACAAGACGAAAAGGACTTTTTTTTTTATTATTATTTTGCCCACCCACGTGCCTTGCTATCGTACTCTTTTTATTTTAATTTTTTTTTTTTTTTGCGATCGGTGCGCCCAAATTTTTGATCTTTGCAACCAATCCCCAGCCCTTGGTTCTGTGTCCACACGATCAGCCTCTCTCTCGCCCATCCCATGGCCCCATTGGTCTTTTTGTCCCCCGATGCGCATCGCTTGGAAACTGGAACCTGGCACACGCCCGCGTGACATGCGTCAATGGTGCACGTACACACGAAATGTGAAACCATTTATTTTCACGCGCCAACGCGCTCCCAATTCCCATCTGCCCGTCTTTCCCAGTCTCCTGTGCCTTGCATTGCACAAAAAAAAAAAAAAGTGAAAAAGCAAGACAAAATGAGGTGCCCTCGTCATTTCATCCTGTTTATGCAGCCAATTGCAGCCATCGAGCCAAGTTGGCTTGGCACCGGGGACTCATCCGGGTTTCGCATCTTGTTTATGCAGCAACTCGCCGGTTGACGACTCTTTGGGATGTCATTTGGGGGGTGAGAATTGCGCAGGGGCAATACACACAAAAAAAAAAAAGAGCAAATCCAAGACGGACGCGCTCAGACCACTTTTTTTGCGTCGTGTCATTTGCCCTCGACTAGGAAAAAGGTGACGAAAAGGGCACGATGGTTGCTTCCTTTTGCACGTTTCGAGCATTCCATACGTCGATTCATTCCAATATGTGTTTTTTTGTTGCTGCCGCCCATCTGAAGCCATGTTCACTTCTAACAAACACAGACGGACACAGGCAGGCACAGAGAGACACGGAAAGCACAGAAAAAAAAACAAGAGACACAAGGAGAGCCAGGTGCAAAGAGGGGTCATGCCACCTTGCATGGAAATACAGCGATTTGCTATTGTTCGAGGCGATCCCATGGCCAACCCCAGCGGCGGACGCGTCAATGACAGTAAATGACATTGTGTCAGAGCGCGTCATGTATGTAAAAGAGAGAGAAAGAAAAAAAAAGCGATTCCGAGAGCGGAGGTTGCCAATTGAGAGTGCGCTGCATGGATGGTTTGCACGAGGAGAGGCTCCCCTGAGCCCAAATTAGGCGTTTTTGGCGTGTTTGTGCATTGTGGTTTGTCAATGGGCCAGATTTGGGTCTCCGCTCCAGCGCTATGGTCCGCGGCGGGGCGCGTAATTTAAGATTGTTGATCAAATGTCCTATTTCGTAGCGGCCATCTTGCCTTGGCGTCGATCAGTAGGCAATTTGATCCGTCCGTCGAACACATGCAGGAGTGCCATTGCTTCTCAGTTGGTGCGCTTGGCCTTGTTTCTTATTGTTCCATCATCTGCACGAATGAATTCATGCATCTTGGAGCTGCGATATGAGAAATGTGCGCATGCATGACCCAGGCACGCAGCTGCCCGTCCTCCCTCTTGCAAAATAAAACAAGTGCGTCATGTTGATTTTTCCGCTTTCCTTTTTTAATCATTTGTCACTCCCATCCTTGTTGACACCAATAAAAAAAAATGGCGCGCGCGCGCGCGTCCGTCGCCATTGTTCCCGACTCTGTGGCATTCATCAGACAACAGGGAGACAAAAACGAGGAGAAGAAAAAAAAATAAAGCAACAGGGAGATGGCGCTATTTACCCAAATAGACGATCGAATTGGCGTGCGGCGGGTGCTCATCGTCTCTTAATTGAGGGAGGTGCAGAAAAAGGGAGACGAGGAGCAAGGGGAACGAGTCAGGGGGGCAAAGCGAACAAGCGGGAGAGGGGGGCAAAAAGGACAACAAGGTCAAAAAAAAAAGAGGGCTGCTTATTCAATAAAACATGTGAACACTGCCTTTCTCATCGTTTCTTCTCTCTCTCTTTTCTTCCTCTCCTCCTTTTTTTTTTTTTCAAAGATGCTTTTTTGTAAATCCTTGTCAATTGACCTAATTGAGCCTGTGGTGTACTTGCACGGGCCCAAGGATAAGCACACCACCAACATTTTGCGCGGCATCATCCGCTTTCGATGCAAACGCACCATGTACATTGACTCGGTGACGCTGAAATTCATTGGTGTGTCCAAGACATTGTGGCCTGAGGGTACGTCCCCCGTTTTAAAATTGAGTATCGCAAAAAAAAAAAAAAGCCATTGTCTCACTCAATTTCTCTCTTTTCTCTCTCTCCCTTTGTTTTTCTGTCATCTGTTAGCCTCCCAGCATTGGGACAAGCAGGTTCTCGTGGACTCGGAGATCCCAATCAGCCACGCGCCCATGTATCTCAAAGGCGGAAAGCACGCATTTCCATTTGAAATTTTGCTTTCCAACACGCTTTCCGAGTCGATTGAGTGCGGGCTTGGGCATGTGCGGTATAAACTGATTTGTCAGATCCGCACACAATCGCATTGGCGGTCGTTTCTGCTGCCCAAAACAGCGGCGCCTGCGGCTGCGCATATTCGGGCAAAGCGATCCGTGATCCTCGTGCGCTTGCCATCACAAGACAGTCCGCGGTGCATCTCTCAGACGCACCATTTGCAAGAGCAACAGCAATTGAACATGGTGATTGAGACGGCACACGTGACGCCTGGCGCGGCGCTGCCATTGTCGTTGCATTTCTCGCACCCCGAGGCCATTGTGTCGCTCCAGCAACTGTCAGTCAAGCTGATTGAGCGGCAAAAGTTCCGCGCTCCCTCCAAACAAACGACACGCATCCTACACCACGAAATCACGCTACAGCAACAGCAACAATGCTGGGCGGACCAAGAAGCACGCTTTATTTACATTGTTCCGGACTCGAGATCGCTCCAGGTGCACCCCACCACGACCAATCGCATCATTCGCGTCCGCCACTGGATCCAAGTGTCTCTGTCGCTCACTTTGAAAAACGGCGAGACCAAGGAAATATGGATGGATGCGCCAATTAGTGTGTTGCTTGCATCGCTCGATGATTACCACACATTGCCCGTGTACCAGACGCAGGAAACATACCAGCAGCAGCAATTACAAGCACAAGAAAACCGAAATTGTCAATGTTGTACGCATCATGCTCATCCATTGAACACGCCAACCACGCCTTTACGCGCGTCTTTACTTCGATCATCATCCTCTTCGTGTCCAAGCCGCTCGCGGCTATCGCTAAAGGATCATTTGTGTCCTTCGTGGATGTGCCGATCATCATCATCGTATTCATCTTGCGATGTGGCCGCGTCACTTGCCATTGCATCATCCGCGAGCCCTATACAGCCCTTGGCAGCACCATTGGCACCGCCACTGCAGCCACCAACCACCACAACAGCACCATTGGTCATTAGCAACAGCCATCCGTCATCGTCATCGTCAAATCCCAAGAAAAAGAAGAAAAAGCGCGTGTCGCACGCGATGAATCCTACCTATTGGCTGCACAGGTTATATGCACGCCACCACTCGTCGTTGCTGCCATCTTATCGCCTTCCGCCACCGCCGCCTTATCATCACCCACCTAGCGCCGCCGCCATCGTCATCCATCCGGCCGCCGCCATCCCCTGTGCTTAGACATCCCTTTTTTTTTTACCTCCTTTTTTTTTTCTCGCTGACCCCCCCTTGTTTTTTTCTCCTTTGTTTTTCATTTCAGCACCTCCCCCTTGTATTCAATGAATAAACGCCCCTTGTCCCAATTTTTGAATAGATAATGCGTCTTTTTCTTTTTTATTCTTTTGTATATATTTTTTCGATTAGAAAAAGAGGTAGGTGAGGACAAAGACGAGGGATGCGACGGTCAAGACGACTTGCGGCGGGTATCCTTCCATCGGAACATGGGAATTGGTCATGGCGGCTGATTTTTGCATGGCTTGCAGGGTGGCATGGTGGGTTTCGTGCTTGTTGGGTGGTGGTGCATCGCGTGTCTGGGTCACTGGGTGGTTCAATTGGTTCAATTGGTTCAATTGGTGCTCTTCTTGCTTCTTGAGCTGCATCTGCAGGTCGCTGATCTGCACCTGGGCGTCGGCGAGCGCCGCATTGGCCTTGGCGGCTGCCTCGGTCTTTTCCGCGAGCGACAATTGCGCGCTCTTTAGGTCGCGTTCTGCTTGGTCCAATTGCAACTTTAATGCATGTTGCGCGGCGACGGACGCGTCGCGCGCGGCGGCGGCCATTTGCTCTGCGGCGGCGACCTTGGATTCGGCGGCTGTCATGGCCTCGGCGGCGGCGGCCTGCTTGCGTTCGACATTGGCCTTTTCCATGGCCTTTTCGTTTTTCAGGGTTTCCAGTGCCAGGCGTGCGTCATCCAATTGGCGTTGCAAATGTTGCGTAAACGAGTCGACCCTGGGTCCCGATTGCCTGTTGCTATCATTATTGTGGCCATTCGTCGTGGCCGAGCTGGATGGCGACAATGGCAGTGCGGGCATAGCGGACGACGCGGCAGGGGGTGGTGGCACCGGTGGCGGGATGCTCGCAACGGATAGCGTGCGGCTCGTTGGTCGCGCCGGGATGGTGGACGTTGTCGCTGTCGTGTCCATATCCACGTCCACGTCCATGTCCATGTTTGTGTCCATGTTCCTGTTCATGTCATTGGCCGGCGGCAGGGGCGCGTCCACAAGCATTAGATCCTCGTCCATGATCATGGCCTTGGTCGTGGTTCCATCATTTTCGTCCTTTTCGTCCTCCACACCAATCAATTCGTCCTTTTCGCGCAACGTCGCCGACTCGCGCGCCTTGTCCGTCGCGCGCTTGGCCGCGTCAATGATCGCAGGCAACGTCGCCGTCAACGACGTCGCCGACAGGTGCTGCTGCTTGGACGTTACAGAATACATGTCGGAATCCATCATGGGCGCCGCCGACGACGTCACAGACGCAGACGTGGGCAACGTCGTGCTGTGCGACACGCCAAATGGCGACACCTGTTGGGCGTGGAAAAAAAAGGGGGGGTCAATTTCTTCTTTTAGTGCGTATGTGTGTGCCCTTACATCAAATGGCTCTTCCTCGGGAATCACAGGATCAGGCGGCAGAAATGTGCACTTGATCTTGGTCTGGCACATGGTGTGGCGGTGCTCCGTCTCGATCAGACTCCACTACAAGGACGTAAAGACGAATTGAGCTTCCAGTTCCTCCCCAATTCCTCATTTTCACTCATTTTCACCCCCCAAAACGTGCCCTTTTTTCCATTTTTTTTTTTTTTTTTAATCCTCAACTTACGAGCTCGGGCATGGTGTACTGAAGCCACTTTTCATCATCAATGGATGCGGTCTGCACCATGAATTTGTCTTTGCAGCGCGTATCAAGAGGCGGCTCTTCCCTGAATGGCTGAAACACGACTACAAATGCGCCCAATTTTCACCCCCACAAAAAAAAAAAAAAGAATGAGCGCGGGGCTCCGTCAACTCCTCCATTTTCCTCGGCCTTTACCCTGCACGTCGACGGAGCTGTTGGGCTCAATGATGCCTGAATTGGGCTTGACGCAGTATCGTTTTGGCGCCGTCGTCTTAACCTTGAAGGCCATGGCTGTCGTGGAGCTGGTGTTGGCCACCTTGAGATACTCCTCGATAGGCTGAGTCAGCGGCCCTGCAGAAAAAAAAGGGGGGGGGACGACGCGCGCAAGGTTAGCGACACAAAACAACGCGTTTTTTCTTTACAAAAAGCAACTTGCTTTTAAAGCCGAGGTAATTAGGCGGGGACAGCGCGACCGAGGCCATAGTGTGGTGAGTGTGTATGTATGTGTTGTGTTTTGTGGGGAGTGTGGGGGAAGATCTGCAAACAATAAAATGGAACAGAAAAAAGGAAAAAGAAGGGCAAAAGTTGGCAACAGACACGAGGAAGTCGCTTTTAAAAGTCCGGAATTGATCATGGTTTCCATGCACGTGATTTCCACGGCAAGCCCACTGTGAACCAAAGGCGACACAAAGTGAAAAAGACGTGCTCGGCTGCTCTTTTTATTAGGCGATTGGGCGAGGGGGCAAAAGGTGGCGTCAAGCGCATACGAAAAAAAAGAAAAAAAAGAAAAAAAAATGGGATGGATCCGAAGCGGGGCGGGGCAAGAGCGGACGAGTGAGCAGGGGAGAAAAAAAAAGGGGGGGGAGAATCGTAAAGCAAGGAGACGAGAAAAAAATCCCATTGACGACAAATGTGGGCCCATTGTGTCACGCACACACACAAAAATATCTTCTCTTTTTTTTTTACTGGAGCATGACAGCAACGGCCATGGACACACCGGCCGCCACAACACCCCATGCCAGATTCTTGCTTTGCGTGCCTGCACTGCTGGGCTTGCTGCTGCTGCTGGCCGACGCATTGGCCGACGCTGACGCCGTCGCCGTCGCTGTGGCCGTCGAACCCGTCCAGGTGCTCCTAAAAAGCACAATAAGAAATGATGGAAAAATGCGTGAGCAAGTGATTCCTCCCTACTTTTTTTTTTCTCTCTCACTCGCTTACGTGACATTGGCGCCGGGGATGCTGCAGTAGCTGGCCACGACATTGACCTGTGTGCCATATGTGGGATCATTGGGGCACGATGTGTAGCACGACAGCTTGGCCTGGTTCCAATGGCACAGGCACTGGTAGTCTAATGGCAAAAAAAAAACCGCGGGTCAGCCGCCTTTTTTTTTTTTTTGGCATCCAAAGGCCAGCCCCACTTACTATCAGTAGCGCACGTCTTGAGGTAGGTATCTTGGTTTTGCAAGCAAAGATTGAATCTGTAGCATCAAAACGGGCAAGCAAATGGGGATTCCGTGAGTTGCCCTGCTCCTGTCAAACTATAAAGAGCGCGCGTCCGGCCTTCTTACACAGATTGATCGGCGCACGTCGTCGTCTGCGCAAGCACGGTGGTCGTGGACGCGGCAATGATGCTGCCCAGGGCAGCCACGGTGGCAAACTTCATGATAAATAAATTTAAAAAAGTGGTGGGGAGTGGGAACGAGGAAAAAGAAAAAAAAAGGAAAGAAAAAATATATTTGCGTGGTCCACCATTCCCCTGGTAAAAATTCGACAAATGACGAAAATAGGGTCAAACATGCCGCTTTCGGTAAGCAAAAGGGGCCTCATTACCAAAAAAAGGTACCGCAAGGGGCTTTCCGCCAAAAACAAGGTTTGAAAGAGCGAGGGGAGCGGACAGCGGACAGGGAGAATTCACCAATAGGTCTCCTTGTCTCCTTTTTATCCATTTTCCCTTGAATCGTGAACAAAATGATGCATGGATGAGCTCGTTTGCTTGTCATTTGAATGCTTTTTCACGAAAAAAGAGCAATTGTCCGTGAAACATGGACAAGGTCACACACACACACACACACACCTAACACAAAGGTGTCATCATCGCTCTTTTTTTTTTTTTTGGCGGCGGCGGCGGATCAACTTTGTGCAGGGTTGATTTGGGAGATCAGCATCATGCATGGACGCCGTGCGTCTATGGAGTGCATGCTGGCGTGCGCACACGACTGCTTGGGCGCGCTGTTTTTGTTCAGATTTTCCATTTTCTTCCTTTAATTGCGCTTTTCTTGATCCCATCTCGCATCAACAAGCGAGCAGTGCCGTTCTGAATCGATAGGGGACGCGGAACGACAAGGTCTGGGAACCAAATTTGGCGGTGGCGCGCTGCAATGGCGCACCATGAGGCCATCTTGCGCCAGTCAGAGCTAAAAAGAACAGAAATAAGCTGATTGACGAACGCAATGGTTCAAATGACGATCCAGCCTCATAGAGAGCGTCAAGGTCCAATCACGTGCCAGCTTTGGTGGCCTAGACGCGCCGCGTTCCGGAGAAATGATCATACTCTGGCAAACCAGCAGGATTTAGGGAAAATATGCCATTGTTTACGCATTTGTAGTGTCCCGCACGAACAGTCACAGTATAGCAATCACCAAAAGCACCGGGTGAGCGCAGGAACGATGGTTGCAACCATCGACAGACAGAGCAATCATACACACATACAAAAAACGCAACAATTGCGTCCGTCCGGCATTTCCAGAGGAATTAAAGGGCGGTCAGACCTTTTCTTTTATTTATTTATGCAATTCATGCATTCGCATTTACCCAACCTATGGTTCCTTCCAGATTAAAAAAGTGTCAATATCCATCGTTTTTTTTTCCTATTTTCTCAAATTCGCACCTTTTAACTAGCTTTGCACTTTTCCACCTCTTGTTTGATGTAATTGTACTCGTGTCCTTTGTTGCAGTGTTTGTTGTAGCATTCCAATTGCATGCGTCGTTGCATGCACATGCACTCATCTAAACCATAAAAATCACGTTTAGTCCTTGCGAACAACGCACCCTCTTTTCCAATGAGACGCACTTCCGTCACTGGCACATTTCATCATTGGAAGAGCCAACAGGCAATCATGGAGCCTAATCGAGTCACGCAAAAACACACACACACACATACACAAAAAAAAAAAGAGAGAAAAATCAGCATGAACCACAAACTCGGGTAAAAACGCACTGATCCCTGTTGCAGAATTTGGCCTGCGCAGCAACGGCGACCACGATGCATGAGAGAGAAGCCACAGTGAGAAGTTTCATCGCGGATCAAATTTACAAGTAGAACAAAAAAAAAAGTGAAATGAATGAGCCGACAGGGAATTTAATTCGATTTAAAAGGATGTGCGCACTCAGGGGCTCGTTTCTATGAATGAATGGACGGCGTATAGCACGTGGCTTCCATGATTGTCTCTAAAAACGCGTGGACGCGGCGCAGTCATGTTGCAAAAAAAAGTCCAAATATGTTTTTTGCTCTTTGTGACGACTGGCAAGGAGATCTTTTCCGCAAAAGATGGATGAGGGTGAGTGACCTACGTTTATTTAATTTCAAATGGACTAGATTACAAAAGAGAAAGAGGAGAAAATGCATAAAATAAAGTTTACAATGAGCCCTTTGCGGCCTTCTTCTTCTTGTCGCGCGCAGCCTGCATGAATTTCATGATGGATTCGAGCGAGTCGGCGCTGGTCATGCGGTCGGCAAGGCGCGCCATCTCCTCCTCATTGACCTTGAGCAGCAGGTCGCGATCGACGCCACGCACAAGCTCCTTGGTCACCTTGAGCGCCTCCAGCGAGTACTGGCCCGCCTGCGCCGCAATCTTGAGCACATTGGCGTGGAAATCAGCAGATGGCAGCACGCGCAAAAAGTTGCACTCCTCCATCTCCTTGGCAGAAAAGCGGCGACCCAACAACTTTTTTTTTTTAAAAATAAAACGCGCGTCAATTACGGGTCTCCTGTGGCGCGTCACTTTTTTTTTAAAACGACTTACGAGCATCTCGTTGGCCTTGGACTGACCCATGATGCGCGGGAACATGACGGACGAGCAGCCCTCGGCACAAAAGCCGAATTGCATAAACGGCGTGTTGAACGTGGCCTCGGGCACCGCGTACGCGACGTCGCACAAGCCGAGCGTCGTGCAGCCAAAGCCAATGCAGTGACCTAAAAGCATCCAAAAAAAAAAAAAACAGGAATGGGATGAACAAACCAGCTTAAAAAAATCCTGTTTTTTTTTGTTTTTTACCATTGACGGCGCCGATCAACAGCTTGGGGAAACGCACCATTTCAGCGACCAAGTTCCTAAAAAAGGGGCAAGCAATGTCAGCAACAAAAAAAAAAAAAAAAAAGAGGGCCAGGGGGGATGCTCAATTCACTCACTTTGTGTTTTCAAAGCGATCCTCAGGCGCGATATCGTCGTCGGCGGCGGCATTCAAGTCCAGGTCTTGGCCAGACGTGTAATACTTGCCCTTGCCAGTGATCACACACGCCTTGACGTCATCGCTCGCAGCGGCCCAGCGCAGCGCGTTCAACCAGTCCTGTCATAAGCAGAAAAAGACAACGTCACGTCAAAAACTCCCCTTTTTTGACCTTTTGTTTTTTTTTACCAAGTAAGCCTGGGGTGTGAGCGAATTGTAGCGCTCAGGGCGGTTAAAAGTAATGACGGCGACGCCGGGGCTGGGCAGCGTGACCTCAAGCGTCTTGAACGAGGGGGCGGACATGGTGGGCAAAGAAAAAAAAAAGTAAGGAAAAAGAGAAAAAGAAAGAGAGAGAGCCGCTTCCATTCCATCCGACCGCCCCGCATTTTTGTACAGCAATTGCCCCACTGCAATCTGGATTTGAATTCCCACGTGAAAGGGGGAGCAAGGCAACTTTTTTTTGTTATATTTTAGCCATTCGTTGTCCCCATGGCTTCTCTCATGCCTCTTCTCATCACGCCTCAGTGTATCCATTGGGTATGGATGATGGCGAGCTTCCCAACAAAAAAAAAGTAGCGTAAAATGGCGTGTTTTGGCCCTGTGTTGCCCATTTGACCCGCGGAGCAAAAAGGGTCGCATCGGACACAAATGGCGATGACTAAAAGGCATCCGCTCCGTTTGCCCTCGTCCAAAAAAGTGCCCAATCACCATTGGCACATGAATGCGCGCGCTTTTGCTAATCCAAAGTCGTCGTTGAAAAACGGAAAAATGACCAATTTATTACATACACGCTTGTTTTTCTTCTTTCTTTCTTCATTCTACACCACATTGTCGACACCCGTGCCGCCCAGGATCTTGGAGCTGGCGTGCGGTTGTTGCTTAACGGCGGCAACCACTTTTTTGAAAAAAAAAACGCGTCAATAAGGCCATTTTGAGCCATTTTAAGGCGTGTTGACGCGTCGCGCGCAATGTCGCGGCCCCGCGGGGCACTTACCATAGAAAGCCGACGTGAAACCAAGGACGACCGCCGCCGCAATCAAGCTGGTCGTGCTCACAATGTTGGACAGGAACATGATCAAGCTCATCACCGCGTACAAACCGGCGCGCAGCGGTGAACTCTCAAAGTTGGCCACAAAATTGTCACTACCCAAAAAAAAAAAAGAGCATGAGCCAATGGGGCCATTTGTCGAGACTCGTCCACCTTGCACTTACAATTTCGGGCTCGTAGGGCACACCTTTTTTTTTTTTTATTTTAAAAAAGGGGGTCAAATCATCGTTTTCGACGCGTTTTGCGTGTTTACCTTCATGCACAGTGGCACCTCGACAAAGAACAAGATGAAAGCAAAGATCCAGCCTATAAAAAAGGGCCAGACGCGTCAGTCATCAGGCCAATTCATTGACGTGGCACCAAATGGCCCATTGGATCAAAAAGTGGCCCCTACCAATAATGGCAAACGGAATATTGGACGTGATGCTGATCGCACCCAAGGCCACAAGCACTATGTATCAGCATGACAAAAAAAAAACCGAGGGAATCAGCCATGGCTAAATTGCGCCTTGTCTATCATCGGCATCGCGCGTCGCTTTACAAATAATCGAGAGAATGCCGCCCCTGGAAACGACAGAAAATAAAAAACGTGGTCAGCGCACGCAAAACGTCGAGAACGAGCCGCCATCATCCCCAGAGACCGACTCTCCCCAGTCAACGATCCTCTTTGGCTGACAACAAGCGTGTTTTTCATTTACCACTGCGCATAAAGGCTAAAGTTGCGCGAACGAAGCTCGTCCATCAAACCCATCTTGAAAAGAATATAAAAAAGAACAAAGGTGGAGAAAGAAAATGGAAAAACGGGTTGCCAAACCAAACGCCGCCAAGACGAGATAAATGCAAAATAGGCGAAAGTTGGTGTTTTTGGCTTTTTTTTTTTTTTTTTTTCGCGGGCTTTGTGGTCTGTGCTTTTTTTTATTTTTTATTCGCGCTCCTCGGCCCTTTTTTTATTTTTTTTGAAAGGGGTCCAAGCTATCCATTTAAAAGGGCACCTTGGCACCGTCTGGAGAAAATAGCGCAAAAAAATCACAAAGTCTTGGCTTTTTGGCTCATTGGGTACCAAATCCGTCAGGCTCAAAAGCGCCATTTCTCCAATCTTGCCAAGCTTTCTAGAAACCTGGATGCGTGTTGGGTCCATGGGTGGTGATTCTTGCAAAAAAGGGGCGGCTTCGGCGGTAGAATGGGCAATTCAACATTGCTGGCGTTACAGGTATCCAATCCTCGTCAAATTTGAACCGGATGCCCCTCTTTGGCATAGAAACAATGCCATCAAGTTGCAAAAGTCGCAGCGGTGCTGTCTGTTTAGAATGAAGGAAAACCTCATTTCAAAGACTGTGCTAGCAGACTGCTGGAAAAACAAGTAATCATTGTGTTGTAATTACCACCAGCAAGCAATGGGCGGTTGCTTCCACTAGCAGCCGTTGAAGTTTGGGGGCAAGTTGGTCAAGTATGCCGGGAGAAGCACATAAAAGATGTGGATTTTGGAATAAATCAGTTTGAACTCACGAACCGGGCACTGCCATTGCCTGAAACGCATCCAAACGTGAAACGGCAAGCTAGAAACCACTGTTTGAACTCGGTTTGCAGCCGCCAAAGGCTATTAAGGTGGCGCGACACGCAAATCAGAAAATGGGCTGTTTTGGGCACCCGAGAGGAAATGGAAAAAATGGTCCGCAGAATGGCGTCAAAGTTGCACACAAGATTTATCGCATGGCAAAACGGCGAGAAATGGCAAAAGCAAGCGCGATCGATCTGGTCGTTGGCGAGCAATGAGCAATATCAGCTAAAATTTCAAAGGCGAATAACACGGAAAGAACACCTTTATGGAGTCGCGCCGACGCGTCCATGAGCAAGTGATACGCTAGGGGCATAGATATGATAAGAACAGGTGCGTGTCAATCGACGTCTGACGCGGTTTTTCACGCGTCGAAAATTACATAAGACTTCAAAACCGTGTCAAATATGGCAGTAAAATCGCTTTTTTCAATGATCACGGACATGTACGTACGCAGCGAGCCATGCTCTTTCTGATGGTGGGTGCTTTTCAGAGATGCAAGCATTTTTCGCTGAGTTGACCTTGATCCGAAAATTAGCCCTGAAACGCATTTTACGCGGGACCCAGCCATTGGACCCCTGCTTTTTATTTGATTTCTATCGGAAATGAGAGGGCACCTACTATGTAGTTGAATGGCGTGGCGATCTAAGGACCTAAATCTCAGCGTTTTCAAATCCATGACTGTACCCCTGTGAAAATTCGTGATTTTCAAACGTGGTGATTGCGCGGCATCCAGTGGCCGCCGCGCGGCGCGGGTGGGCTCATTTGAACGAGAAGGCGTATAATGGTAGATTCCAAGATGGAGATTCATTGTAACGTGTCCATCCATTGACAAGCGACCAAAAAAAACACCGAAAACCCTCAAACCGCGTTTTTCGCTCGCTGATCGCCTAGAGGATCCTCCTTTTTCGTGCACAGAATTGCGTCTTGCCGACGCCCAAAGTACTACGAGTTCTTTGGACGGCACGTTGATGCGAAGCCGAGCAGGCTGGTTTTGCATTTTGCATTTTGCGAGATCACTCACGCTTTGTGACGAGATTGACGCGTCGTTCCGCGACGCAAAAAAAGTGTACACACGCGAGCTCGGCACGCAACCTCCAATCTGTGATGAAAAAAGAACGAATAGACAGCATTTTGGCGAGAATGAAACGCTAATATATTTAAACATCGACGTTTTTCGTCACCCATGCTCTTCATGACGCGCTTGCGGCTGGATGCCCGGTCAAAAAATGACAAGCAGACATTGTGGAAGGTTTCTTCATTATGCATTTATTGGGGGGTGTAAAATAAAAAAACGTCGAAAGGCTACACAGAGGGGGCATCCAAGCCCAGGGCTAGCCGTCGATACCTCTCATAGCCAAACAGGTTGCGTTTGAGCGAGCTGCGGCCGCCTTGCCTGGCGTCTCCTTTCTGTAAACACGTCAAAAAAAAAAGTTAAAAGGGCAATTGGGGGAAACGCATATTCTGTTTTTACCTTGATTTTGTCTACTGATTCTACATAAAAGCTGACGCCGCTGTGATTTTTCCCCCATCGTCGCGACTTTATGTGATGCTGGATGCTGTCTGCGTACTGCTGGAGCTTTGGCAGGACGCGCAGGGTGACTTGGACGTCATAATCGGGCACGGTCGCGTCCTTTTGGCGTGGTTGCAGGTAGGCTTTTGCGTGGACGGGCTTGGCCGGTGGTGCCTTGCCCTCGACGGCGCACATGAACGGGTCCTCAGGTGACACGTCGGGTTCCTGGAACACGGGCACGTATTTTCCAGAGTGGATGGCACGCTCATCGTCATGACCCTTGGAGGCACGCGTCCCCGATCCGCCTTGATTGGTTTTTTTTTTTTTTTTTTTTTTTTTTTTTTTTTTTTTTTTGTAAAAAAAATAAAAAAAAGGGTGAGCAAAGGGCCAGCTGGTTTCTTTTTGGCATTTTTTTCTTACTGGCGACAATGTCGGAGTCATCGGTATAGATGCCCGAGCCCCAGAGGGCGCGCTTCTTGACATTGGGATTTTGGTATGTCAAGTATCTTGCGGGGATGCGCACGTGGACCAGGCCATTGAGATGGCTCTCGAGGTTGGGCAGAAGCATGGAGGGCTCGTACAAGTAGAAACCTAATAAAAAAAAGAAATCAATTGGCCTTGAGGGACAATGGGGGGGAGCATTGATGTGGTTTCATACCTAAAAAGGGCTCCTTTTTGCCTTGCACGGCCTGCCAGACACGATCGTTTTTGATGATGACGGCAGGCAAAGCGGAGGAGGGAGAAGAAGAAGAAGAAGGAGAAGAGGAGGATGGGGTGGCCTTTTTTGTTTCTATGGTTTCTGGGGCATTGGCGTGTGGTGCGTGTGGCGATGTTGTTTTTTCTCTTGTTGGTTCTATCCTTGGAGCTGCGTCTGGGATGGGTTGTGTTGTTGTGTTGATGGCAGCAGGCGAAGAGGTGGAGGTGCGTCGTTCGTCATTTTCTGTGTTGTTGTTGTTGTTGTTGTTATTGAGGAGGTGGCTGATGTTTGCTGTGATGGCGGCGAGATTGCCAATGGCCATGGCTGTTGCCTGGGGCGAGTCGCGCTGGCTCTTTGCGACGGCGGCCAGGGCATTGCCCAGGATGATCTCGGCATCGCCATCCTTGGACGATGCAGGCAGGTCCATGTTGCTCAATCGCCGCAGTGCAGCGCCCAATTCAGGCAACGCGCCATTGTCCGTGTTGCTGCTGACTGGCTCATCGATGGTGGGTGGTGGGGGTGCTTCTTCCTCCTTGGGGGGCAATGGCGATCCGCGCGCGTCCATCGTGTCCACTGTGTCCACTGTGTCCATGGCCGAATGGTCGTGTTTTAATGGCTCGTCAAGCGGTTTTGCGACTGACGCGGCATCCGTTTCTGTTGGCACGGGCTCTGGTTGTGGCTCGACGTTCAATTCGTCCTTGGTGGTCACCTGGGCGGTTTCTTGCTGCTCGTCCGCTGGTTTTGGCGTGTCATTGGCATCCTTTGTGGGTTCTTGCGACTTTTCTCTGGTTTCGTCGGCTTTGTCCACGGGAATCGACTGCGTGAGCGCCATGACCAGCTGCTCGTTGGTGAACCCGGGCGTGTGGTTCGCCAATGCGTCGTCGTCGGTGCCTTTTGTATTGTCTGCGTCGCTTTGTTCGTTGTCATTCGCCTTTTCGGTATCAACGACCGCCTCGACTGCCTTTTCTGTGCTTTCCTCGTTGGTTGCCTCGTGCTCCAGGGTGCGCGCCTCGTCGCCCTTGTTCTCGTCGGCCGCTGGACCGTGAGTAAAAAAAAGAAAAAAAGAAGGGGAAAAAATACGAAAAAAGCAGCATGTGAGCGCCTCTTTTAAATGCCTATGCGTGTCTAGACTGGGGTTGCTTACGCGTTGTCGTGTCGGACGTGTTGGTGGTCGGCGCGTCCGTGTGGGGCGTGTCTAAATGGCAAGGATAAGCAACACGGTGGGCGCGTTTGTGGTTCTTCTGTTTTATACCTTTTAGTGCTTGTGCCAGCGGTGCAGGGATGTCGTCGTCAAGCTTGAGTCGCTTAGGCAGCGACGTGGTGTCGTCGTCGGTCGTTTCATTGGGTCGCTTTGTGCCCTCGTCGCTCATTGTATATGTGAAAAAGGGCAAAAAAAGGGGGGGGTTATGTGAAAAAAGAGACAAAGGGCGGAAATTGGGGTGAGGGGCACCCTTCATTTTATATCGCGCCGGACCTTGAATTCGAGTCCGGCGTGCCCGCGCTGCGTGACGGTGGCTTATCACGGCTCACCATCCTTTTTCCCTTTTTTTTTTTTTTTTTTTTTTTTTTTTTTTTTTTTCCTCTTTCCTTTTTTCTTCCTTCTCTCTCGTTTTTACCTCTCGATATGCAGGCGGACGAAGTTATTTGGCAGGTGATCAACCAGCAGTTTTGTTCGTACAAAGTCAAGTAAGTGCGCAGAAGGGTCGTTTAAACCTTGTGCTTTTGCGCCTGACCCACGATTTTTTTCTTCACTTAGGACGGCCGTCTCGAACTTCTGTCGCAACCAGTACAATGTCAGTGGTCTTTGCAATCGTCAGTCGTGTCCACTCGCCAATAGCCGATATGCGACGCTGCGTGAAGAGAAGGGTAAGGCCAATTTGATTTTGATTTTTTTTTGGCGAAAATGTGCGATTGACCGCTTGTTTCTGCATTTGTAGGTATCATTTACTTGTATATGAAGACGCCCGAACGTGCGCACTCGCCAGCCAAGATGTGGGAAAAGCACAAATTATCCAAGAATTACGTGCAAGCGCTTGCTCAGATTGACAAGGAGCTTGTGTACTGGCCCAGCTTTTTGCAGCACAAGTGCAAGCAGCGTCTGACCAAGATCACGCAGTATTTGATGCGCATGCGCAAGCTGAAACTCAAGGAAGAGTAAGTGAAAAAAAGTGCAAAGGGAACCTTTTTTTTTTTGGAGATCGCGACCCTAATTTGAACGTCTTTTTTTTTCAAAAATAGGGACCGGCCCCAGCTGATTGGCATCAAAAAGAAGATTGAGCGTCGCGAGACGACGCGTGAGCGCAAGGCCGAGGCGGCAGCGCGTCTTGAAAAGTCGATTGAGACCGAGCTGATTGAGCGTTTGAAGAACAAGTCGTATGGCGATGCGCCGCTCAATGTGAACCAGGAGATTTGGCAAAAGATCCTGGACCAAGATCTGGACGACGCGCAAGATGATGAGAGTGAGGAGGAAGCCGAGGAAGACATTGAAGCCATGGACCGCCTTGCCGAGCTGGAGGATGAAAACGAGGACGACGGCGACTTTGGCGAGGTGGAATTCGTCTCGGACTTTGAAGAATCCGACGTGGAGGACATGGAGGACGGCTATGAATGGGAGAACGAGAACGAGCAGCAGCAACAGCTTCAATTGGAGGACAGCGATGAAGAAGACGAAGAAGATGACGATGACATGCCCAGTAAAAAGAAGCGCAAGGGCGCCGCATCTTCGCGCAGTGCCAAGCGATCAAGAAAGGGCGCACATGTCGAAATTGAATACGAGCACGAGGATCACACTGCCACGGCCTAAGTCGTTTGATCCCGATACCTTTTTAGAGCTCTTTTTTTATTTTTTTTGCTTGTTTTTTTTTTCTTTCTCTCTTGCATCCCCCCTTTTTCATTTCATCCCTTTTACAATACAATAAAAATATCGCACCTGTTCATCCTCGATTCTCACGCGGCTTAAATAAAAAAGTTAAAAAAAAAAAAGACGCGCCTTCTTGTTTTCTTTTTTTATTTCTTTTGCCTCAGCGAGGTTTTTTGCATAATCGCGCAAAGCACACGTCTTATTATTTTCTCCGTCTGTCCTGATTCTTTTTTGGGCAAGGAAAGGAACCCGAGGCTGGGTCCAATTTCTCTTTGGGATCGATGATTTTCACGGCTCAGGCTGCATTTGGGAAAACAAGCAAATCGGGGATTGCTGCTGTGACTCATTGCACAATGGGTCCCCCCCCTTTAGCAACGCGTCGGCAGGCCAGCATGCCGATCTTGCCTTGTCTCTTTTTCCTTTCCTTCAGTGAATACAGCATATATAAAGGAACCCCTCTCTCGAAAACACCTCGTCTGTGGGTCTTTTGTAGTGCGTTGCTTCTTTTTTGATAGCTTATTCCTCAACCCCCCTCTCTCGCTATGGATACCACCAAAGCCTCGACGGTGCCCGCGACGCAGCTCCAAGCCCCTGTGCAGTTTGTAAAGGACACTCGCACTGCTTTTCGCCGCCAATTGGACGACCTTGCCTTTGGCTCGGTAAGAAAAACATCTCTTTTTTTTTTTTCAATGGGCCCCATTTCAATCCGATTCTCACTCTCTTTTTTTTTTTTTTAAGGTGGCGGGCCTTGTGGGCAAGTTTGTCGAATATCCATTTGACACTGTCAAGGTGCGATTGCAGACCCAGCCATTGGACCGCCCTTTGTACTCGGGGCCCATGAATTGCATCATGCACATGCTCAAGACCGAGGGTGTCAAGAGCTTTTACAAGGTAAAGAAATGAGAAAAGAAAAAAAAAAGTAACTCATTTTCCCCCGTTTTCTCTCTCTTTTTTTTTTTCCATGATAGGGCATGGCGTCGCCACTTGTTGGGTCGATGGTGGAGAATGCGGCGCTGTTTGTCGGGTACGGACAAGTACAGCAAGTGATTCGTGCATATAGCATGACGGGCAAGGAGCAAGATGCGTGGCGCGATCTTTCACCTGAAGAGCGGCCGCCATTGTCGCTTTCGCAGCTTGTGCTTGCGGGCACGCTTTCTGGGGTGATTGCGTCGTTTGTGCTGACGCCTGTGGAGCTTGTCAAGTGCAAATTGCAAGTGATGCGCGAGCGTCATCGGCCGATGGATGTGATTTCGGCGGTGATGCGTCAGCACGGTGCCGCAGGGTTTTACCGCGGGTATCTTGCGACGATGCTGCGCGAGGCCGGTGGCGGCGCGTGCTGGTTTGGGTTCTACGAGTACACGTGCGCGCAATTTATCGCGCGGCGGCAGCAGCACGAGTCGCGATTAGTGACAAAGGCCGATTTGGCGCCCACGGAGCTGATGCTGGGCGGCGCGCTCGGTGGCATGGCGTACAATGCGTCCCTGTACCCGGTCGATGTCATCAAATCACACATGCAAACCGACGACGTGCTTGGAGCCCAGCGCCAACGCTCCTTTGTTCAGACCGCACGCCAAATCTATACAACAGGCGGCATAAACGCCTTTTATCGCGGCTGCGGTATCACCGTCCTGCGAAGCGCACCCACCAGCGCCATCATCTTCATGACCTTTGAATTGCTCAATCGAAACTTTGGCGCATAGACAATCCTTTTTTTATTTATTTTATCATCATGTGTTCATGGATACCCCCCTCTCTCTAGCCTTCTTTCCTTCTTTTTCTTCTTTTATCATCATGCATTGTACTCTACTCATTCTTTGTTGCGAACGCCCTTTTTTTATTTTTATTTTTTGTATAAAAAAAAAAATAAAAAAAGGCTGTGTTTCTTATTCAATTCGCGCAAGGCTGGATTTATGCATCTGGCAGGGGTTCGTGCTCGCCCCGCCGCCGCGGGGGTTCAATCCATTTTTTAAAAAAAAAAAAATGGTGTGAGAAAATGGCGTTTCATCCTCTTTTTTCATCATTTTATCGTCAAATGTCGTCGTCGCAGGGGTTCTCACATATTGTGTACCACACGAGCAAGCGCGAAGAGTACGAGAGCACGCGTCATTTTTACACGACGCTCGGGTTCAAGCATGTTTTGCGGCAAGAGTCGGACGTTGTGTCGTGGCTCGTGCTGGAGACGACCGACGCTTTTAGTGCCAACGTGACGCTGCAGCTTGTGCTGTGTGCCGATGCTGTTGAACACCAACGCAAGCCATTGGAACAACTGGAAGACGCCGCACTCGTGTTCCGTGTCGCCAACACGTCGGTAAAAGCCCAGGAAAAACGAGGAAAATAAATGGAAAAAAGACTCAATTTGTTGTCAAATAGTCGATCAAGGCGACGCTCAAGCAGTTGCACACGGTGTACGTGGACCGGTCACCCAAGGATGGCAAGACCATTGAGCTGCATGCAATGGATCCGATGAACAACCGCGTCATCTTCACGAGCCGGCCTGCGTACCCGATGCTCGTGGACTTTACGCCGCAGCCCACCACGCAGATTGACCTTCAGGCATCGCTGGCGGCCGCGGACTCGTCGGCCACGTCGATCGCATCGTCGCAATCGCGTCAATCGTCCGTGCCCGCGGGCAAAGTCAAGTCGTTTGCTATTTTGACCTCTGGCGGCGATTGCAGCGGCATGAATCCCGTAGTCCGCGCCGCCGTGCGCTACGGCATTGCAAAGGGCTGCAACGTGTATGGCATCTACGAGGGTTACCAGGGTAAAACGCAAAATAAAACCTTTGCCCCCCCCCCCAACAATGCCCATGTGACGCCCTTTTTCATTTTTTCATTTTTTTTCTCGTTCCGTTTAGGTCTGGTTGATGGCGGCAAGCACATTCGTCGGATGGATTGGAAGAGTGTGCGTGGCTGGTTGTCTGTGGGTGGCACATCCATTGGCACTGCGCGGTGCATGGCGTTCAAGACGCGCGAGGGACGACTCCAGGCTGCGTACAATCTCGTTTCTCATGGCATTGACTCGCTCATTGTCTGCGGAGGTACACTCGTTTTAAATTGCCTCTTCTCTATCTCTCTCACACACTTTTTTCTTTCCTATTTTTTTTTTTTTTTCAAAAGGTGACGGCAGTCTGACGGGCGCAGACATCTTCCGCTCCGAGTGGAGTTCCTTGTTGGAGGAATTGGTGGCGACAGACAGGATCAGTAGCGACTTGGCGGCGCAATTCACGCATTTGACGATTGTTGGCCTTGTCGGGTCGATTGATAATGACATGGCTGGCACGGACATTACCATTGGGTCGGTGACTTGCCTGCACCGTGTGTGCGAAATGGTCGACTCGATTGGCACGACGGCATCATCGCATTCGCGCGCGGTAAAAAAAAAAAAAAAAAAAAAAAAAAAAAAAAAAAAAAAAAAAAAAAAAAAAAAAAAAAAAAAAAAAAAAAAAAAAAAAAAAAGTGGAAACAAGAGAAAAAAGTCTCTTATTCATTCATCTATTCCCCTTTTTGTCTTTGTTTTCTAGTTCATTATCGAGGTGATGGGCCGCGATTGCGGATGGCTGGCGCTCATGTCTGGGATTGCGACGGGCGCAGACTTTGTGTTTATTCCTGAGCATCCACCTGCGGCTGGCGAATGGGAGCAAGCGATTTGCGATGTTGCGCACAAGCACCGCGAGCTTGGCAAGCGCAAGACGGTGATCATTGTGGCGGAGGGTGCGCTGGATACGTCGTTGACGCCGATCAAGGCGGACACGATCAAAAATATCTTGACGGAGCGGCTTGGGCTGGACACACGCGTGACGATTCTTGGGCATGTGCAGCGCGGCGGGTCGCCTTGTGCGTTTGACCGTATTCTTGCGACTCAGCAATCGGTGGCGGCCGTGGAAGCCGTTCTACAATCGACGCCGGACTTGCCGTCGCCGCTCATTGGGTACACTGGCAACAAGGTGACGACGATGCCGCTCGTGGAAGCTGTGGCTCTGACACGCCAGGTCGCGCAGGCCATCAAGGACAAGAATTTCGCGCGTGCCATGGAGCTGCGCGACGTGCAATTCCGCCTCGATCTCGACATTTACAACGCGACAACGTCCTTGTTTTTGGAAAACCAACATTCACAGCAACTCCCTGCGCACGAGCGCCTGCGCATCGGCATTGTACACGTTGGCGCGCCTGCGGGCGGGATGAATGCGGCGACACGCAGCGTGGCAAGACATGCACTGGGCCGTGGACACGTGCCAGTGGCCATTTACAATGGCTTTGACGGCCTTTTGAACGGGTCTGTGCGCGAATTGAGCTGGATTGACGTGGATGGCTGGACGGGCGTCGGCGGGTCGTATTTGGGCACCAATCGACACGTACCCGGATCGGCAAAAAAGACCATTGACCTTGGCATGGTCGCGTACCAGATGCAACACTTTAAATTGCAAGGTTTGGTCATTGTCGGTGGATTCGAGGCCTATGCGAGCCTCGTGAACCTGCACGACGCACGCGAAAAGTACCCTGCGCTGCGCGTGCCCTTGTGTGTCATCCCCGCCACCGTCTCCAACAATGTCCCCGGCACCAATTTTTCACTTGGCTCAGATACATCGCTCAATGTCATTGTCAATTCGTGCGACGCCATCACTCAGTCGGCACGGTCGTCACGCCGTCGCGTCGTAAGCCATTTTTTATTGATTGATTTCACAAAAAGCGCTCACTTTTTTTCATTTTTTTTTTCAAAAGTTTTGTATCGAGGTCCAGGGTGGACGATCCGGATACCTTGCTGTGGAGGCCGGTCTTGCGTCTGGAGCCAATGCAGTGTACATCCCCGAAGAGCGGCTTTCGTTGGACCGGATTCAATCGGACGTGCACCATTTGATGGCATTGTACATGGATGACGACGCCGATCGGTCCGAGGGCCGTATCCTGCTGCGCAACGAGACCGTCAGTGACACGTACACGACGGACGTCATCAGCAACATCCTCAAGGAGGAGGGCCACTCGCTGTTTGACTCGCGCACCGCCGTCCTTGGCCATGTTCAACAGGGTGGCGCGCCGTCGCCGCTCGATCGCATCCGCGCCACCACACTCGGCTACCACGCCGTCGATTTCATGGAGAAACACACGAAAAACGCGCTGCAAAAGGCAAAAACGGCCAGTACGGCCGTCCCCATTGTCGATTTGTGCCACACGCCCGACTCGGCCGCCGTCATGGGCATTCACGGCAATGGCATCCGTGCCACGAGCGTCACCAAACTCGCCGACCAAACAGATACCAAGAATCGCAAGCCAAAGGACGCTTGGTGGTTTGTCCATCGCCCATTGGTAAGCAAAAAACACGGAAAAACACTTTTTTTTTTAACTCACCGCCCCTCTCTTTCTCTAGGTGGACCTGCTTGCTGGCCGCGGTCTGTTCACGCCCGAGGCTCAGGCATTGCATGCGACCAAGTAAAACAAGTCCAACAAGTCCCAGAAGCCTTTTTCCTACTAGATCCTCTTTTTTGATTTTGTAAATGTATAATACACACGTTTCTGCCCCCATTGAAAGCTCAAAATGACATCATCAGAAAGACATTTGACTTGACGCCAGAAATGAGAAAAAAATAAAGAAAAAAAAACTCAATTTCTGGCTCAATATGTGTTTTTTTGCTCTTCAATTCTGCAAGTCCCTGGGCGTGTCGGAGGTCAATTGGCGTCAAAAAGTGCCCATTTGGGCTGTCGCGTGGCCGCGCGCGCATGCGCGTAATGGGGGACCATGGGGGGGGGGAGAGCTCTGTGCAACCGCAAAAAAAAGCGCTAATGCCGGCTTCAGCCACTTTGACGAATCGCTGCACCTGCGTAACGTGTATTTTTTCTTCCGGGTCAACATTGGGCAACGTCCACATGATGGAAATAAGACATTGTGCTTGCCGAGCATGCTCCATGGCTGATTTTCCCATTGTTCTTGCCAAGGCATCTTCTTTTTTATATTTTAAAACAAAATACGAGCGCACTCCGCTCCTTGAAATGCGTGGTTCGTGACAGAATAAAGAAGAGAGGCAAATTACCCCTTGATTAGGGAAAAATGTGCTTCAAAAAGTCGAAAAAAAGACGAATGGGCAACACTTCAAGTCGAGCGAAAAAAAAAAACGTGAGATGTGTTTGTACCACGTGTTGTACGAACAATCGTAAAGCATGGCCAAGGTCTTGGCCCACTCCGGATTCGACGGAAAACAAGTATAAAGCTTATGCAAAAAGGAGACGGCCAGCAAAATGAGGCAACAGCTCGTTGCTATGCATGTGTTTGAGGCGTTTCCTGCGTTTTAAGAGGTCATTGGATGGAGATCGGCCGCTAGAAAGAACCAGGGGGCAATGGTCGTGCGTGCTCGCATTGCCAAATTTGAAAATAAAGTTTTCGGGGCGCTCTTTTTTTTTTTTTTTTTTTTTTTTGCCTTCTCACCTTTTTTCTTTTTTCACCTCTTGCTTCTCACCTTTTTTACTCGACTGACGAACAGGCTCGCACTCTCTCACCGTGAGTGCCTCCATTTCATAAAAATATGCAAAAAGAAAAAACGGTCTCATAATACTTTGTTTTTTTTTTTTGGCCCTCGACGACAAAAAGATGCAGTCAATCTCGGGCATCATCACGCAGGTGAGAACGTCCAAAGGCGAGGTGCCGCCGCCTCTTGTTGGGCCGTCGGTGACCATGGCGGGCGATTACATTTATGTGTTTGGCGGCCGCCTTGTGTCGACTCGTAAAATGACGAACCAGCTTTATGTGATGGATGTCAAGACGCAAATGTGGACGCGGCACATTCCATCACCCGACTCGGACAAGCCGCCGACGCCACGCTATTTCCATTCGGCCAATGTGCACAACAATGCACTCATCATCTTTGGCGGCATGGGGTACGCGCGGCTTAGCAGCAACAAGGACGACATGGACGGACTAAGTGTTTTGGACGATTTGGCCATTCTGGACATTGATACCATGACGTGGCGCCGTCCGATGATCCATCCGTCGCTCTTTGCCCCGCGCGCACGCTATGCGCATCTCGCCGAGGTCATGGACGACCGATTGATTGTCATTGGCGGCCAGGACGGCAACAATTCGTATCTGCAGGAATTGAACATTCTGGACTTGCATTCGTGGGAATGGGTCCAGGTAAAGGACATTGAAAAGCAGGTTGGCGCCTATCGATCCATTGCCATCTCCACGCCGCCAGGCACGCGCTTGCCGTCGGCCATCAAGGACAATCTGGCCGCCGCCGCTGCTGCTGCTGCCGACGATTATCATCATCAAGGCACCGGCAATGCCAACAGCAATGGCAACAATAATGCAGCGTCCGCAGCCGCAGCAGCCGCAGCCGCGGCGGCGGCCGTGGCGGCAGCGGATGAGCCGAATCCCATCTATCTCTATACCAATTACAATTTCACCAATGTGCGTCGCGAGCTGCAGCTTGTGTTTATGAATGGGAACAATCCGTCGGTCGAAGATTGCTCGCAATACATGACGGGGTCGTCGATGCCGCCTGGCCTGCGCTTCCCGACGGGCCACACGCTTGGCCACCATTTGATTTTGGCCGGCACGTACCTGTCGCAACCCAGCCAGTCGTACAGCATCTGGTCGCTGAATCTGGGCACGTTGACGTGGGGCAAGATCGAAACGGGCACCGTGCTGGCCTCGGGCTCATGGAATCGCGGCGTGCTGCACGAGCGTACCAATCGCTTCTTGGTCTTTGGCAACCAGCACCGCAATCTCATGGAGGATTACAATCATCGCCAGACCAATTTCGACCATTTGGCCGTCGTCGATCTCGAGGCCTTTGGCGTGTACAAGTTGCCGCGCATCACATGCTCGACGCTTGCTCAGGAAATGGGTCTGTCGCTGCTTAATGAGCCTGCCGTCTCGGATTTCTACATCATCACGCGCGAAAACCAATCGATCCCCATCAATTCGGCCGTCGTTGCCCAGCGTTGGCCCTACTTTGACCAATTGTTGGAAGGCAGCCGCACCAAGCAACACGGCAACAACGCAAACAATTCAAAAGACGATGTCCAATCGCCATCGACGCCTCGTTCGACCGCGTCCGCCTCGTCGGCCACGCACAACAACCAGCACCCATCTTCATCGAATACCACCACCAACACTACCGCGACCAATGGCAATGGCAATGGGATCACGCCACCACCCACATCGTCGACCAATTCGCCGCCCACGCCCATGGAAAATGGGGAAATGCATCATCATCAGCAGGCATCTCTTGAACCTGTGTTGCTAAAGAGCCACAGCATGCTCTTCCCTTATCCATACCCTGTGGTCATTGCGCTGTTGCAATTCATCTACACGGACAATCTGCTGACGGCGCAACAGTACCAGCCGCACATCCTTGCACAGCTACTTCTTTTGGCCGACATGTACCACTTGCCCCGCCTTCAGCAGCTTGCAACGCACGCATTGCATCAGATGCTCAACATGTCGACGGCGCCGCTCATCTTTGAGACCGCCGCACTGTCGCACCAGACAAGTCTTCAGATCCGCGCTCTCAAAATGATGATTGCCGCGAAAAAGATGATCCAGCAGCAGCAGATGCTCCAGGCCGGCGCTCATCACCAGATCCAGCAGCCTCATCCGCCCACCACGTCGTCGGTCACGTCCCCGCCCGCGTCCGCGTCGACGTTTGCCGGCGTTTCTGGTTCTATGTCGGCAGCTTCTGCTGCGGCGGCGGCGGCGGCTTCCGCGTCGACGCGGTCGCCCAAGCAACAGCACGCGCAATTGGGCAAGGATGCGTCTGCCACGCCGCCCGACGCGCTGTCGCCCACGATCAGCCCATCGCACTCGTCCGTCGACCACGGCAGGACCCGCCGCTCGCACCAGCCACCATTGGCGTCCGTTGGCAATTCGTCCTTCTCAGCGCAGCAGTTGCACCATCAACTGGCACTGAGGGAACAGCAACAGCAAGCGTCGCAAGCGTCGACCCAGCAATTGTCGCCATCGCAGCAGATCCAATTGCAACACCAACAGCAGCAACAGCTGCAGCAGCGTCGTCAGCAATCCCCCGCTGTCCAGCAACAATACGTGCCGCGCCGTACGCCTAGTGTGTCCGGACAGGCCGGCGGCAGCGGGTCGACTCGCTACGATCGCTACGCGGCTGCGGGTACCCAAGACCCGTACGCGGCTTTGATGAATGGCCGCTCTGCCACGGCATTGGGTTACCAAGGATCCACATCGTCCATGCAGCACTCGTACTCGGGCACCCCATCCTACATGACAAAGTCCTCCTCCATGCCCACAGACGTCATTGCCGAAAACAGCCCGCCATCTACACCGCGCCACAACACCTTTGACCACACCGATACGGACAAGCGCAAAAAGGAGAAGAAAAAGACATTCTTTGGCGGAAAGCTGTTTTGAGTCGTTTTTTTTTATTTCTTCTCTTGTCCATCTCCCCCATCACCTCGATTTCATCCTCACACGCACTCCTTTCCTTATTGTTATTTTGTAATGCTTGCTGTAAAAATAAAGTCCAGATCACTGAAAGGAATCCAGCGTGACAGAATCCATGCAATTCGTCACGCTTTTTGCATTTTGAGGACGTTTCCAGTTAGAAACCCGATTTCGTTTTGAATGCCATTGAATGGAACACACCACAAAGCACAATTTTGCGGCGGGCAGCGAGGCAATACGACGCCGAGAAAAAATTGTGATACAAGGGGTCAAAGCTATGCATCATGCCGCTTGACCAAAATCAACACAATCACAACAGGATACAGTATCGTGTTTTGCCAGTCCATTTTTACGTAAGCCGAGTTGACAGAATCTGACGCGCGTTGTCATTACAATGCCTGAGACATTGCCCTATCGTACACTGCACGAAAGCTTACACATTTACCTTTTAAAAACCAAAGAGTGTGTTTTTCAGACGTTGCCGGCCTGCTGTGCCTCCAGAAAAAAAATTACAGCGTAGCTTCCCGCCAATGAAAGTTGCGTCATGGGATGATGAACCACGGCTGTCAGGTCCCGGACCAGTGGGGACATAATATGGACTCAGGCCCACCGGTGTCCCAGGTGTAAACTCATAATAAAGCATCTTGGTTTGGGTGGTCCACCTTTTTTAAAGCTCTGGCTGTAGGCGGTCCACCTTTTTTTCAGTCTTTGGCTGTGGGTGGTCCACCTTTTTTGGGCGGTCCACCTTTTTTAAAGCTTTGGCTGTGGGTGGTCCACCTTTTTAAAGCTCTGGCTATAGGCGGTCAACTTTTTTTTCAGTCTTTGGCCGTGGGCGGTCCACCTTTTTTTAAAGCTTTGGCTGTGGGTGGTCCACCTTTTTAAAGCTCTGGCTATAGGCGGTCAACTTTTTTTTCAGTCTTTGGCCGTGGGCGGTCCACCTTTTTTTAAAGCTTTGGCTGTGGGTGGTCCACCTTTTTAAAGCTCTGGCTATAGGCGGTCAACTTTTTTTTCAGTCTTTGGCCGTGGGCGGTCCACCTTTTTTTAAAGCTTTGGCTGTGGGTGGTCCACCTTTTTAAAGCTCTGGCTATAGGCGGTCAACTTTTTTTTCAGTCTTTGGCCGTGGGCGGTCCACCTTTTTTTAAAGCTTTGGCTGTGGGTGGTCCACCTTTTTAAAGCTCTGGCTATAGGCGGTCAACTTTTTTTTCAGTCTTTGGCCGTGGGCGGTCCACCTTTTTTTAAAGCTTTGGCTGTGGGTGGTCCACCTTTTTAAAGCTCTGGCTATAGGCGGTCAACTTTTTTTTCAGTCTTTGGCCGTGGGCGGTCCACCTTTTTTTAAAGCTTTGGCTGTGGGTGGTCCACCTTTTTAAAGCTCTGGCTATAGGCGGTCAACTTTTTTTTCAGTCTTTGGCCGTGGGCGGTCCACCTTTTTTTAAAGCTTTGGCTGTGGGTGGTCCACCTTTTTAAAGCTCTGGCTATAGGCGGTCAACTTTTTTTTCAGTCTTTGGCCGTGGGCGGTCCACCTTTTTTTAAAGCTTTGGCTGTGGGTGGTCCACCTTTTTAAAGCTCTGGCTATAGGCGGTCAACTTTTTTTTCAGTCTTTGGCCGTGGGCGGTCCACCTTTTTTTAAAGCTTTGGCTGTGGGTGGTCCACCTTTTTAAAGCTCTGGCTATAGGCGGTCAACTTTTTTTTCAGTCTTTGGCCGTGGGCGGTCCACCTTTTTTTAAAGCTTTGGCTGTGGGTGGTCCACCTTTTTAAAGCTCTGGCTATAGGCGGTCAACTTTTTTTTCAGTCTTTGGCCGTGGGCGGTCCACCTTTTTTTAAAGCTTTGGCTGTGGGTGGTCCACCTTTTTAAAGCTCTGGCTATAGGCGGTCAACTTTTTTTTCAGTCTTTGGCCGTGGGCGGTCCACCTTTTTTTAAAGCTTTGGCTGTGGGTGGTCCACCTTTTTAAAGCTCTGGCTATAGGCGGTCAACTTTTTTTTCAGTCTTTGGCCGTGGGCGGTCCACCTTTTTTTAAAGCTTTGGCTGTGGGTGGTCCACCTTTTTAAAGCTCTGGCTATAGGCGGTCAACTTTTTTTTCAGTCTTTGGCCGTGGGCGGTCCACCTTTTTTTAAAGCTTTGGCTGTGGGTGGTCCACCTTTTTAAAGCTCTGGCTATAGGCGGTCAACTTTTTTTTCAGTCTTTGGCCGTGGGCGGTCCACCTTTTTTTAAAGCTTTGGCTGTGGGTGGTCCACCTTTTTTAAAGCTCTGGCTGTAGGCGGTCCACCTTTTTTTCTGTCTTTGGCCGTGGGCGGTCCACCTTTTTTAAAGCTTTGGCTGTGGGTGGTCCACCTTTTTTTTTTTAAAAGCTCTGGCTGCAGGCGGTCCACCTTTTTTTCAGTCTTTGGCTGTAGGCGGTCCGCCTTTTTCGGGCGGTCCACCTTTTTTTTAAAGCTTTGGCTGTGGGTGGTCCCCTTTTTTTTTTTTTTTGTCATTGGCCGTGGGTGGCGGCTCTGGGTTGTCCACCTTTTTTGGTCGCCTTTTTTGAGGGCAGCCCACCTTTTTTCAAGTTTCGGGTGTTAACACATATGATACGTGCAGCAAATCGATGGACAGCTCCTGGTTCCTGGATGCTCCCCATTTGGCCGACTAGTCAGCACTCGCTGTGCCCAAGGCAGATGCGTGTCTTGCGTGATTTTACGACGTTTGGTCTGATTCCAGACCTTCTTTTGACGTCATTGACGCTGACCATGACACATACAATCACACTGATGAGCATTGTCGTGTGGCCCTGGCGGGTGGTGCTATCAGTGGCGTGTTTTTTTTTTGATTTTTGGCTTCATTCACGACGCGTATTTGATTGCGACGCTGCTAAAGACAACCAATGGGCGCCACAATTCGTGCGCGTACGCGTACGATTGGCGACTTTACCCACCATGCACAACGCGCGCATTTTCAGATCCATTCACCGAGGAGCGAGGCCATTTGGAGGGCCAAAGGACGTCAAAGACACGAAGCATGAGCGAGTAGTTGACTAGTCAGCGCTTGCACACAAACCAAAAAAGGAAGAAATGAAAAACAGGGCCCCGTAGAATAGCCTTTTTATTCGCTCTCTCTCTTTTTCTTTTTCTTTCACTTTAACTTTGCACTCACTCAACGGAACACTACGAAAGATATTCGTATTACCGGCTACAAATGCTCTGTTAATGCTTGCTTTTCATTTTGCAGGAGGAATTGCCTATTGTAAGAACCCAGCGCCGCGTTTGCATTTCAGTGGCACAAAGAGGACTTAAGGGATCTAGTTCGCTCCTTTTTTTTTTAAAAAAAAAGTACTTTCTTGCTCTGCATAGTCAGAAAATCGCAGCATGCCGTGTACAAGACGCGTGAGGAAGCGCACAGCATATTGACGGGCACGGATGACCATTTGATCATCATTGTTTGCCCATGCCACCGCTGGCCTCCAAGGAATATTGTAAATTCCAAAGTGCAGCTGGCGGGACGGACGGAGATTAATTGGCTGTTTTTGGTTGGCCACCGTGGCTCATTGCCCTTTTTTTATACGTATAATATACCAACGCCAACATCTGTCCAAGGTGTGTGACGAGGTGCAAGGCGAGAGCTCTTGAATATCATTCACTCGTACTTTGAGAAGCGCGGCAAGTTGTTGTGCGAATTGACCGATTCGGGCATCCCTTTGGCTGTTGTGGAGCTGCTGGATACGATTTCCACTCAATACCTTGCCGATCTGATGTCGCGGAGCGCGATTGGTACGCAGTGCAGAGCGCGTCGTTCCTGTTGGCTTCAAGATTGACACGAACGGCAACATCAAGGTCGCAATTGACGGCATTGGCTCTGCGTCGGCACCTCACCACTTTTTGGGCATGACCAAGCAGGTTATCGTCAGCATCAAAAGCGGAACCAACTACGAGGAAGACCTCATCAAAGAGTGTCAGGGCCCAAATGCAAAAGGCGGGCATTCGCATCAACATCATGGTCGATTGCTCGTAGAGCAGCTCCAACAAGGATCACCGTAACCAGCCAAAGGTCGCCGACAACCTGTACCAGCAGTTCGCCCAGGGCGAGGATGCCAATATCGATACGATGATCGAGAGCAACATCAACGAGGGCAAGCAGAACGCGCCATAAAGTATGGCGACTTCCAGACGCTTGTGTCGACTTTGATACCCTCGTGTATATGCTCCATAACCTCGTCAATGCCGTCAAGGCGCGTCGCGTCTTGCGCCAATAGGCCATTTTTCCTCTTTTCCCTTTTTTTTTTTATCCCCTTTTATAGACTATCATGAAATTAAAACACTTGTTCATACAATTGCATCGCCCACACATTCCTTTCCCCAAACTTGGCACCGATGATGCAAAGCCATGGATTCACTAGTTGAAAAGAGGCCCAAAATGCCCAAAGTGCCCAAAATGAGGATGTTTGACGCGTC
>KV441892.1:490895-517698 GCA_001650995.1 Gongronella sp. w5 | reverse complement strand
TGGCCGACATGATTGTCGTATATTTCGAGGATTCCGGGTGCTTTGAGCCGGTGGCAATAGGAAAGGACAAACAAAAAACCAATCCTTATCGCTACTTGACGTATCCACAAGCAGGTGCGTCCATGCCCGTGCGTCGGCCGAATCATATGGCTCACCTTGTTTTTTTTTAAACTAGCTGACACGACCGCCCAGCCGGACGCTCCCGACACCGCCAGCAACGCGGAGACCCTCGCAACTTCGGCCTCTGGCACTGGCGCGATCAGCAAACAAGTCGGCTTAAAGTTCTTGAATTCCATAAGCACGATCAAGGACCCTCACAACACGGACCTTTACGATTCGGAACTCGTGACTCCCAGAAAAGCACAGAAGATGATCAACGACCATTTCGGCACAGAGCTCACCGTGCAACGAGTCGGCAGTTGGATCAAATCCTCGGGTATTTGGGGCAAGGTCAAGCGACCCCGTGAGGGCGATGGGTGCAAGATCAGCCGTCCAAGAGGCTACGATGTCTATTTGATGCGTCAGGTGTATCGAGGTACATCAAAAATCGCGTTGACATGGCCATTTATTGATGGATTTTGAATTCGCAGATGAGCTACCAAAGTTGGGCACAATGGACATCAAGCGATACGTCCTGAACAATCCGATGACCACTTATGGTTACGCTCGAAAGACGGAATCGTCGGACGCATCAACACACGCACACTGCCTTGAACAAATGGCCATCAGATTAGCGACATATGGGTGCACGAAGATTTTTGGCGCAGTGCGGGACGCGACAAAGGACCTCTTACCATCCGAAGCCGACGAAAATATATCCAACCTGGCCATGAAAGGCATATTCGGCGATCTTTATGGTAAATACAAAAAGAGGGGGCTAATTTGATGTTCACTTAAGTCATTTCATTTTAACTAGCCATGGTGCAAAAGCTGAGGGACCCAAGCAAGTCCAAGCGCCTCATTGTGCTGCACTTTTCCGGTCTTGCGACAGATGCCAGTCATGTTCGAGAGTTTGTGAAATGGTGTAAATCAATTCGCGAGATCGTGGTGCAGACGGACGACACCTTTGTCATTTTTACGCGCGCCGACTTGCTCAACAATCCCAGCACCACCGCCAAATTCGGCTCGTGTCGCCCTAGTTATCCACGTCGCTCAAAAAAAAACTGATTTTAATCATGTCACAGTGCTCAATCTCACCGAAAAATAAACATTGGCAAGAATGACATTATTATAAGAAATGCTGCAATTTTTTTGTTTTTTTGAGTTTACTTCCCTTTCCGATCCACGTGCACATTTTGCAGGGGAGTCGTGTGGCGTCGTCCGCAACCCTGTATTTTATAGTCGCGTTTGCCCAAAAAATCGCATTGAAAGTCGTGTTTTTGCAACCAAAAGACTTTGTGCAGCAATTGCGTTTGCGCTTTTGATTTTTTGCGCGAACTTAGTTCAGAGCAATTGTAGATAAACTCATTGTTAACAACTTGAATATGTAAAATTAAGTATACACGCAAATGGTGGTCGCACTAGCCAACAGGGGCCGCAGCGACATCCGCATCGGTATCCATTGCGCCGCCATCTGGTCTCCAAGGTTTTTGTCACGCCCAACTGCTTAGCATTATTGAGTGTCCTCAAGCAAAAAAAAAAAAAAAAAAAAAAAAAAAAAAAAAAAAAAAGAAGAAGAAGGTGCACAGCCCGGTGTTTCAACATTTATCACCTTGTGGCAAAAAAAAAAAAAAAAAAAAAAAAAAAAAAAACTGGAGCTCAGGCACAAGTCATAGGTTTAAAAAAAAAAATCAGACGGGTTGGGCATCCTCTTTCTCTTTTTCCTTTCACTCTTTCTTTTTCTACCGCAAGCAGCTGTTTGTTGCCCACCCCACTGGACACTTCGCTCTTTTTCTGTCGCCTCGCTGTTTCTGAGCTTTTGTAGCGTTTTTTGTTTGCCTGGGCTTTGTGGATTGCAATTGGTATAAAATCGACAAATTCAAGGTGAAAGGTCCCCTACTCTCCTGCCCCCCGCCCTCTATAAAAAAAAGAAAAAAAAACGTCCCAAAAAAACGTCCTTTTTGTAATTAGAGTGCCACGATCAGCCGCAAACATGACACGCCAAGGAGCTTGTGCAGCCTTCAAAAGACGCTGACGACCGTGACGCACTGGCCGTCGGGCCAATGTGAGCTGGAACGATCCGGATCGATTCCGAGCCGGTTGGCCGCCACGTTTTTTATGACACGCCATCCAATATTGTGCCTCGTCCTCCGCCGGAGCCACGTTGTCACGGCAAGCGGACCATTTATTCCAGGAATCAGGCAGCAAGATTGCTCAATTTCGTCCAGCACTCTCCCGACACCCTCGCCTAGTGTGACCTTGCCTTGGATGCGCCACAGCCATCCACGTCGAAGCGGATTAGCGCCGCATCAAAGGACCACAACGCGCCCAACACGCATAAACACAAGGGCCTCATCTTTGGCTGGGGCAAACGCAGCAATGGCAGTTCGATCGCGACCCTTTCTAGCAAGGTAGGCCATAAAAAAGAAAGAGAGCGACAAAAAAATACACTTGTTGGCAGTGTGGCACACGTACTGATGCGCTATTTTCTTTTTTACTTTAGCCCAATCGCACGTCAGCGTCCACGATTGCAGATGTGAAGACAATCTACCATTGGATCTGGGTGTTTTCGCGGTGGCGAGTTCCTCGACGTGCAAAATTCACTGTGGGACGGTCTTGGAACCACCATCACCTGGTACACCGTGGGCTGCAAATAAAAAAGAGAGGGATCACACGTGGATCTGCGAATTTGTGCCGTGCTTAAGGTTTTTATTATAAAAAGGAGGTCCCCTGCAAAACAGTGATGAGGCAAAGGGGAGACAGAGGGAGACACAGGTGAAACAGAGTGGAGGAACAGAGAGTTAGAGGGGTTGGTATTCAGAGGGATCGAGCAAGAGGAGCATTGGTAAAATAAAAAACAGCTAAAACGTGATTGTACGGGGCAGCCGCGAGCGCTGCGGGCACGCAGATCGACTCTGGAAAGATTCGGCGCCATCGCCTAAAACTTCAGCGCGCTCGAAATTCTCAAACCAATGGCCATGGACAACTACCACGCTGTGGAGATTGGGATGGTCCCTGTATAAACTAAAATGTAAGCGATGCCCTTTGTCTAAAAAAAAAAACCACTTTTACCGGACAAAGGATCTGATGCATTTTGGGGTTGTGCACAAGCCGCCGTAATCCTGCACAACTAAACGGACTGGATGGATCGCGGCCTTGAGGAGGACTAGCAAGTCTAAAAAAAAAAAACGTGAGGCGGATCCTGGGATGATTCTTGTCCTTTTTTTTTTTTTAACTCGACTGTCGTCATGGTGGAAGCGCACTTGCGAAAGCCATTCGCAGCGTTTTTTGTCTCTCTTTTGGGGGGGTCTGATGTTGCTTTGCAATTGGGTGGCAGGAACACTAGCGAGCACTTGCAGTCCACACGTAGCTTATTAGCCATTTTGCCAAGTAAAACCATCCGCGTCTCGAGTGGCTCCCGGCTCTGCGACTTCCGGGCATAACCGAGAGTTGTGATGCCATCATTTCGGACGACTGCCTCCAAATAGCTTGTTCCGTTGAAGACGCGATCCACGGCTTACTCTACATTGATGAAATTAGCCTTGAATTCACGCTGACAATCGAGCTTACGGTGATAAGTGACTTTTAATTGGTAGATGAGGCGAGTGCGATTACGATTTCCCGCCTGTCGCGTCCGTCCGTGGATTGTTGGCGCGTTTGGCATCTCTGAGAGCCACTGTGAGACGACATTCTGCGGGACTTTTGCAAGGTCCGGAAAAATATTGACGATGACGGCTACAATGTCCTTGTTCGAGAGTGAGAGGCCCTCGTACAATTCCATGCTCTCGTTCTCGGACAAGGTGTATAAAAAAAATCGCATTGACAATATCGAGAGAAGCCGCCTTTGTCGCCTTCATTTGCAGTTCTGTAAGCGCGGTCCATCTGGGCGCAGTGGATGTAGCGGAGGGCGCTGTGGATGAAGACGTGGACGCCTTAAGCGCCGTGGATATCGATTTGGCTAAAATGCGAGAAAATACGTTGTGAGCAAAGAAATACGCGAGAAGAACGCCTCAAAAAGCTTACACATTGTGTTCCTGAAGTATCTTATATAAGTGAAGGGGTCTCGCTTATACACCTTGTGGTCAACAGCAAATGGACGGTCTTCACCGCGCAATTTGTCGTGTACGACGACCATCCGTATCTTTCTAAGCTTTTTGAGATATTTGGTGCCATTTTTGGAGTTCATGGCCACTCCAGATAACTTGCAAGCAGGCACTTCCGTGCGATTAATGTCTTGATGCTATTGGAGAGTGTAGCGCATTGCCCCTGGATATAAAATTGAGGTTAGAAATCAATTGGTATTACATTTGTGCTGCGCTCGCTCGCTTATAAAAATACGAAAATACTAATGTACTTTATGTAATTACTGTGTGTACCGCCAAAAATCAACTTTATTCGATTCTAAGTTATATTTTAAATCGGCATCCCGAGACAAAATGACAATCCAGGCTGTTTTTGCAGCACTTCTATTAGAACCAACCGCAAAAACTGATCCAAAGAATCGCTATGTACAGCACTGTACCTACTGTTCTGAATGTACTCAACAAATCCAGCAATAATTGGACATGTAATTTCACTTTTACCCTACGTGCCTGGGCCAATTATTTATTTTTCCATCATGTCCAAGTCTCCATCGTCCACCGTGTCGTCCCACGCGTTGTCCCCCGTGCCGCCACGCGGTCCTGCGTCGTTTACGACGATCAAAACCACTAAAGAAGCAATCTTGAACCTTTTCGATGAATTCTTCACCTATGAAGCGACTGACGCATCGATTTTCCGTGAGCGTGTCGTGATGTCCAACAAGGAAATTGTCACCCTTTTAGCGAAAACGGTGCCTGATATTGCCAATGTCCCCAAACGCACCTTTGCCATGTGACTGGCCGAGATTCCTGGCACGCCCACCAAGGAGATGCACAAGCACGCTGGCAAAATCCGCGACAAGACACATCTAATCTTTGTTCTCAAGGAATCATTTCATCGTGAGCTTCGAGTGGCACAATTGAACAATGGCGGCTAAAGTCATTCATTTAGAGCACGCGGCCGAGAATGTCTTCGACCGCCGCCAATTTTTGGTGACCACGGCAAATGAAGACAAGGTCGTCATCGGCTATGTTCGAAAGGGAACCCCGGGCGTCAGCGCGCACACACTCACGAAAATGGTCAAAAAGATGCGTGAAAACAGCCATTGCACCAAAGTGTTTGTCAATCCGCTTTGCTCGGCTGCTGCATCTGACGTGGCCATGCGCGACATTGAGCGCAGCGCGGTGCTTGCCAACATTCGCTACCATGATAATGATGCCCAAGGTAATAGGATTAAGAAAAAATGAATCATACAACACTGAACCTCATATGTTTTCTTTAGACATGCTTGTCTTCATGAAGGCATCCTCGCGTCCAATTCGCCTCATTGTCCAAGGTTTTGCTGTCCTGACCACAACGCCGCAATTTGTCAAGTCATTTGTCGCGTAAAATGATTTTTTTAAAAAAAAAAAGAGAATCGCCTTTTACTCACTTTTTTTTGTAGTGCCCTTCCGCAACTCGCACAAGTCACCACCGTCGACCACGGCCACTGCTTTGTGGACTTTTCGTGTTATTAATTGCGTCGTAGCAGCGCAAACATTTTCAATTGCCAACTCTCAGCCCTCAATGACCGCTCATGTCGCTTTCCATCTCGTTTTAGTCCCTTTTTTTCATGCTCCTCTCGCTAGCTAGCCTTGCTCTTTTTATACCTCTATCTGTCTCTTTTTTTTCCCCCATTCTCCCATTTTTTTCTGCTTCTCTCTCTCCTCTCTCTCTCTCTCTCTGTTGCTCTTTCTCTCTCTGTGACTCCTCGCCCCATTTCTTGTTTCTCCCCTCCCCTTTGTCTGTCCGCTTTGCCACTGCAATAAAAAACATACACACGGCGCATCATCGCAGACAAGTGTTCGAAATTCAACTTTTTAAAAGGTTGAATACGAGGATTTTTAATAATGGTCTTTTGGAACACCACGAAATTTACGCAAAGTATAAAAACCTTGTGTTTGTTGGTAAAAATGCAACAAAAACCGGGAGACTACGAACTGCAGTTGGCGTAAAATGTCATTTTGCTCCGCTTGATTCCGTGTTTTCGACCTTGGGTTCCTTCAAGCGCGAGCAATGGGCTCCTATGTTGACACAGAGGGGTAAAGGAGGCCAAATGTCACCAATTGACATGATTTATTGCGGATGGGGATCATATGTCGTTGACACGCGCATTTTTTATGCAAATCGTGTTTTTATGGGCCGCGACGCGTCGTTTTCAACGCCCGCGACGCGTTTTCATGCTTCATAATCAAAGTGCGGCATGCAAAATTTTATTTTCATTTTTCTTTTCAAAAGCCAGAAAGAGTGGAAGGGAGGAAAGTGATTTTTTTTTCATATCCATGTTTTTTCTTGTGATTGAGGATGCAATGCGGTGTTTTGTTCTGCTGTGGCGGCGGCGTTGAGGTTGTGTGGTGCGGAGGACGTTGACGCGATGGACGGGCGGCGCTGCTGATGGTGCTGTTGCCATTGCTGTTGCAATTGCTGTGCTTGGATGTGTTTAAAATGATGAAACACGGCATGAATGGCCTCCTTGGTGACAGGTTTGCTGAGCAGCGCGTCAAACACGTGAGGCAACTGGACGGTCGGCTCGTAGGCGGTGATGGCAATGATGGGCGTGTGTTGATTGCTGTTTGTCGACGATTTGATCATGCGTGCGGCGGCCTCGCCATCGACTATTGATTTTTAAAAGAAAAAAACAGGTGAGTCTGCGTCCATGTGACCCGTCCGTTCTGAGCGTGCGTGCACTTAATTGTTTCGTTTTCTTTTTTTCTCTCTCGAAAAAGGACTTACTGATGGGCATCCTGATGTCCATAAAGATAAAATCAAATTTGACGTTGCCCATGGCGTAGCGGATGGCCTGTGCGCCGTTGCGGACAATGACGCAGCGGCAGTGCATGCGTTCGAGGATGGTTTCGAGGATCTTGCAGCTGATGGGATTGTCGTCGGCGAGCAAGCAGTCCAGTGGCCTGTGTTGATCGTCTTTTGCCGAGGCATTGGGCGAGGCGAGGGGCCATGCGAAGGTAGGGGGTATGATGGCGTGCGATGGATGTGCTGTGGGCGGGGTATGATGCGAATAATCGATGGATGGCGGCTTGTTTGGGAATGAAATGGATCTTGAGCGGCCGACATGTTCATCCAAGGGAGTCACAGACGCAAATGGTTGGTGCAATGTCATGGTGGGGTCCATGGCGACCGACAGGGCAGACAGCGAGGTTGTCTTTGGGGACGACGATGATGATGATGGCGATACAAAGGCCAGATGCGACGATTTTGAGGCATTGGTGGCGGTTGACACTTTTGCAGAGATGGAGGGCGAGAGGCGGCTGGGGGTTGTGGGCAATGACGATGTCCACGATGAAGAGGAGGACGATGGCGATTGCTGTTGTTGTTGTATTTGTATGGCGCGAGGCGGTGTTGGCTGAATTGGCGTTGTTGTGAGTGGTGCTGGTGGCTGTTGCTGCTGCTGTTGCTGCTGCTGATTGTGCTGGTGCGTGGTATCATGCAATGAGAGGCATTTTTTCTTGTTGCGTGAATTTGAAAAGGCGGGGAACCTATGAAGCCATGAGGGGCCGGAGGGCGAATGGATGGGCGGGGACGATGACAAGGCGGAATGGGCGGAATGGGTGGATTGTGCGGGTGTAATTGGCGATGCAGGCAGGTTCTGATTGTAAAAATTGGATGAAGATGAGGACGAGGAGGCGGTAACGAGGGAAGGTGGCGGTGGTGTGGCGGTCGAGGCTGAATTTGGCATGGTGATGGAGGCAATGCCACGCAGCGTCGGGCTCTGCGCAATTAGACTGTCGTGCCGGATTTTACGGATGGTGTCCTCATTGGCCTTTTCCAACAAAGGCAGGTTTTTGTAGACAAACGTGCCGAATTCGTCGTCTTCATCATCATCGTCGTCATTTCCTTGCCTTGGCCCTGTTTTTGCGTCCCAATCCGTGAGCAACGCGTCTTCTTTGGTCCATTGACCTCCGCCTTGATCGACATTGTCCTCGTCCTGCAATTCCATGTCGTCATTGTCGCAGTTCATCATGTCTGTTGACGCTGTGGTGTCATCCAGCGTGGTCGTCGGCAATTCTTGTGCTTCTTCCACCGGCATGGACGCGCCGCGCGGGTCAAAGTACGTTGTGTCCTCCTGGTGCGTGATTTGTGGCGTGAATGAAGGCGTGTCGTTGAGCAATGTGGCCCAATGGATGCCCTTGAAAAACGGATGCTGTTTGACCTCGTCGGGACCCTTGGCGCCCAGCCGCTTCTTGGGATCCAGCGTCAGCAGGCGGTCCATAAAGTCAATGGCTTCGGGCGACACGTGCACATCGTCCTCACCCAGATGCCAGTCGATGCGCCGCGACAAAATATTGTCAAACACTTTGTCTGGTGAATCGTCGTTGAACGGCGGGTAGCCAAACAAAAATTCATAGCAGATCACGCCCATGGCCCACTAGAAATAATTTTTGGGGGAAGCGTGCATCAGAAATTGTCCATTCTCTATTTTTTTTCGTGATTTTTCTTTTTTTTTTTCTCTCGTTTTTTGTGATTTTTTCTTACCCAATCAACCATGGAATCCTCGCCTGATCCAAGGATGCTTTCAGGGGCAATGTAATCGGGTGTGCCGATGGCGTGGTGGCGCTGTGGCGTCGGTGGTTGGCGCGTTGTGAGCGGCGACGATGGCAAATCAAGAGTTCCGGGCTCGTGAGAGGCCGACGACGGCGATTGAGCGAGCGACGACGGTCTGTGCCACGGCGGAATGGGGCGGTCGTCGGCTGGCCATGTGTTGTTGGTGTCGGACAAACCATCCAGTGTGGATGTGCTTGCCATTGAACCGCGGCGGCCATGTTGATGATATTGGTGTTGCTGTTGTTGTTGCTGCCGATCAAACAACAGGCCAAAAAACGAGTGTTTGTAGTGTTTTGTGGCATTGCCAGGTTGTGATGGCGGCGGCATGGACGGCAATGCCCTGCGTGTGGCGGTAAGTGTCGGTGACGAGGGCACGCTTGACGAGATGGGCGGGTGTGGCGATGACACGCCCGACGGTGGGTCGGGGCTGTTTGTGCGTGACGGTGCAGGCGACGATGGCGGTAATGGCTCTGAAAATGTAGGCCCATGCTTCAATTCGTCGCGTGCGCGTCGATCCAGAAACCCAATGCGCGACAGGCCAAAATCTGTCAATTTCAGGTGCCCGTTTTGGTCGATGAGCAAATTGTCCGGCTTGAGGTCACTGCAAAATATTTGGATCAAGAAAAAAAAAAAGGAATTGAGTTTTTCTTTTTTTTTTTTTTCTTTTTTTTTCTTTGATTTACCGATGCACAATGTCCTTGTCATAGAGGTACGAGAGTCCGAGGGTGACCTCTGCAAGGTAATTGCGTGCCCAATTCTCGGGCAGTCTGCCCATGGCTTTGATGAGTGCCGAGCAATCGCCGCCATTAAGGTATTCGAGGACGAGGTACAAGTAATCCTTGGATTGGAAGGTATAATAGAGCTTTGTGACAAAGGGGCTGTCTGTTTGGGACATGAGGATCATGCGCTCGGCCTTGACGTTGGTGACCTGGTTCTTTGCAATCATGTCGCTCTTTTTCAAAAACTTGATGGCGTAATAATCGCCGGTGACGCGCTTTTTTGCAAGGTATACGGAGCCGAACGCGCCCTTGCTGATGGGCTTGATGATGTTGTAGTCCTTGATGCTTGGCGTGGTGGCAGTGGCGGCAGCAGCGGCGGCAGCAGCGGCTACAGGGCTTGAATGAGGATGAAGAGGGTGATGTGGATGCATTCGATGCATGTTGCTGCTGCTGGGCGATGACGACGCGACGGAAGGCACGTTGGTGTCGATGGACAGTGGCGCGGTGAGGTGCAATGGCGATTTGGGCAGCGACGACGGCGACGCCGACATTATTTTGACATTTTGCTGCTTTTTTGAGGGGAGCAAGAGCGGGCTTGCTGAGCTGGTGCTGGAGATGCTTGCGTTGTCGTCAAGATGGAATGGCCGCAATCGCGCGTGCAAGCTTGGCGAGTGCAATGGGGTGTCAATGGTTTCCATTTCCATCAGATGCGAGTGGATCGGCAAATTCATCGAGGGGCGCGAGCGGCGGAGCAATGGCGTGGACGATGAAGAGGATGAAGATGACGGCGGGATGAAGATGGGCGCTGTGGCCACGACAGGGGGTGGTAGACGCGTCGCGTCGGACTCTTGAATTGGCGGATTTGACTGATTTGACTGATTTGACTGATTTTGTTGATTTTGGTCTTGATCCATGAGGGGTTCAGGAACAAATTCGACCCATGCATCGTCGAGGCGGTTATTTCGTATGAATTCGTGCCTTGCCTGGTCAATGTAGGCGACCTGGTCGCGCATGCGGTTGACGGCGTCCATTTTTCGTTTGAGGACGCTGCTTATATCGCGTGCCAGGTCCTGGCGCGTGTCTGTGGGCAAGGGACGCCAATAGAGGAGCTTGACCAGGTCCGAATTGTCATTGCCAATGAAGCTCATGGGGAATTGCTGCATGGCGCGCGGCACGGGGATGGCCAGCGCGACATCCAAGATGGCAAGCGCGTCCTTGTAGAATGCCATCTCTGCGCATCGTTGTTCCTCGGGGTCCAGCATCGCTGCAGGGTCCACGGGCAGCAGCGACAAGAGCTCGGACGCGTCGTCGTCGTCATTGTCATTGTCCATGTCATCATTGTTGTCATCTTCATTCATCTTGTCATTTTTTTCTTGATTTGAGGCGGAAAACGAGGCGATGCGTTGCACGTCGTTCATGACAACGTCTTTTAGGTCGCGCAGGTTGTCATTGCACAAGATGATATCCATTTCGGTGCGATGCAGCTCGACGCACAGCTCGGAATGCCTCTCGAAAAAGGCAGCAACGACCCATCGTTCGCAAACGCGACACAAGACGGGCGGCAAGGCGTGCAACACGGACGACGACGGCGACAAATCGTCGACCGTGTGGCCACCCTGGGAAATGGACCGCCGCATGGACAATGATCGACGACAAAAGTTGGCAGTTTCTTGCTCATCATCGGCATCGGCGTCGCCAGCAGTGTCGAAAAGGGGCGGGTCGCTTGTCGGTGCGGATATTGAGCGTGTATGGGGTGTGGTCTTGTTGGGTGCTGCGAGGAGGAGCGCGTCGGTATCAGAAAAAGTGGTATTGGCGGCGTCGGCAGCAGATGGCGCTTGATCTTGTTCATCCACCATGGTTGCATGATGGTCTTCCTGGGGCTTGATGATCCACATGGTATGGCTGGGCTCGCCGGTCACTCGATTGTGCATGAGCATGCCCTTGCCCTCCATGTTGACCGACAGTCCATGCGTGCAAATAGCGAATTGAACCCCTACGGTTGGCGCAGTAGTCTTTTCCAGCAATCCTTGTGATGCCGTGGCAAATAAATCGTGATCAATCGGACCGACAAGCTCGTGGATGGGCTTGCCTAGCAATTCTTGTGGCGACGACCTAAAAAAAAAAAAAGAGAGACGGATTGCCGATCGGCCGAGATCCAATGAGAAAAAAAAAAAAAATACAAAAAAAACAAAAAATAGCGTTTGCAGCTTTCTTTGTGTACACGTTCTCACGCATTTTTGTTTCTTTTTGGGGTTTTTTTTTTTTTTTTTTTTTTTTTTACCCGATCACATTGGCCCACACGGGACTCAAGTATTGAATGGTGATGGGCGGATGCAACGTGAGTTCCATGACAATGGCATTGCTTTGGCCTCTTTGCACGGCTTCTTCAAGCTGGCGACTGGCGGCTTGCTTTTCTGGTGGTTCTGATGGGTTTATTGATGCATTCGTTGGGTGGATGGGGCGGCCATGATCATGTTGTTGTTGAAGAGATGGAGGAGGAGCAGGAGGAGCAGGAGGAGCAGGAGGAGCAGAAGGAGAAGCCATTGGGTCCCACAAGGCCATGGTCGGGTGCAATGGTGGGTCATTTTGAGTTTGCGACGTTGACCAAAAGGCGCGTTCTTCTTGCCACCATTCGACGACGCGATTGAGGGCAGCCACAGAGAGTAAGAGGTGAACATACCATCCACGGCATGGCCAATCTTGATGATCGTCCCATCGGCGACCAATAGCTTGAATTTTGGCAACGAGGCGGGCGCAATGGCCGACATGATCGAGCAGCGCGTCGACGGGCGTGTCCAGGACCTCCTGCGCAAGTGCAATGAGATCTTGCAGCGTGAGAATGAACGGTGTCGGCAAATACGCGTCGTCCTCGGAAACGACTGTGACGCACGATTGTAATTTGGCGTCGTTGTTGGATACAATGCTTGCGGCATCGTCCATCATCATCATCTCGTCCTTTGTCGACGCCAAATCCATGTCCTCGTCGATGCCATCCACGTAATGCAGCCCGTGCTCCACGTATTCGGTCAAACCAATCATCACGCGTCGCAATGTCTCGTTGCACGCGTCTTTGGCCGTCTGGAGACGCGACCGGATCGTGTAACCTGGTCGATGGATCCGCCCATACGTGCCCATTCGTTGTGCAGACGAGAAAAGATACCCAATGGTCGCCGGGGGGCCCTGGGGGATCTGTAATGGCGTCAATACTTGCTGAGACACGCATGAAGAAGCCATCGACTTGCGATCGTCGTCCATGTCCATGTCCACGTCCTCCAAAATCGTCGCCGGATGAATCATCCCTGTGTTCTTTGAAAATGAATCGTGATGATGTTGCTGCTGCTGCTGCTGCTGCTGCTGCTGCTGCTGCCATGGCGGCCACGGCAATTGATGCACCCAATCCAAGTCGTCCATGAGCCATGGCTGACGGAAGGGCACCACCACAAGCCGCTTTTCCTCGGTGGATGTCCTGCCGCCCTGACGAATAAAGATGCTCGTCGATGATCCACAAGGCTGACTGCGACACCATTGTCGAATCTTGGCCACACGCGATCGCGCAAGGAGCTGCTCGTGATCGTCGCGTGGAATTGGCAATGTCAGCGTCGTGTTGGACGTCAAGCCATCTAAATTAAATTATAAAAAAAAAGAAAAAAAAAGAGAAAAATACGTCAATTTGTAGTCAATTGACAAATCAAGGTGTCGCCAACACACCTTTTTGCTGGCGATAGTAGATGGAGAAATCGGGTGTGGAAAGCGTGGTGCGCAATGCGGGCGCGGATGGACTGCTTGCACGCGGCGGTGGCAGCGGAGATGCCGACGCGTCGTCGTCGTCGACGCCGAGGAACATGGTCGGGTACACGGGCGAATGCAGTGTGGAGGACGACGACGATGGATGCTCGTCTTGCCGTAGAATCGCGTGTAAATTGCTGCTGATCTTCTTTTTCGGCGCAAGCGACGAGCTGGCAATCGATGCACGCCGGTGGAAATAGTCACTGGGCGACGAAGAGCGCGAATCTTGTGGCAACTTGCCTTTTTGTTTTTATGGAAAATAAAAGGAGAAAGAGGGAATGAGAAATGGAGCAAAGAATGGGGCTTTTTGAGGGCTCAATTGATCCCTTTTTTTTTTTCTTTTTTCTTTTTTTATCGTACTTTGTGCAATGTAGATGGGGCTCGTGGTGGAGGCGTACATGGTCGATGAGGATGGCGACGCGGCAAGGTCGTCCCACGAATAGCTCATATCTGTGAGCGTGGATGACACGGATGATGTGCGTTGGCGGAGGGGAATATGGAGTGGCGACTGCGCCGGCGCGCGCGCCTGTAGCGATGGCAATGGCTGCAATGGCGGTTGCTGCTGCTGCTGTTGCTGTTGCTGTTGCTGGGATTGTTGCGGCGGTTGCTTGTCTTGCGCCTCGATCCAGCTCGCGCGCCTTGACTTTAACATAAACTTGCCGCCAGACCCAAAAATATGCTTGTTCACGACGTCGCTGCGCCGCCTGTCGGACGACGACGGGTCCTCAATGGTATCTTTGGCTATGGGGTCCATAAGACGGGGTGCATAGCCAGGCGTAAAAAAAAAATGAGAGAGAGCAAGGAAAAAAAAAAAAAAGAAAGGCGAGGAACCAAAAAGAAAAATGAATAGAGTGAGAAAAGCGAGGGAAAAAGGGTGTCATCAAAAAAGGGAGGTTGTCATCGCCCTCTCTTTTTTTGCTTGGGAACTTTTTTGATTTTGGCGTGCCCTCACTGTGTGGTGCGTCGAAAAAAGGGCGCACCCACCTGCCGTCTGATTGGTGCGCGTTTGTTGTTTCCCTTGGACGGGACCGGCTCTCTTTGTGACCTCATCCATCATCTGACGCGGCGGGCCCTGCTCCCCCTGTGGGTCCTCTTTTTCGCCTCCTATCGCAAAACGTCTTTTTTTGAACAAAAAGGATTGCTTTTTGCTCGTTTTTATTATTAAACGAGGATGACAAAAAAAGCCCGCAATGGTGCTTGGCAATTGCAGTGGCGGACATGCCAATGCTGGGCAAATCTGGGCTGCAAATCCGATTTTTTTTTTCTGGATTTTTTGCTTTATTTGAGCAATGACGCGCCTCTTTTTTTTCACGCCACCCAGTGTAATACTTGTTCCGTGGCATGCATGATCACTCGAAAAAAGACGGATGTTAAGAGCCCGCGTGCGTCAAATGTAAAAAAAAGCCCAAAACATATTGTAAAATGAAAAAAAAAATAGATGAGGCAACTGAGGGGCGGGGCGGAAGCATGCTGTGAATGGAAGGAGCGCAGACCAAAAAAGGTAAGACCATGGGCCGCCCTGATCTTGCAGCCACGCTGGGAGCTATAAAAAAAGTCAAACTCTGATTCTCGTGCTTCCTTTCCCCACTTTCTTCTTTCTTCATCTATGGCACAGCCAAAGAAACTAGGTGAACTCGCTGTTGTCGCGCTCAAAGCGGTAAAGCAAAAAAGACGAGCGTGTCGTTGTGCCAAGTAACGAGTCTTGCTTATCCTTTTTTTCCCGCTTTTACTGTTTTTTTTAGAGAGAATTGCCCAACCGCGAGGTAAAACACAAGCCAAGCCGTCTATTGACTCATGCTCACCGATGCCTTTTTTTCTCTGGGTGTCCATAGATTGTCGGCAAACAGGATCCTTTTTGCGTCTTTCGCCTGGGTGAGGAGGCCAAGCGCACAAAGACGGATTATCGTGGTGGCCAGCATCCAATTTGGGATGACCAGGTATTTTTATCAAATAAGTGAGAAGAGCGAGTGACGGGGCTTGGCGCAAAAAGGTTGCTTGACGCCCCTTTTTTTTTCTTTTTGATAGGTGAATCTGACGGTGTACGAGGGAAAGACCAAGATGTATGTGCAATTGTACGACGAGGATGCCAAGCGCGAGGACCTGATCTCCGAGGGCACCGTTGATCTCACCACGGTCATCAAGGATGGCGAACAAGATGGTAAAAACACCAAAAAAAAATTACAGAAAAGCGCGAAACACGCTCGATTTGCTCGTTTTCTGACCCATTCCCTTGCTTAGATTGGTTCCAATTGACGTACAAGAACCGCAAGGCTGGCGAGATTTATCTGGAGATCACGTTTTACTCTGCGGCAAGTGAACATTTGGACAATTGGGCTTCTTTTGGCCTCTTTTGGCGCACAAAAAGGCTTATTCTTTTATTTTTTTGAATTTTACAGAAGCCGCCTCCTCGCCGCCAGCCGACGCGCATGAACAAGAACAATTACCAGCGATTCAACAAGCCGCAAGGCGGTGTTGGTGCGCCGCCCGTGCCGCCTGTGCCGACGTCTGTGCCTGGACAGACGCGACCCGTGTCGTCGCATGGTTACCCGCCCGCGACGGGCCGCCCGCTGCCGCCTGGCCCTGGCCCTGCGCCGTCGTCGTCGACGCCCAATCGATTGCCCAACGTTGGGCCACAACCTTACATTGCGCCGCCACCCGCCACGAGTCACGCGCAACAGCACCATGCCACGCCACACATGCCCGCAGTCATCGCCCCGCAGCCATCCACCAGCTCAGGTTATCCTCCGCAGCAAGGTTACCCGCCACACGCAGCCTTCCCTCTCCAGCCGTCCTCGTCCACGCCCCCAGGGTCCCAACCCATGCTCTCCCAGCCCTTCCGACCGGGCCACTCGCCCCAAAACTCCTATGGCGGCGGAAATCAAGGTAAAAAAAGAGTGAAAAGGGGGGAAATGGGCAAACTTGGAAAAAAGAAAAAAAAGGAGCGAAAAAAAAGAGAAAAAAGAATAGAAAAAAGTATGTCGGGCAAGATAAAAAAACGCGACGCGACCATGTTAGGAGATTCAAAAGAGAAGGCAAAAGGAAAAAAGGGGAAGAAAGGAAAAACGAAAAAAAGGGAGCCAGTGTGTCGGAAAAAGATAGAAAAAGGCGCGACCAAGGGACGAGATGTGAATTTGACGCGTCTTTTGATGGTTTTTTTAGGTTATCCTCCCGCGCCTGGGCCCGGTTACCCCCCGCAAGGTGGCCACAATGGGTACCCACCACAGCAAGGAGGCAACAATGGGTACCCGCCACAGCAGCCTGGGTTCCGACCACCTGCGCCAGGTGGCCAGCAGGGCTATCCTCCGTCGTCGCGCCCTTCTGGGTACCCACCGTCGAATGTACCGCCTCAACAGCCGTTTGCGCCATCGTCGGGCGGATTTAACAACTTTTCCACGCCTGTCATGGCCGGGTCATACCCGCCAAGCAATTGTGGCGGAAGCAATGTGAGCTTCCCTCATCCTGGCCAGCAGCAGCATCACCCTGGTGGGCCTCCCGCAGGTTTCCACGCACCGCCGCCATCATCGTCGGGATATCCGCCGCAACCTTCGCATCAAGGTTACCCTCCTGCTCCTTCTCAAGGTTATCCGCCTCATCAGCCACAACAAAACTACCCGCCACCAGCCTCCCAAGGGTACCCTCCATATCCCACGCGCTAAAAATAACCCATTTATCGCTGTTTAGCCGCCCCATTCCCCTCTTTTTCCCACTTTTTTCGTTTTCGCGGCGTCTTGTCGACTAACTAGATACGTGTCTGTTTCTCTTTTTTGCTCTTTTATCCTCTACTCCATGGCTAGAATTTTTTTTATAAAAAAATACCATTCAAAAAAGCAAAAGATGTGCGTCATTTTGCATTTCTCTGCTTGTGCACCCGTTTTTTTCTTTCTTTCTTTCTGCATGAGCTCTGCATTGTGCGCAACTGTCAACAAAAGCAACCTGGGTCACATGCGGGCTGCAAATGCGCGAGAATGATGATGACGACACTGGGGGGGGAACAAAAAAAAAGGAGGCAAAAAGGCAAAACAAGAAAAAAAGGGCCCGCACAGCACTTTTTTGGCTGTGGATTGATTGACCTCATTCCTCTGATCGCCGACCTAGCCTGTCCATGCGGTCCCCCCATTTTTTTTGGTCACACGAAAAAAAAAAAAACCACAGACAGCCGCCCTAAATGACATTTTTTGTGCACCCAAGGCTTCATTTTCGCGTCCACTGTCTGGTTTGATGACAGCAAATGGACGGCACACCCTAATAGCGCTTGTTTGTGGTGAGCCACGGGTGGGTGATTGATTTGTTTTGATCGCCATTTACGCTGGTACCTTGATTTTTTTGGCATTGGGTCGGGGCGTTTCCAAGTGGACAAGTTTGGTCCACTGTCAAAAAAAAGGGGGGGAGCTAGTCCCAAAAAGGGTCGACTTTTTCTTGCACTCTCTTTCTTCTTCTTGCTCTATTCTCTCTTTTTTGCTTTCTCACCGACATTTTTTCCCTCTTTCTTTCTGCTTTTTTTTTATTGCTCTTGCCTCTTCTCCCTTTTTTTTCTTCTCGTTGCCTCTTTTTTTCATTCTATAGGTCATGAGCCTGAGCAACCTTGATCTAGGCACGGTGAAGATCGCAGGCTATAGCCTTCTTTCTGCAAAGGTAGAAAATGATAATGACCACGTTTTAATTGCGCTCGGCACCAGGTAAAAAAAAGGCCCTTGTTTTTCCACAAGACACGCACGACGTTTTAGGACGCCTCAGAGCACGCACGATGGCTTGAAACGAGCGATGCGACCCCTTTTTTATTGCCGTTTCTTTGCACTCACACGCTTTTTTGTCCCCCTTTTTTTTTGCCCTAGATTGGAAGATGGCCTGCCGATTGTCGCCAAGCTCTCGTACCAGGGTCTGCGTCTGGAGCGCGAGTATCACATTGCCAAGCGACTGTATCGACTGGCAGATGGCGATTTGCTATGTCAGCCGCTCGAAAAGGCGACGCTTGCTAATGGTCTTGTTGCCATCCTGTTCCGGCACCCAGGTAAAAAAAAAAAAAAAAACGAGAAAAAAATGGATCTTTTAAAAAAGGCCCATTTTGCTTCGTCTGTGTGTCACCCGAGGACCTTTCAAACAGGTGTACAACCCCACGACCTCTTTAATGAACCACTTTTTTTTTTATATTTTTATTATTTTTATTGGGCAATGCAGGGCCGAACCAATTGGAAGCCTTCCACTCGCCACTCTACGACTCGGACGCCCCCGCCACCACACCGACAGAGACACTGGCGCTCGATGCCTTTCTGGATTTCGCCATCCAGTGCTGCAATTGCCTCGAATTCATCCACAAACACCAAAGTAAGCGACTAGAGAGAAAACGGCAAGACGGGGCCAGGCCCACCATCAAATGGAAATGAGAAATTGGATAAGCTGGAAAGAAACTCACACAACTTTGTTTTTTTTCCACTTTTTTTCCCCCTTTTTTTTTCATTTTTTTTTATTCTTCGCGCCCACCTAGTTGTGCATGGCGAAGTGCGATTGAGCGCGTTCCAATGGCCAAAGGACGCGACGGTCAAGCTGTGGAACTTTGGTTCTGGATCGCGCAGCCTGGAGGCGAATTTGACGTCCGAGGGCTGGCGCAAGACGGTGCAGCGGTACGGGTCGAGCAATTTCTTAAAGATGCTCATGTACATGGCGCCGGAGCAGACGGGCCGCACCACGTTCCAGCCAGACCACCGCACCGACCTGTACAGCCTCGGCATCATGTTTTATGTCCTGCTAACACAGAGTTTGCCGTTTCCGCATTCGACACCGATGGAAATCGTGCATTCCGTCATGAGCCGCAAGGTTCCTGCCGTCCACGAGGTCCGCACTGATCTGCCCATGGTCCTTTCGGCCATCATTGACAAGCTGACCAGCAAGGTAAAAGAAAAAAAAGGGCCAAAAAATGCGCGTTTTTGCTCAGGGGTTTTTTCTCTTTTTTTTTTTTTTTTTTTTTTTTTTTTTTTTTTTTTGTTACAGTCACCCGACGAGCGATATACGAGTGCCCACGGGTTGCGCGAAGATCTGCTTGAAATTAAGCGCCAATTGGAAGCCACCAATGATCCTCAGGTACCATGGAAAAAACAGAAAGTTTTTTGAAAAAAGAAAACACCGCTGATCGCCCCGTCTATTTTTTTTTTTTAATTCCCAGTCGATTTCGGCGTTTAATCTTGGCAAGGACGACATTGCGAGTGTGTTTACCTTGCCGAGCGGGTGTTTTGGGCGTCGGCGCGAGGTTGACCTTGTGAGCAACATCGTGCGTCGCAATGCGTATCTTTACAATCGGCACATGCGACAAGCGGCCGTGCGATTAAGCCAGCAGCAGCGGCTCGAGACGATTGTGCCGCTGAGCGGCAGCAGCAGCAGCTCGAGTTCCAGCAATGGCAGTCAAACTCAAAAAGAAAACATCACGCCGCCCAGCACGCCGCCGTCGACGAGCCTGTTTTACAACCCCACGGAGCTGATGCAGCCGCCCACCAAGCGGTACTCGTACCCATCGTTCCACCACCATCAGCAGCAGCCGCGGCGGTCGCGCAAAGACATGCTGTGGAAGCGGCCCACGGAGATGGTGGTGATTGACGGCGATTCCGGCGTGGGCAAATCGACACTTTCGCGCACGATCCAGCAGGTGGCGCGCGATTATGGGTACACGGCGGTCGCCAAGTTTGACACGCGCCAGCCCACGCCGTACGGCTGTATTTTAAGGTGCTTGTCCATCTTTTTCAAAAACATCCTGTCGGAGCCGCAGCAGCAGGTCGACCGTTTCGCGGCCATGCTCCAAGACCAGCTCGGCGACGCGGCACACGAATTGCCAACGTTGATCATCGACAATGTGCCCGAACTAAAGGCCTTTTTGGGCGACGAGCTGCAAACACCGCCCGCACATCAACTCCAAAACGAATTGGGCGGATCAGAGATCAAAATGCGCTTCCACTCGGCATTATTGCAAATCTTTCACGTCATGGTCCACTTTAAATTTGTCACGCTTGTAAGCCCATTTTTTTGAAAAACACAAAAATCGTCAAAATCGTCAAAATCGCCAAAAAAAAATCGCAGAAAAATAAGGCGCCGCTCACGTCAACATTACTTTTTTTTTCTAGTTTCTGGAAGATCTGCATCAAGCTGGTAAAAAAAAAAAAAAAAGCCCACAGAAAAAGAATGGCGGAGCATGAATCGTGCGACGTTTCACAAACAAAAAGTGACTTTCGGGTGTAACCTTCCTATTTTTTCTTTTTTTTGGATTTGTTAGACGAAGCGTCGATTGAGCTGCTGGACTCGCTGATTGCGGCGCGGTTGGAATTCCTTGTGATTGTGACGATGCGCACAGACGAGCACGATGCCAAGGTGCAATCGCTGCTGGACAATGAGCAGCTGGTGGCGCACTATGTGCATCTTGAAAACATGGACAAGCACGCGCTCATGGACCTTGTGCGCACGACGATGCATCGGCATCGCGACATTGACACGGTGCTATTATCGCCACTTGTTGATTTTGTGCTTGAAAAGACAAAAGGCAACCCGTTTTACGCGTGCCAGCTGCTGTCGACGTTGGAAAAGAAGGGCATGATCTTTTTCACGTGGGAAAAGTGCCATTGGGAGTACAATTTGCAACAGGTGGAAAAAGCGCTGCTGCACGAGACGCCGAATGCCGACATCAATATTGAATTTCTTGTACGTCGACTGCAGGAGCTGCCGACCGATGGGCAGCGGTTCCTGAGATGGGCCGCGTTCATTGGCGACAAGTTTTCGTACGAGACGGTGCGACATTTGATGATGGATGAGCGCCAATTGCAATTGGAGCACAAGCAGCAGCAGCAAGAGCAGCAACAACAACAAATGCAGCAGCATGCGCATTATTTTGCCATGGATCATCACGACGGCGAATTCAACGACAATGATAATGACAATGATGACATTTTATCGCCCTTATCCAGCGGCAGTAGTGCGGCGGTCAGCCCAGTGACGAGCGTTGCATCGCCCTCATCGACCATCCCAACCAGCACAAACACAATTACAAACACAGGTACAAGCACCACACGACACGACGCGATCAATGGCTTGCAATCTGCGCTGCAACAAGGGTTCATTCATGCAGTGTCGCAGGATGAATTCGGGTTTTCGCATGATCGATACTCGCAGGCGGCCATGCTGCTCGGCAATCCGGCGCACAAGGACAAGATCCATTTGAAGATTGCGAATTACTTTATGGACGATCCGTCGGTGTCGTCGTTTTGGATTGCGGACCACCTGCGCGCGGCACTTGCGCTGATCAAGCACCGGTACGACAAAAAGGCGCATTACCGCGCGATGCTCGTGCGCGCCGGCGACCGCGCGTACCACTCGGGCGCGCATTCGCTGGCCATGACGTACTACTCGTCTGCGCGCGAGCTACTGGCCACGGACCCTTGGGTCGACGGCGTCGACAGCACGTACCAAGAAACACTGCACTTGTATACCCAACTCGCGGAGCTGTCGTGGTTTATGGGCTCCGACGCCACGCTTGCGCTCATCACTACGATCCTCAAGTGTGCCAAGAGCGCGATCGACCGCGCACCGGCGTACCGCCTGCAGCACAGGTACCAATGGACCCACCAGCAAGAACAATCGACGCGTGCACACATCTTGCTCGAATGCCTCAGCGAACTCGGCACGGAAAACCTCGACCTCGACCTCTCGGACGCCCAACTGGCCGCGCAGTACAAGCACACGCGCCAATCCGTGCTCGACATGGGCTACGACAACATCCTCAATTTGCCCGTGACAGACAGCAGGCTGATCCGCACGCGCATGTCCCTCTTGGAAGAAATGTACGCCAAAAAAAGAAAATGGACGCGTGTCTGTCGAGAAAAAAAGCGCGTCCACACTAAAAAAAAAAAAAGAGAAAAAAACCGCGAAAACGGCGCTGACTCCTTTTTTATTATTATTTCAGGTGTATCTGGGCATACTGGAACTCGGACACCAAGACGGTGATGGCCATCAGTTCCAACATGACGCTCAAGACGCTGCACCTTGGCACGGTTGGTCCATCGACGGGTGTTGGGCTGGTGTTTTTCGGCATGGCGGCGATGCTTTTGTACAAGGACTACGATGTTGGACGGCGCATGGGCCACGTGGGCGTCATGCTTTGCAACCAATATGGTGGGAACTCCGAGTGCGCGCGTGCCAAGCACCTTTATGGTGCGTATTTGAATGTTTGGGACGGCCACTACCGGTCGGCGCTTCCCTTGTTTCACCAGGCGCTCAAGCAAGCCTTGCTGGGTGGCGACCGTATCAGTGCGACTTTTTCGCGGCTGCACCTTGTGACGGGCATGTTTTTTGGCGGCGAGACATTGGCGGACACGCTGCGCGAAGCGAAATTATGCATCGAAGCCGTTCAGGGTTGGCACGACACGACGGGGACGAACATCATGACGACCAGCATCATCCGCGCGGTGCTTGCGCTGCAAGGCAAGACGCACTATGCGGATGCGTCGCGGCTGTTTGACACGGACGCGTTCAAGGAAGAGGATTTTATCGCGCAGCAGCAACCGGATCACCCTGCACTATGCTGGTTCTATGGTCTCAAGATCATCATCCTCGTGCTGTACCGCTATTACGACCAGGCCATTGCGCTCGGTCACCAATACGCGCCCAAAGTCATTGATCACGCGTCATCGCGCCATACCCACATGACCCTCTTTTTTTACTGCTTGGCCATGGCCCACGCCATCCGCCAGGACTCGGCGCGCGCACCCGACTACCTGCCGCGCATCCAAAAGTATCGCGCTCTCTTGGATGAATGGGCTACTCACTCGCCTTGCAATCTCCAAATGCTGGTTATCCTCATTGTAAGGCCATCATGGCGAAGAGAAAGAGAGCCGGGGGAGGGGGGGAAAGAGAGGAAGAGCGAGAAAAAAAATGTAGACTTGAGAGGTGTCGAAAGGAAAAAAAAAAAGACGAAAAGTGAGAGAGAAAGAGGCAAAAAGCTCATTTTTTTCTTTTTTTTTCTTTTTTTTTTTTTGAAAAAAAGGATGCGGAGCTCGCATCGTTAGAGAATCAGACGACGGCGGCGAGCCTGTACGACCAGGCGATTGACAAGGCCAAGGCCGGCAGGTGGCTTTTGGAGGCGAGCATCATGCACGAATGGGCTGGCGAGCATTATATGCGTTTGGGGTGCCGGCACGTGGCGACGTTGCTGTTGGAAAAGGCGATTGCCGGGTACAGGCACCAGGGCTGCTACGGCAAGGCCACGCAGCTGACGCAGCGCATGGATTACTTGGTGGGTCCGCCGCCACGACGCGATGTGGAGCAACACGACGCGCAGCACGACGCCGAACCCTTGCAGAAATCAGTCCATGTCCAGACTGACCCCATGGCCGTGTCGCCCGCGGCACCCAATCGCGACTCGGTCTCGGATTACAGCATGGCCGAGCAATTCTTGCACACCGACATTGCCAGTCGCGACGCGTCGCCCGAAGAAACCATCCTGGCCCTCGATGTCGTCGACCTGGCCTCCATCCTCAAGAGCTCCCAGGTCATCTCCAGCGAAATGAACTTTGAATTGCTCATGAAGCAAATGTTGCAGGTACAAAAAAAAAAAAAAAAGAAAAGGAAGGAAAACGTCCAATTCACCTTTTTCTATTTTTTTTTTTTTTTGCCAGATCATCCTGGAGAACTCTGGTGCCGAGTCTGGCGTGATCATTATCAAGGAGAATGCCACGTTTAAAATCATGGGCAGCGGGTCGCAAAGCGATGGTATGTGATCGGCACGCTCTTTTTTTTAGAAAAAGAAATTGACGCATTTATTTTTTTTATCATGGATTCAAAAAGGGTGCAAGATTCTCAAGCCGCCGCAGGAATTGTCCGAGGAGGCAGACTCGACCGTGTCGCGCGTGACGCGATACGCAATCCACGCGCAAGAATCGATCTTGATTTCTGATCTTGAGCAAGATTCGCGGTTTTCGGACTGCGAGACGACGGCCAAGTCTGTGATTTGCACACCGATCACGCACAAGAGCGCGATTGTCGGATGCATCTACATTGAGGGCGCGGTCGGGTCGCTCACGTTCCGGCATGAGGTGGTGCTGCGCTTGCTGTCGCAGCAGATTGGGATCAGTGTGACCAATGCACTGCTGTTCAAGAGCATCCAAAAGGTGACACACGCCAACGTCAAGATGATTGAGAACCAAAAGACGGCGCTCGAGGAGGCGCGCAAATCCAAAGAGGCCGCGCTTCGCGCCATGAAGCTTAAGGCAGACTTTTTGGCCAACATGTCGCACGAGCTGCGCACGCCCTTTTCCGGCTTTTACGGCATGATCTCGCTGCTCTCCGAAACCTCGCTCGACAATGAACAGCGCGAATTTGTTCACACCGCCAAGGAATCGTGCGAAATGCTGCTGCGCATCATTGGTATGAGCATTTTTGAAGGGAAAAAAAAAAAAAAAAAAACTGGAGCGCTCATTCTCACTTTTTTTTTTTTCTTGTGCCTCTTCCAAATGAATTCCATTTTAGACGATCTGCTCAACTTTTCCAAGCTAGAAGCGGGCAAAGTGTCGCTGGATCTCGGTCCATTGGTGGTGGAAGAAGTGATTGCCGACACGATTGAGATTCTCAGCTCGCTTGCGGCACGCAAGGGCCTCGAATTGGCGTACATTGTGGATGCGGACGTGCCAAAGACGGTGGTGGGCGACGCGTCACGTGTGCGGCAGATTTTGACGAATTTGCTGGGCAATGCGATCAAATTCACGCACCAGGGTGGCGTGGTGATCCGATGCCATTTGGATCCTACTTTGCTTGCAAAGGATGATCAAGACAACGACAGCAATGACCATCATGGCGTGGCGGTGGACCCCGACAGCCAAGATTATGTTCCTTTGCGATTTGAAGTGATTGACACGGGCATTGGCATTCCTGTCGAGCAACGCCGACACCTGTTTGAGCCATTTTCGCAGGTGGATGGCAGCACGACGCGCATGTATGGCGGCACGGGTCTTGGGTTGTCGATCTGTTTGCAATTGGTCCGTCTGATGGGCGGACACATGGATGTGGATTCCGAGCCCAATCGTGGATCCAATTTCTGGTTCAGTGTTGCCATGGCACGCGACAAGCAACGCGGTGCGCCGTCGGTGCTTGAGAACGAGGCGACGGCTGCATTGCTCGCGCAAAAGAACCAAAAAGTGCTGTTGGCGACACACCACGACGACACGGCGCGCATGATTGACACGCTTTTGCCTGAGTTCACGGTGCATCGCACGATTGAGCCGCAGCACGCGGTGGCGCAGGCATTGCAAGAGCAGCACGACCTGTTAATTCTCGACTTGCCGCCCAAGCCTTCAAGTTTCCTTGCCCAGCAGCTCAAAAGCGTGGATGACGACCCCGAATGCGAATTGCACATCATTCTGCTGTATGCGCCGGCCACCGAGGGCCACAAGGTCGCGGTCAGCTCCATCAATGGCGCGTCCGACCGCCGGGGCCGTATGATCAAGATGGCCAAACCCGTCCGCCGAACGAAATTGCTACGCACCATTGAACAACTCGTTGATCCGCCCAAACAGCAGAGCCCATTGCCCACCACGGCCGCCGCTAGCCATCCTTCTCACCAGTATCATCAGTCGCATGCTGCAACACCCATGTCGCCTTGTTCTTCTTCTTCCATGCACCCCGTACCAGACCCATCTTCTTCCTCCTCCGCTTCATCCACTGCCTTGAAAACAACAAACACCACCACAAGCACCGCCAACACCACACCCCCCGCCATCATCAGCCCGTCCACTTCCATCCACCCGGCAGAAACATCTACAGCCTCAACAATAACCACTTATGGCGATCGCATCAGCGACTACTTTTCCTTGGACGAGCTGGACTATTTCAAGGAGCGCCCCGTCCTCATTGCAGAGGACAATGTCGTTGCGCAAAAACTCCTCAGAAAGCAATTGGAGAAAATGGGCTTTGTCGTCGAAAGCGCAAATAATGGCGAGGAGGCCGTCAATCTCTACAAGTCACGCTCACCAAACTATTTTTCCGTTGGCTTTTTTGACCATCACATGCCAAAGGTAAAAACCCAGAGACCAAGAAATGTAAGAAAAAAAAAACCTAATCCTCTGTTTTATCATCATAGTGCGACGGCGTGGAGGCGACCAAGCGGATCCGCGAGATGGAAGACACGTTGCGCGTCGCGAGCAGACTGCCCATCATCGCGCTCACCGCTGACATCCAGGCGTCTGCGCGCGAGGTGTGCATGAACGCCAAAATGGACGGCTATCTGACCAAACCCTTGATTGCCAAGCATCTCGTCGCCACCCTGCGCGACCTGAACCCCACGCTGCCCCCGCTCTCATCCACCTCGTCTCCCTCGTCCACCTCATCACCCATACCCGCAGCCACCACCTCCAATCCACATCAAAACCAGCCGCCTGCCAATCCTGCACCTGCTGCAACCTCATCAGAATGTATTCCTGCATCCTCATCCACCTCCATTACTGCATTACCTCATTAGATTTATTGTTTTCCGTTCCTTTTTTTTTTTTTTTTTTTTT
>KV441892.1:433262-490798 GCA_001650995.1 Gongronella sp. w5 | reverse complement strand
TTCCTTTTTTTTTTTTTTTTTTTGCCCCATGCCAAGTACTCATTTGTAAATTCAGCCTCAAAATAAAGTAATCTTACGCATTTTTGAAATGGACAGCTGCGAAACCACGCGCACTATGAGAGACGCGCAACTGGCGTCCGTTCATACCTCTAAAAATTGACTCAAAATTAGACATGGCAAAAAAATTAGCCGCTTTTGTGATTTTTTACGGTGACATGCGTGTCGCCATGGCTTGCCCTGCCTCGCGTGCTCAATGACAAAGGTAAAGGACACGCCGAGCATTCATTTGTGCCCTTCCAAGGGTCTAATACCACGCGTGATCGACACGATTTGCTTAAAAAGACAGGAATGAGCATCCTCGTTTATGCGTTTCTCCCGATACACATGCCCACCTGGCCCTACATTTACACGACGGAAGTATCGGTCATCGAGCTGACAAACGTCAGGTTTGGGCAGCCATCGGCCAGCACACTCATGACATTTGATTTTTTGATCCTATTTTCGACACGCCATAGTGGGGTCACACTTCAAGCGTAGTAAAAATAAATTGTACTCCGGACTCTGTACTTGCGTTTGTATGCAACAATATCATCCATCAATGAGGGTATTATCGAGAAACTCGCAATTGGAGCCATTTTATTGTTTTCAGGTCGCTTGTCCGTAAATCCACAACGCAAAAGCTTTTTGTGATTCCATCTCCATGATATCAATCGATTGCTCTTTCAAATGAGCCCACCTTTGGCTCATTTGGGGCGCTAGATGGCGCGCAACGACCATTTTCAAAAATCCCCCATTTTCCAAGGGGTGCAGTCGACCTCGGGAAAATGGTGAAATTTTGGTCGCAAGATCGCCACACCAATCCCACCATATGGTGGACGGTCCCTTGTTTACCGGTAAAAGAGCATTAAAACATGGAGGTCCATTGGCTGGTTGGCGCGTAAAATGCAATTTGTCCCGTATTTTCGCAACAATACTATTTCTACGAAAAGTACCCGTATCTTGATGGAACAGACGCCATTAGCAAGAGTATGGCTTGCTGCGTATGATGGCATCGGTGATCTCTGAAAAAGTGAATTTTTAGGCATATTTGACGCGGTTTTAGAATCATAGGCAATTTTTGACGCGTGAAAAACCGCGTCAAGCATCGAGTGGCACGCGTCTGTTCCTTTCAAATCCATGCACCTGATATTCTTCTTGCTATTGGACGCGTCGGCGCGGCACGATCAGCGCGCTTTTCCCGTGCAATTCGCAGTTGAAATTTAATCCAAAATCACAGATTGCTCGCCAACGAGCAATTGGATCGACTCCTTTTTGTCGTGTTTCGTGGTTTCTTCATGTGCTTCATCTTGTGTGCGAATTTGGCGCAATTCTGGGAACCCAATTTTTCGATTTTGGTTTTGGAGGCTTGCCACGACTAAATTTTGATTTGATGATGGCGAACTCCAATGATGAGTGACATGCTTGCGCATCACGTCCCGATCAGATTTCCAGCGCGCCGTTTCACGATGGGATGCATTTCGGGCCTTTGCAGTGTCTCGTTGGTGATCTGCCATTATCATTTTTCCTAAAAATTGATGATTGTCTAAGCAATCACCATTCAACTTGTCCCTATGGTGCCCAAATTTGCAAGGGTGGGCACTTTGGCACAGGGAGTCATCCACATCAACATTTTGTCGGCAATGGGTTAGTTCTATCCTCGGGATCGCTTTGTGCGCCACTCGATTATCATACTGTAAAATACAATTTTGATGACAAAATGTGCAGAAATCAAAAGGTTGGCTTGAGGGAGAATCGATTTGTACCGCTTTGGTCTCGCTTTTTCATTTGAAGGGTTCCAAGCGACGATTGGCACTGCTCACCCATACACTGCCGCGATCACTGGATGGCGCGCAGGGACGTTGTTCCGAATCCACGAATTTGCCAAGGGATACAATCGTGGAATTGAAAGCGGGGAAATCCAGGTCCTCAGATCGCCAATCTATTCAATCTTGGTAAACACCAGCATTCACCGACAAAAATGCAATAAAAAAAAAACGGACTCCATTGACTGGGTTTGGGGAAAGAAATGCAATTTTCTGCGGTTGAGGCTGTCGTGGCCAACTCGACAGAAATTGGTTACATAGCCTGGAAATGGGGATCACCGAATAGAGCATGATCTGGCGCGTTATTTGGCACCGGTGATCTATGGAAAAAAGGAAAGCTTCGGCAAAATGGGCAAAACAAAAAGGCAAAATGTTCGTCGCGTGAAAAAGCGCGTCAGACATCGAGTAACACGCGCTCGTTCCTCATCGAATACATGCATCTGGGTCATTTTTTGCTAATGGACGCGTCGGCGTTCGCTCCAAGACACGATTCGTTTGCGCAAATCACATGAAAAGTGGAACCCAAAATCACACATTGCTCGTCAACGACTAGATGGATCCCACTCTTTTTTTTTTTTTGTTTTTTTTTGTCGCTTCTCCAAGCGCTTCACCTTGTGTGCAAGTTGGCGGATTTCTAGAGACCCAGTTATTTTTTTTTATTTCTACGTATTTTGGACCTCGACCAGTGTTTGCACGCTTTACCAGCGATCGGCGAGCCCACTCTTTATGGTATCATACAGTCAACCTGGCGAGGTCTCATAGGAATCATTTTAAACCCCGAGTGGTTTGGACAGATTTTTCTCGCTGATTCCATTCTGGTGTTGTGCACATTGATGAGTCGCGCTTTTTGCCACGTAAAAATAAGAGACTGGCCTCCTTGTCACTCAGTAGGACCAGCGCCAGGCCAATTTCATACTTGCCTTATTAGGAAGGTGCGCGCAGAATCCGTCCAGACACCATCGTGTATCATAGAGAGCAAAAAGAGGGACACAATGTCAATTTTGGTAAGCACATCCATTGCTGACATGCCATTTAATAAATTGCTCGTTTTTGATGCGCTTGCATCGATGACTGATCAGCGCAAAGCCAAAACTAATGCACTTCAGCCCATATGATACAACACTGTGTTTTGCATCATACTGTAATGCCAAAATCGCTCCGGGGTGGGGTTGTCTGGGGGAGGGGTTCTCTTTTCCCCCTTAGCAAGCGTCTTCACCTCAGTTCAACTTTAATGCCCCCTTCACTCCCGCTATGACGCCTTTCCTTATCTCCTGTCCTTATTCCCCACCCACTGCCCTTGCTGTGGCGTATCCCTTTTGATTTTATCAACCCACGCATTCCCATTCGTGAACAGTTTTGTAGTACATTTTTCCGTGCACGCCTCGTTTTATGATAAAAAAACGAAAAACCTTGATTCCCATAATATGATAAAACGATCTTTCGCCTGCAACTCAGAGCCGCGGGGTTCAATGAGCAAGTACACAGTAGATTTTACGCGCAGCGAGCTCTTTTTGATTGCGCCAACAATTTTTTTTTTTTTTTTTTACCGTCGACAACCCCTACGTAGTCGATTGTCATTTTTACCGCGTAGCATGCAACTAGTCAACGTTTTGAACCATTCATAACAAGTGTGACGCATTTTAACGCAAAATATGTTGAGCAAAAATTCGATGAGTCGTCGCAGGGGGCGTCCAGGGGTGTTGCCGTCCGAGCCACGGCGGAGCACGAGGTGGATGCCTGCGGGTCCATGGAGCACGTCAAAGAGTGTGCTGATACCGAGGCCACGGAGACTCATTACGGTCTATTGGAAGCTGTGGTGGAACAAGGTGTCGTTCCAGAGCAAATGGACGGTCATGATGCTGATGAGCCAGACGGGTGGGATGGCTTTCGTGAGGCGGTTGCCAGTAGTGGACGCTGGGTTTAAACTTTCAGTGACACAGGGTGATCTGAGAGTGACCTTGGGCACCGATGCATCGTCATACTTAACTTTAGAGTATTTTTTATCATTAAAAAAAAAAATAAAGCAAAGTCATTTGGAACTGCTACTGGTGGTGTACGCAGAGCTGAAAGGCGTAATATACACTACACAGAACTTGTTGAACCGGCTTTAAAGGTCTTCCTTCACTTGGCATTGGCCATTGACATTTTCACATTCACACTTAGAATTCCCAGTTGGACTTGCGGCATTTTGGAGCTTGTAATCCCAGTAATTTTCAGCTCTTCCTAGAAATTCACAAGCAAAGGCTCCTCCGCAAATCGAAAGAGCACATTTTGCTGTGATCCCACCATCTTGATATCATTTGGCAAACATACCACCGAGAATCACCGAGCATAGCATCACTGCATCAGAGCTTGATCTCTGGAGGGGTCTGGCGCTTACAACCAAAGCTGAAAGAAAAAGTAGCAACACAAATCGAGGAGTCATTTCTTTCAAAAAGACAGAAGAAAAAAAAACTCGCGCGATTCATTTTTTATAAGCACTGAGCATGTTGCACAACATGCGCCCGTTTCACAACCTTTTCCCGAGCATAAAAGTTAAAGAAAAATAAGACTGCACAGAACTTTGGTAGTAAGTGGACAGAATATATTAAGGGGGTTTCAAAGGTTTAAGGTAATGCACAAGTAAGGTTCTTATCGAAGCAATATATTCTATTTTCGGAACTTTTATTTCTAGATTCTGTTTTGACAGATATGCAATGTTCTTCCTACCGTTCCTCTTGTCTGACTCTACAAACACCTTGTCGTTTTTTTTGTGCAGCAGCGGCGCTATGCTACCATTCACTGCGTTAATTCCGCTCGTTTCTCACTTTGCACTGTCGTTTTTATTTCTTTCGTTGTTTTTCAAAGCGCCTGTTTGTTGTCGATGCAGCCTCTTTTTTTTTTCCTTACATAAAAAGAAAAAAAGCCAATGTGACGAACACCGTCGAGCGTGCGCCGGATAACGTCCATTTGCGTCGAGTGGCGCCGATGCGCCGATTAGTGCCTAGCATCCGCCGCCATTGTACAAATCCGACGGCCGAGCGCCGCCGAGCGTCGGATTCCGTCGATTTTGACTATTTCCCCCGGTGAAAAAATAAAAAAAATCGAAAAAATTAGGTTAAGAAAGAAAATTCAGTTATACTTTCATCAAGTGGAGATGGAGAGATGGCCGAGTTGGTCTAAGGCGGGTCTAAGGCGCCAGGTTAAGGCCCTGGTCTCTTCGGAGGCGTGGGTTCAAATCCCACTCTCTTCACCATTTTTTGCATTTTTTTTGCACTTTTTTTTGTTTTTTAAAAAAATGTCGCTCTTTGACAATTTTTTTCTCCGATTGTCGGAAGCAAAGTGACAGAGTGGAAGGAGCTTCGGCTGCGAAAGTGCTACGTAGCAGCAGCATTTGGATATCGGCACTCAAATGGTATGGCAGATATGTGCCCGCTGATATTTTTTTTTTCAATTAAATGGCTTCTTTTTCACTTGCTACACACGCTTTTTTTTTTTTGTTCGCCAAGCTCAATAGCGCGCTTCTTGCCACAATATGAGAGAAGTCGCGTCAGAATTGGCTCATCCCACCTCGATTGCACAAAATCCATAAAAACAAATGAGGCAAAATAGTATTGTGTGCCGTCCAGTGACCATCGAACTCCAGCGAGAGGCTCATTTGAACGAGAAACTTTGTACTTTCCGGATGCACGAGCAAATGGCATTTTCAACAAGGTAGCCATTGACAAACAATCAAAATACCACAATGACGCGATTTTCCACATTTAGTGTCGTCGTGTTCCTCTTGTACAGAGAAGCTTGAGAGCTGTGTTTGTGCGTAAGGATTGGACCGAATTGTGGGGAGCATGTCTGGCCACGTTGCATTGCACAATGCCATCAAGGTCACGCTTTGTAAAAAGAAAAAGAAAAGTCATTCATGATGAGGATAACATTTTAGCAGTGGCATTTGAAGCCCGGTGAATGGAGACCATGCTCCGTGTTCATGGAGAATCAATGAACTTACGTGTCCTCGTTATGATATCCAATTGCGTCCTCATTCACCAATACGCATCCTGGTGGGTGGCACTGACAATTGATTGCCCCTTTGCCCGGAAGGTCGTGTCATCTTAAGCGTGGGTTGCGGATGGCCCCGGTTTTTTTTTTTTTTTTTTTTTTTTTTTTTTTTTTCAGGGCCGAGAGCGCTTGTGCGGTGCCATTCATGAAAGCGTGTCATTTTCATTTCCGCAGCTTCTAGACATCTAGAATTAGCGTCCAAGTGGATATGTTCCTTCTCTTTCCAACCGTATCTGCTTGCATTACGTGGTGCGTGCGCTTTTTTTTCTTTTTTTTTGCCCATTGAACAAAATAAAACATTATCCTTTTGCAATTGAGCGATTGAGAAGGCACAGCACCACGAGCGAGTGCCCAGATGAATTCAATAAATAAGCAAAACGCTGAGTACACTACTTATGCCGCTATTTTCACAAAAAGTTCAGCACTGATTCCAAAATTTTCGTGGAACTTGCGCGGATCGCGATGAAACTGACACCAATCAAAAGAGGCACGCTTGAACGTCATTTTTCAGTTGTTTGCTCGCCGGATGAACGACTTCTGCACGCTTGAAAAATCCGATCAAACGTTTGATCTTTGATCAAAATCAATTTTCTCGACAACGGATAGGGTGACCCATGGCGCTTTTAACATATCATAAACAGCTGCTGATTCTTTGTCTAAGAATCCATTTTCATCACGATCCGATCAAAAATGGCAGAGAAAGTCCACTTTTTCAACAAAATTTTAGTAGGGTTTTGCTCGACATCGGTCTAGTCAACCTGCGATTTTTATTCCAGAGCCTGTGCTAGTGGATGACGTCGTCGTGGCGCTGGAGCTGTTAAACGACTTGCCTTATAATTTCCTGTTGTTAAATTAATTAAGAACTGAGGACCTTGTCGCCGACATCAAGCATAATGGTGTTCTAACTTAGACGTTAATCAAGGACGTAGAATCACGTGACAATGTTTAAATTACCTATCTAATTGTCAGGTTTTGAGTACTTGCGTTTTTTGCTCAAATTCTGCGCCATGTTATAATGTAAGTGAAAAGACTGCTTAAATTGCAATTTTGTTCCTTGGCACCAATGTAAAATTAATTTAGAATCGACTGTGATATTTATTGAAGCAAAGTCCGGACAATGTGTATCAAACCTTAAATTTTCGCGTTGGCGCGCCAACACGTTAATTAATTAACTTAATAATAAATGACAAGAATGATGACACTCGCGCGCTTCTCGTGATAAATCTTTCACACCGTCACGATTTTCCATGGCCATAAATTGAGATTATGACACGGCGACAGCTGTTAGACGGTGATGCGTCTGAAAAGTTCGACCACTGCAGAAAAGCGCCTGTCTGACGCTCCACGGCTTGAACCCCCCTGTCCTACCTCCCCACGCCGCGCATTTTACATTGATCATTGAAAATAAAATTGTTCTTGCTTGCCTTGCTTTCAAAAAAGACGCTTGACTTGACGCTAAACATTTCCCAAGCATGTCGGTCGTTATTGATAAGCTGCCAAGCAACTCTCGATTGACGTAATTTTATAGCTTTTTAATTGTTTGTCAATGGATTTGCACCCTGAAAGAACATCAACACGTTGTGGATGCGTGTCTCTAAATGACAGCTCGTGTGTGGCATAAATCTCGGGTTCCCAGCACGCGTTGTCGGTGAGAATCACGCGTTTCGCCAATTGCATAAAATTGGCATTAGATCAGCAAGACTGCGTCGCCTTCGCGTTTCATCGTTACATTTCGCGTCTTTTATGATGCACCACGTATAGTTTTAGTTTGTGGGCTCTGACGCGTGTCCCTGTCGAGAAAAGACGCGCCTCATTTAAAAGTTCCCAAGATCAATGCTTCCTTTTATGCTCCTGACCAACCAAACTACTCATTTATTACACTTTTTTTTTTACGGATTTCTTTCAACCATTGACGCAGCGAACAAAGAATGAGACGAGCAGCGGCAAGGAAAAACGATGACAGAGAGAGCGAAACAACCATGTGCTTCGCTTACGCTCGCACTATTATTTTTGCGGGGGTAGTTCTTTTGTTGGGAAAGAAAAAAATAAAGAAACATTGCGAGCGAAGCGAAGCAATGTTTGGGCTTGTTTTGTGGCAATTGGGTTGCCAAGGGCGCTTTCATGGATGGGGCGTATAATATCCTATTTTATGCGTGTGTACGTGAGAGAAGAATCTATTTACAAGGTGCGCGGGCACGCGCAATTATGGAAAAAAATGAATCGGATGGTCTGTCACAGGCACCAATTGCGACTCCTTGCTGAACTTGAGCTGCACGACAACAAAACACGCACACACACACAGCACAACAATGTCGAAATAAGCTTGCCCTCCCCCCTTGCCCGTCGCGGCTCGATTTGCCTTTTTCTCCTTTTGTGATCTTGAAACATGGGCAATGGCGCGCAACCTGGGTGAGAATGCGACGCTGACCGTTCTCCAGGGCCTTGCACAGGAGGCGGGCCAGACTATTTCGCGACCAGTCGTCGCGGTACGCCACCACATCTTCCCGCTCGTGGCCGTCAAAGTACACGTCTTTGCCTTGCTTGCGGTACGAATAGCACCGCCTCTCGCACCCACACTCGGCATCGACCTTGCCGCCGCACTGCCACACCACAAAATCACAACCACCATGCAGCCACAAATCGACCAACTCCAAAATATCCGCAAACAAGCATTGGAAACATTGGAAAGGCATATCATACCTGCATCTTTCGACATTTTTACAAATTCAAAATTAAACGCTACAAATCATCATGGTGGTTGGTTTGCCAAAAGCTACCCATTATGTTTTATCGACGCGTCTCTTTTTGAAAAGATGTTCACCTGGAGACGACCGAGTCATTTGTTATTGACAGAAAAAATGGATTGTTTTGACTCGTTTTTGGTCAAAAATGCGGCCGTACCATACTGGCTGTTCGGCCCTGAAACTTGTGTAACCAAGAAGGAGGAGTCCTGGCGACGTGTCATAGTGTGCTATATTTTGCTCAGCGGCATGTTGATTACGTCTCAACCGGCTAAAGATGGCAAAAAAAGAGAAAAATGGTAATTTTTTTCTGGTTTTCTCCCTGTTTGGCGGCATTGTGCTCCTTGGGCCCCAACATGCAAAGTTGGACTTTTTAATCGTGCACGCTGATTATGTTTCCTGTCGCTCGGCTTGCACGTATCATTGTACAAATGAGCGAAAACGCGCATTTTTTTTAGCCTTACCTAGTGACATGGAATTCGAGTCTCCCCCCTTTTTTATTTATCTTTTGCGTCCATCAAGCAATACTATACTACTACTATTTATCCGTAGATCAATATTCTCGGATCAAGCTGTAATAAAAATAATATCCTGCAATTTTGGTTTTTTTTCGATCGTCTTCTTTCCCATGATGCTACAATTAAAGCTTTCAAACGTTGTATCGCTTTCAATGTCTGTAAAGGACAACCGGTTCAAATTTGACAGAAATCGTATCATTGTAGCGAGAGCAGTCTCGAATGGAACGCATTAAAGTTTCGACAGGCACATTGCCAAGCAATGAGTTATCCAATACACATCAAACTGATTTCATATGCATTGAGCTTGTGTTACCGGTGCTTACTGTGCCGTGAAACTGGCGATCGATCAAGTTGTTGTCGACAAAGGTTCTATTAAAACGTTTTTATTGTATTTGAGCCTTTTGTCCATCGTTTTACAATTTAATAGAAAAGAAACCGCTTTCACCTGCGAATTCCACGCTTTCTCTTTCAAATGAGGTCACCCCAAGCGCGCTGCTGCCACCGAATGGCGCGCAAGGTCCATTTTCAAAAATCGCGGATTTTTCAAAGGGTGCAGTCGAAGATTTGAAACCCCTGGAATTTTGGTCCTCAGATCGCCGCGCCATTCAACTACAAAGTAAACTGCAGCTCGATAACCGACAGAAATGCCTTAAAAACCATGGTTCAATTGGCCAGTTGTCGCATAAAGCGCAAAAGGCTGCGATTTTTCACGTCAAGGGAAACTCGACGAAAATTGGTCGCAGCGCTTTAAAAGTTATTTCATCGGAAAGAGCGTGGCTCGCTGCGTACATGGACGTCGGTGATCTATGAAAAAGACATTTTTTGGCAGTTTTGACACGGTTTGAAACTCATTAATATTTTTCGACGCGTGATAAACGGCGGCAGACGTCGAATGACACGTGCCGGTTCCTAATCAAATCTATACCCCCGGGATGGTTCTTGCTAGTGGACGCGTCTCTGTGGACGCGTTTTTCCCGTGCAAATCGCCATTGAAATTAAACCCAAATTTGCCCATTGCTCGCCAGTGAGCAGATGAACCTCTCTCTTTTTTAGCATTTTCCGTGGTTTCTCCACGAAGCGCATTGTATATGTAAGTTTGGCGTCATTCTGAGGACCTTAATTTCCCATTTTTGTTTTGACGGCTCGCCAGGACGAAACTTTGATTTGCAACTGCCTCGCTTTTACATGTTTTGACGTCTACTAGATTGCGACCCATTTGGTGTTTTGAGCCTCTGAGAACGCGTTGAGACGCGTTTCGAGGCAATAAAAGTTGCTTGCCCGGCGAGTTTCAATGGACACCTCTGGAAAATGCTTATTTTGGCAGAATTGATAAAATATTTTGCATTGATGGCATCTCAAATTGAACAATGGCTTGCACTGCATTCAGAAACAAAGTATCCGCGATTGAAGGCGCATTCCAAAGCTGCCTATTGCGTCGCCCAATTGAATCATGGAACGTTCTCGTCTATTTTGTACCTTTTTCGACGGTTTCAACCAGTCACGCAACTCAACCCGCTAGCCACCGTTGCTTTTTAGAGGCATTTTATCCATGTTGCAAAATTTTGGCGCAGCTAGCTACGATATTTTGTAAAAAGGTCATCGTGGGCTCAAATTGACCATTTTGGCAAGTGCTTTGCATGAAACATGTTCCCCCTTTGGCGACTTTTTGCGTGTCAGTCGCAGTTGGGCTCGGGTCATGTGTGACGCAAGCCCATGATTTTTGTCCCACGCCGAGGTAGCAAGTATCTTGTTTTAACTCTCTTTTTCCCCCCGCTCCCCCTTTTTTTTCAAAATCATGGGCTGGACCAGTTTGCCCAATGAGCTGCTTGAGTGTATTTTTGATGGCTTGGATGGCGCGGATCTTTTGGCGTTGCGGCAATGCGACCGCGCGTGGCGGGATCTTGTGGACCCCAAGGTGTTTGCGGCGCTGAGCTTTGACACGCGGATCCAGGACCACAACGGGCTGCGACGGCGGCACGACTGCCTCGAGACACAGGCGCAGCTGGTGACGAGTTTCCGTTCGACGTGGATCGATCCTCGCACGGGGATTGCGCTGCCGAGTCTGCGGCGCCTTGGCGTGCACGTGCGGCACATTGAAATTCGCACGAAATACCTGCATGTGGACGACATTACGGCGCTGCTGGCACATTGCCCCAACGTCAAGAGGCTGGATGTGGATGCCGGGTTCTTAAAGGCCGAGAACAGGCGGCTCTTGCAAGGGTATGGTGTGGACGACTGTCTGACGACAAATGACCTAGATGACGACGGCGCCGACTTTGCCGTCTCCAGCTACACGGGCCTTGGCAGGAATTGGCCGCAGATGAGCGACGACTTGCCGGCGAAATTGCGGCCAATCCTAGTGCAAATGGAAGAAATGACGATTTATGGCGATTTGCCGGCACGCGTCTTTTGCGACGCGCTCGTGCCCAATCTTTGTGCGCTGCAGCGGCTGACACTGGAACGTGAGACGTGGGGATGGCATTGGCCAGGGATCCCCGCGGCGTTTTGGCCGGGACCACAAGGCTTGGCCGCACCAGGCACAAGTTGCCCAAATTTGACATTTCTCAGTTTTGGCATGAATCTTGGGACGCCTTTTGATCATGCCTTTTTAAAAGGGCGTCATGAGCCTGGCAACCATGTTGGCTGTGACGCGTGCATGAATCCGTGGCCCTCGGTGGATACGCTGCATTTGATCACCAACTACAATGCCAACAGTCTCAACAACTTGCCGTCCTTGCTCGCGTTCATCTGTCTAAAGTTCCCAAACATCAAGATGCTGACCCTCAAGCCGCCAATCAATGCGGCAGGCACCGAGGCGAGATGGCTGTCGAACCCGTCGTGGAAGCATCTTCTTAATTTGCAACGCGTTCAATATCTGCCGTCGTTGATCAGCTTGACGATCCCCAAGATCCTGAGCCGCATTGTGCCTGACGTGCTTTATTTTTACACGACTGCCGCCGGACAATGGCACGCGCCCATTGAAATATTGACCATGGACAACGACACGCCCGATTCCGCTCCTTTTGACGTGATCCGCGCGCTTTGCTTATTTCCTCGCTTGCACGATCTGTGCATGGATGTCCATTGGGTCATCCAACAAGAGCCGCCTACGCGACCGGAGCACTCGACCCTTGGCCACGCGCTCCCTGTGCCTGAACAGCATCCATTGCGCAAAATCGTTACAAATCAGCCAGTGGCAGACCACGACCGTGCTTATTTATGCCGATTGTGCCCGGATCTTGTTATAAAATCCAAGCATTAAACTCAAGCGTGGCGTGCAAAGGGGAACAGAACTCGCACGGTGGCAACAAGTTAAAAAAAAAAAAAGGGGAAAGGGGGGAAGATGACAAAAGCGGTAACTCCGATGGCGTTGCGTCGGCACATCAAACCCTTTTTTTTTTCTGGGCGCGATTTGTGTTTTTTTTTCTTTTTCTCTCTCGCTCCCTTTTTTTTTTTTCCACGACAAAATGTATGGCGAACAGCGCAGCCTATCGAACGAGACGCTGATTAGGATCTTTTTGAATGTGGATCGACACGATCGCAAGACTCTGCGGTTGTGCTCACGTGCGTGGCGCAATTTGTTGAATCCGTTTGTTTTTGACCGGATTCGGCTGAAATCGTTTGGTGGCAAGGCGTGTGTTTGTCGGCGGTGCGATACGCCCAAGGAGCGTGACCGATGCATGTTTCGACACATGTGGGCGGATCCCAGCGAGCGGTTTGTGGCGCACTCGCTGCGCACGCTTGGCCCGCTGGTGCGGCACGTTGCGATTCCCACGACGTCATACAGTCTACGTTATGTGATGATGCTCATCAAGCGGTGCAAAAACGTGACGAGCATCTCAATACACACCGACTTTATTCACATGGTGAACGTGCAGCTGTTGCGCAACGAGGCGCGTGTCGCCGCCGCCGTTGCGAACATGAGCGTGGGCGAAGATCCCACCGGGCCTAGCGTCCTCCAGCGACTTGTGCAAATGGACCCTTTGTACGGTTTGGAGAACGACCACGACGACGCCATGGATGATGTACCGTCGATACCCGGCAGCCCCTTGATTGTCAGCAAGAAGCTGTCGAATGCGCTCAGACCCATTTTGCGTGGCCGACCGGACGTGGAGCTGTGTGGCGCGCTTCCTTTGGAATTGTTCAAGCAGCCACTCTTGACATTGCTCAAACTCGTGCAAAATCTCACTCTTAGCAACATGGCCAGCACCAGCAATACCAATGGCTTGTCCGTGTGGCCACAACCCGTGTGGCGCGTCATGCCGCCACTTGAAAAATTGAGAATCCTTGTGACAAGATGCCCTGAAATGACCTCTCTCGCCTTTTCGTCGACACTTGCGCTGCCATCGCCGCGCAACAAGACAACCGTCGGCTTGTCATCGTCGTTTCTCACGGCATTTCCGCTGCAAAGCGCTTCCATGGACCATCGCCACGCGCCCGGTGCACACCATGGATGCGACCCATGCTCGAATCCGTGGCCCTCCATCACGTCGCTATCGATCGACATCGACTTCGATCCGCAAGACCTGAGCAACGTGCCTGCGCTGATCGCGCTCATTTGTGTGAAATTCCCGCAGCTCAGGCACCTGAAGCTGTCCACGTCCAACAACATCATCCACGACCGCGGCGACTTGTTTTTACCGGATCATGCTTGGATGAAAACACTCGACTTACACCAGCCTTACCTGACACACCTCGAATCGCTGTCGCTGTCGCGCGCATTCAGCGCCATTGCCCTCGATTGTATCTATTTTTACACAAAGCGCAATCGCATCAACAAGCTGCCCTCGTACAAGACCCTGTACATCACGAGCGGCCGTGGATGGACGCGTACGTCGTTTGAGGTCATGCGCACCCTGGCATTGGCCAAGGATTTGGACACATTGTGCCTCGGTGACGGCCAATTCTACATTGACCGACCACACACCAAGCCTGGCCAGACAACACTGGGCTACAGCATCCCGCAGATCACAGAACACCCTTTGCGCAGATTCTATTGGAGCGATCAAGACGATCGCCTAGATCTCCGGCCCGAATGCCGCTCGATTTTACTTGACACATGCCCAAAGTTGACCATTTTCAATCATCCTCTCGCGGTCAAATGAATAAAAAAAAAGGAACGAGTCTCGATTTCATCCTTGGAAAAAAAAAAGAGAAAAAGGAGCGGCCCTCATCACGATCGCCATCAGGCGTCTTTGGGTCACACAAATCGATGATGTCAATGGGCCATGGATGGGCCAATTGATTTTCACGTGTGGCCCGCCGTGTGTGAATGATCAGCCCCTGGGCGAGGTGGGATGATCCATTCGTTGTAGGCAATGGGTCAATTGGGTGCGCGCAAGTCCCCTGGAAACCTCTTGATTCTTATCTTTTCGATCTTTTCTTTTTCTTTCTCCCTTTTCCCCGCGTGTACTGACCACCTGGCTCTTTGTGTTGCTTTTTCACCCCCCCCCCACTTTCCGCGTCCCGCGCACCCTGTTTTTTTTTATTACGAAAGGGTTGCACGGTGTCACTCCACCTCTCGTGCCACCGCACGCTTGCCCTTTTTGCCTAGTCCCATTTTTTTCTTTTTTTAATGCTTTGTTCGTTTGCCCAATGGATTGTTTTTTTGGTCGTTCGTTTTTCCATTTTTTGTTTTCTCTGTTTTATTCATGAGTCTCGCTTTCCGATGGAATTGTTTGCCGAACGAGCTAATTGCGTGCATTTTTGAGCAATTGCCGCAGCACGATCGGCTAGCGCTGCGCCTTTGCTGCCGTGCGTGGCGTGACGGGATGGACCCACTTGTCTTTCACACGTTGGTATTGCGCTCCAGCATGGACGAGCTTGACCCATTACACTACAGCCATCTCGACGACGCGCAAAAAAAGAAAATCTTCCAGGGGTTCCGCACCGCGTGGGTCGATTATGCTGCGGCGGCGGCCACGGGGACAGCGACGACGACGGCGGTGTCACCCAGCTGTCAGCGGCTTGGCCGCTTTGTACGTCACGTTGCTGTGCGCACGCGTTATTTGGATCCCGAGGACATTGCCGCGTTGCTGCAGCACTGTCCGGGCGTCAAGAGCATCGAGATCGAAGCCGCCGTCCTGCGCGAATTCAACCTCCGCCTCATGCAAGGCTTCAATGTGGATTTGCGGCCGATTTTGGACGACGACGACGAAAATGACGCGCTTTTGGACACATCCAACGACGACAACGACAACGAAAATGATGGCGATGACGACCATCAAGGAAGCGACATGGTCCTTAGCCACCGGCTTGTGCGCAAGCTGCAGCCCATCTTTGCTGGCAAGGAAAGTGTCGAGATTTGCGCGTTTGTGCCGACGCGCGCGTTTTGTGCGGCGATTCTTCCGCATTTGGCGTCGGTGCGCGAGCTCAAAGTGACGCGGCATCGGCGTTGGTGGCGTGGCTGGACCGAGGGCCCGCCGCTTTTTTTCAATGATCTGCGCGAGCTGGCATCGATGCCGAAAAAGTGCCCGCGGCTGACATCGCTGGCTTTTACGACGTGCATCACGCCGCCATTCGGCGACTCGTTTGTGTCGCCAGCTTTTTTACACTCGCGGCACCGCCGGGGTCGGCATCCTGGATGCGACGCGTGCATGCACCCATGGCCGGCCATCACATCGCTTGCCATCGACGTGTATCACAACAAAGAGGATGTCCTGGATGTACCCGGGCTCATTGCGTACATTTGCCTCAAATTCCCCAATGTCAGGGCCCTAACCCTGTGGACGTCGCGGATCAATGGCGACACCTGGGACAATGTCGTACAAGATGCGTCATGGAAAACCCTGCTTGATCTGTCGGTCGCGTATTTGCCGTCGCTGTCGTCCGTGACCCTCAGCAAGGCATTCAGCGCCATTGCGCTCGACGTGCTCCACTTTTTCACAACGTCGCGACGCGCTGGCCGCGGCGCACCCATCATGTCATTGCAGCTGACTGGCAACGAGCTGATGTGGCAATTTTCGCTGGACGTGTTGCGCATACTCTCCCTGTTTCCGCACCTGCGCTCCCTGGACCCTGGCCAGGCACGCCTCGTTGCCTCCAGGGACCCACACGAACCAATGCAAAGCACAACACTGGGCTATTCCCTACCGATCCCCAGCAATCATCCTTTGCAAAAGCTGTATTACTACAATTCTGCCATGCAGGCAGGTAAAAGTGACCCCTCATTGCACTGTCTGGCTGAAATTTGCCCCGATCTCGTTCTTGTTTGTAAAAAATAACTCGAAAATAAAAAAAATCTAGTCTTTTGCATTTCATTTGTCCATGCCAAATGAATGAAATTGGATACATTTTTGGTTATCATACTGTACAAGCGTGTCAATGGTTTGTGCGTGGCCACTGGCCAGTGGCCAGCATGCAACGGCCGTGCTCTCGGCCATTACAAAGCTTGCTCTTGCGAAAACGCGGCCCATGTTGTGTAAAGTAGGGCCAAAATGCGTTTTGGCCATGTCGATTCCCTAAAAAACAGGCGCGCTGGCGGACACCTGGAACGCGTGGTGGGCTGAGTTTCATCAGGGGATTCAAAAGGGGCGGTGGGCGCGCGGTTCGCCGCTGAGGTTCTTTCGTTTTTGTCATTTTTCAGCGTCAATTCGCACTGTCCTCTTTGCAACGACACCATGAGCGATATGGATACCAGCGATGACACACAGGCACCTCTTGTCTCGTCCATCGAAAGCACCTCGGGGCTGGCCATCTCAATGTAAGCTTGGCTGTGCTGCTTTCATCTCTCTATTCTTTTTCTGACCCTTGACGCGCCACCACCACTTTCCTTGTAGCCATCCTCTGGTGCTGCTAAACGTCTCTGATCACTATACCCGAACCAAGCTGCAGAATCCGTCGGCTGGTAAGTTACAACCTGGGCGCTCGGCTGGCTTTTTCACCCCTCCTTGATTTTTTTTTTTTTTTTAAAAAAAGTTGGAATTTACGGTGCGCTACTCGCACAGCAGTCTGGCCGCGATATTGATATAATCAACTCGTTTGAGCTCAACGTGAATGCTGACACCATGACCATTGACCAGGACTATCTGTCGACGAAACTTGATCAATGTAAACAGGAAAAAAATGCAGAAAAGAGCGAATTGATGCGTCATGACGCGTGTTTCTTACCTTTTTTTTCTTGCTTTTAGTGAAGCAGGTGTTTCCGCATCTTGATTTCATGGGCTGGTACACGGTGGGCGAGGCGCCCACGGCATTGGACATTAAGCTGCATGATCAGGTACAAAAAAAAAAAGGAACATGCCGTCAAAAAGTCGCGTGAAAAAAAATAACAATCACGCTTGTGCTCATGGATGTGCTTTTTCTTGTTCTTTTTTTAGGTGCTGCATCGCAACGAATCGAGTTTGTTTTTGCAGCTGAATCCGCAGTCATTGAATGGTGGCGACCATGCATCCAAGATGGGCGCGACGATGCCCGTGGACCTGTACGAGTCCATGTACGAGGTGCATGAGGACCGGCCACGCCTGGTCTTTGTCAAAGCATCGTATCGCATCGAGACCAACGACGCCGAGCGCATTGCAGTCGATCATGTGGCCAAACCAGATATGTCCAGCACAGAAACGAGTCTGTCGAGCTCTCGTAAGGAAAATTGCGGAATGCAACAAGCTTCCAGGCATCTGACCCTTGCTTTTTTTTTTTCTATCTCTTTGACACAGTGCTGTCATCGTTGACGACGCAAAAGAATGCATTGTCGATGCTGCACTCGCGTCTTATGTTTTTGCAGCAATATCTCCAAGATGTCAAGAGTGGCGTGGTGCCTACGGACCACGAGATCCTGCGTCAAGTCTCGAGCATCTGTTTGCGCTCGCCGGTGACGGATCAGCTCGCGTTTGATGACCAATACAGCAGGGTAAAGGGGCAAAAACTAAAGGAACAAAAAAAAGACCGCGTGTCATTGCTGATTTGCCTATTTTTTATTATAGGAATACAATGACATTTTGTTGATTGGGTACCTGGCGTCCTTGACAAAAGGCATCAATCATATCAATGACCTTGTGGACAAGTTCAACTTGACGCAGTCGTCGTACAACAACAATTCACTACGAAATCAGCCATCCACGGAAGGCTTTAGCACACGCAAAGCTCGGGTATGCTAGAGGATTGCGCGGGAACACGTGGTGATGACGCGTCAGGTGACGCGTGATGGGCGACCGGGCGCGCAGTAACGCCATTTTCTTCATTTTTTACGTTTTTAGCGATCACATGGCCCGTAATCCGGGCGCACACACCCATCGGCACCCATCCACACACGGGCCCCCCTTGGAAACAGATTGCCCAAACTCACACCAGCTCTCATTTCAATGCCGATTTCTCTGCAAACGAGTTTGTTTTGCCAATTAAAAAAAACAAATGGGTTTAAAAAAGACGAGGTATATTTGTGGAAAGAGCAACTTATGTACACTGGGCAGGAGGGGGGAATTGGAGGAGAAAAAGAGCAACTAAAGAGAGAAGGGGGGGAAAGCAAAGGTGAGAGGAGGGATATCGGGGGTCCGCGACCCATGAAAAATGAAAAAAAGGGGGAATTGGGGGAAGGGGGAGTGTCTAATTTGCTTGGACAAGCACCGAATAGCACGAGAGGAACATGACAAGGATGCCCCAGATGAACAGGACGACGGCGGCGCCGTCAAGGAAGCGATTGGGCGAGCCAATGTAATCGGAAGTGATGAGATCGTCTTCGTCGGCAGCCTCGTCGAACGCACCATCGACGGTGGACACGTCCTCGTCATCAACATACGAGTAGGGTGTGCGCGACGACGATGCCGTGGACGTGACCTCCCAGAGCAATGGCATTTTGTCGTCGACAATGGACGGCGACACGGATGGACGTGGTGTGAGCGTGTTTGTCCAAGAAGGGCGGTGGCTTGATTGGAACCATGGCTTTGTCGTGTACAAGTAAGCGATGGACGGCAGAATAAAGGCAAGCGTTGTCGCCGAGATGCCACCAACAAGGCCGTACACCTTGCCAAGGGACCGGATGCTGATGCCCAAGCCAAGCAGCACGGCAAAAAGCACAAAGGTCACGGTATAATGCTGCGTGTCGGTCGGCTGCTTGTGGTTGGTCTCGAATCCAAGCACCTTTTGCACCGCTTCTCGAGTAGGATAAAAGCCGAGTCTATGGAAAACAAACAAAAAAAAAAAGCGGGTCAGAACAACAATTCATGCAGTCCAGGATGCAATCGCCCCGGGGGGGGGGCCCGTCTTTTTTTTTTTTTTTTTTTTTTTTTTTTTTTTTTTTTTTTTTTACGTACGGGATGGTCAAGACCATGGTGCACCCGAGAATAAAGCGACCAATGTTGATGACAAGATCATCATTTGGGAAATTTGTAAAGAGATTGGGCTGGACTTTGGCGCCAAAACAAAAATAACCAAGGATGGCAAAGACCATGGAGATGGCCCAGCTGATGCCTGTGGACATGGAAGTCGCATGGCGCCAGCTGCGCGACGATTGATCCTCGAGCGTCAAATAATTGTTGAATGCGACTTGTGAGCAAGTAAATGCGAAGGCAAAGACGCCCAATGCGCCGAAAATATCGCTGCCCACCCATGACACGGGGATGGGCTCATCAGGCATGTAGCTGGGTGCGCGGATGACAATGGTCAGCACGACCACAGGGAACAGCATCACGGACACAATGGACCAGCGAGCCAATGAACCAATGGATCGCGCCATATTCAAGGGTAGAATCTAAAAGAGGGAAATTGGGGGTGAAAAGAATGCGCGACACGTGAGTACAGACCAGAAAAAAAAAAAAGCCAAGGGAGAGCTCCGCGGGCGGGAGCCAAAACAAAGAGCTGCGGCGCTTGCGCACATCATTTTTATGGAAGATTAGCTCTTACCCCGAATACGGCAATCAGGCAGACCACGAGCGTCCGCGTCGATACAAAAGCAAATTGCGGGAAATAAGGTTCCAACAATATCGGCATGGTGTCACCAAGCACTGTTCAAATACAAACAAAAAATGCCTTGTTAGGAATTGTGTGTCCATTCTTTGCAAAAAAGGGTCCACACACGGCAACTTACAAATAAAATAGCTGATGCATGCGCCGCCCGCCTGGATGATGATCATGCTGTTTAAGAAATGATAGCCAAATCGCCCCATGATATGCTCCACGAGCTGGGCAAACTTGTAAATGCCCGCACGCTGGCCGGCCAAAACCACCATGTAGAGGCCCAATTGCGACAAGATGGCGACAAACACGGAGATGAACAAGCCCAAGATGAAGCCCGCATGACCAATGGCAAAGGGGCTAATCAAAAAGATAAGGGCTCGTCAATAAAAATAAAAAAATGTGCTGACAATGGCCATGAGGTTGGCTTTTGTGATGGTGGGGGGTGAGGAGAAAAAATGGAATCGAGGAGGGGAAAGCGAGAACGTGGTGGCATGCTTCGTCTCTTTCATTTCTTTTTTTTTTTTTTTATGACTCACAGGCCAATGATGCCCGCGCCAACAGTGGCATTGACAAGATTAAAAGCGACCTCGACTTTTGAACGTGTGCCGTAACCTGGTCGATCGCTTTGCAACAAGTCGCGCTCTGCCTGCGTGAGATGATGTGTCTTTTGCGGCGCGGGTATAATTGAAGGTGATATTGATCCGTAATTGGCCATGGAAAAACGAAAAAAGTAAGGAAATGTAAAAAATAAAAGTAAGGAAAAGAGAAAGGAGGAAATCAAGAACAATGCTCACTCTACTTATAGCTTCCGACCCGGCCTTCCAAAATGACACACATCATTTTCATTGCAGGAGAGGCGAAAGAGGGGTGGGGGGAGCTGGAGGGGGGGGGGCAAAGTAAAAATCAAGGGGGCGGCACTCTTGCCCCCACTCTCTTTCAGAGAATGGGTGCGGCCATTCCGAAAAAGGGAGAGCGGCTAGATAGAAAAAGACGATTGAAGAGAAAAGAGAACAGGGCTTGGGGGATGTTGGGTTTGATGAGCATTTGGGGTCATGTGGGCCATGTCTCGTCTTGACACCAATCACGGCTTGCCTTTTATCTTGGACCATACTATTCAAGCGGGTGTGTGCGCGTGGGTGGAATGGTGATTTTCAGGCCGGGCCATGACGCGACGGCGGGTCCAATGCCCTTTTTTAAATCATCATCCAATTGCCACGCGTCATGAGCCATGACGCACTTTTTATTAGACGGCCGCCATGAAGCGCGTCTCACGCCACAACGTGTTTTTTTTTATTTTTCTTTGTTAGCGTCGTTGCCAGGATACCCACGCACACGCACACGACATGGGGGGAGAGAGCGAGTCTGCTGGCCCCATGGGAGACCGCGAAACGGACGGGGCCGGCCCTGGGGAGGCGCCCAAGGCTAGAAAAGAAGGGGGAAAATCCCCGTTGACACCCCTTCCATTTGGTCGATGGCAAAATCATGCCTCCTGATTTTTCCAAGATCCAATCAGCATCTTGTAACTCAGTCCCTATATGGCAAAACCTTGAAATCGACAATGACAAACCAAGGCAGATTATTTTTCCCAGCGCATCACCCCCCCATTTTTTTTTTTTTTTTTTTTTTTTTTGCGTCTTGATGCTCACTGCATTTGCTGATTTCAATGCTTGTCTTCTTGCATTAAAAAAGGGGGATGCGGATGACAAGGGGGTGGTGGATCTCAAAAAAGAAAAAAAAAGACAGGAAGCGAGGCACATTTTGCCCTTGTGCATCTCACGTCTCTCCTTCAATTGCTCTCTTTTCCTCTCTCACTCTCTCTCTTTCTCTCCATGACATTTGCCTCCCCTTTTGACAGTTGACTCGGCATGAAAAAAAAAAGCAGGGACCCATTTTCTTTTCTTTTTAGCGCAAAGGACTACCTCTTGGTCATTTTTTTTTTTTTTTTCATCGGGATGGCACATGGCTTACAGGTAGCGGGATCAATACAATTTGCAGGTGATGGTGTCATTGGTAGCGTGGCCACCATCCGCACCGGGCCACGCACCGGGCCACACAAGGCATTTTTTTCTTTTATTTTTGATGGCTTTTTTTTTTCTATTGCCTCATTTGACACGAGCGTGCATATGGCATGGACGACCTCCTGCAGTGCCGGCAAGAGGTCCTTGTGCGATTTGTTCATGGACATGAGCTTTTTTTTTTTTGGGGCTACACAGGCGCGGGTGCGCATTGAACGCCGCAAAGAGGCATTTTTGAGCTCATTGTAGGGCCGTAAGGTGCAGGTGCACTCAAAACAATGGATCCGCCAAGTTTCTTGATCCTTCTTTAAGCGGGGCGCTGTTCTGGGGAGGGTAAAAAAAAAGGGGCGGGGTGCGGCGAATTCAAGGCACAAGCGGTGAAATCATGAGATCTGGGTGGGACGGAGCGGGCAGCCAACCAAAAGCAAAAGAAAAAAAGAACCAAGGTCACTGTTGTTGTTTTTTTTTTTTTCTCTCTTGCTTCTCGCTCTTTTCCCTCTTGCTTCTCGTTCACCTCAACCACCCGCTTGCGCTTTTTACTCAACTAGAACCTTTTGTTCGGCCCCAAGCTCTTGTTGGCGCTAACGTTTTGTTCTCTTTGTGCTTCTCCCCTCCCCTCTCTTCCATCTTTTTTTTATTGTTTTCAATCTTTCCACCCTCTTCTTTCCGCCCACCTCCCCCTTTTTTTCTTTTTTTCTTCCCTTTTTCCTTGCTTGTCCCCCCTTTTCTCTCTTTTTCACCCCACCGCACTCCTCTTCTTTTTTTTTATATTCATGTCTGGCCACGCGCACGTCAGTTTTAGCACGCCCGGCGTGTATGAGGCCTATGACGACGAGGACGGCGGTGCGCCGCGGAAAAGGCCGGAAGGCGATGCGGAATTCGATGCGACCGCGTTTTTGAAGAACGAGAACCATATCAACAGCATCTACGCCGCGACAAATTACGCCTCGTTTGATCGCAGCAACGACCCGTACAATGTCGGCACGCAAAATGAGATCATTGACCAGTCAGGCCTGCCAGACAGCGAAAAAGTCGTCGAGGTCTCGCCCAATGAGCGCTACATCCGCCTCAACACGCTGCTCGGCAAGGGTGCGTACAAGGTTGTGTACAAGGCCATTGATCGCGAGGAAGGCTATGAAGTGGCGTGGAATTCCGTGGAATTCCGTCCAGGTACAATGAATGAAAAAAAAAAAAAAGATGGGAAAACAATGAGAAATTTTGATTTTTTTTTGTTGATTTCCCATTGGATTTTCTTGGCTTTCTCATTCACCAGGCGATGCGGACGCCGAGCAACAAGGAATTGGATCACGAGATTCAAATTCTCAAGTCTGTGAGGCATCCCAACATCATTGCGCTCCACGATGCGTGGCACACGGACAATGAATTCGTGTTTGTGACGGAATTGATGACATCCGGCACGCTGCGCGAGTACATTCGGAAGCTCAAGCCGCTGCCCAATCCCAAGATTGTCAAGCGATGGTCGCGGCAGATCCTCAAGGGTCTGCTGTACCTGCACGACCACGACCCGCCCATCATCCACCGTGACATCAAGTGCGACAATATCTTCATCAATGGCGCGCACGGCGAGGTCAAGATTGGTGACATGGGCACGGCCGAAATGAAGCTTGGCAAAAAGTACACGTTGATCGGCACGCCGGAATTCATGGCGCCTGAAATGTACGAGGAGCAAGGGTACAATGAAAAGGTCGACATTTATGCGTTTGGCATGTGCTTGCTCGAGATGGCCACGGGCGAGTATCCTTATGCCGAGTGCCGCAATCCCGCCCAAATCTACAAAAAGGTGTCTGCTGGCATCAAACCCGCATGTCTTGCCAAGGTGTCGCACCCCGAGGTCTTGTCCGTCATCGAGAATTGCCTGGGCCCAGAGCAAGACCGCATGACCAGTCAGGAAATCTTGGAACAATCCTTTTTTGCCGTCGAGCCCGATGTTGTCTTGCTTGCAACCGACCCGAATCACGTTCACCTCACGCTCCAAGTCGTCTTCAAGGGCATGGACAAGCTCTCGGTCAAGTTTGACTTTAATGTCGACACCGACACTGCCGAGCAAGTCGTCCGTGAAATGGTAATGCTCTTTTCCCCCTTTTTATTTCTATTTTTTTTTTTTTTTTTTTTTTTTTTTTTTTTTTGTTTTTTTTTTTTTTTTTTTTTTTTTTTGCTTTTTTTCGATTTTTTCGATTTTTTTTTTGTTTTCCGTTTTAAACTGACCCCACCCTTCCCTTATTAGATCGAGGAGCAGGTGCTGCCTGAGCGGTACCAGCAGCACATTACCAAGGAGATCAATCGGATTCTTCGCGATATGGATAAACCGGAAAATCCTGACGATTTTGACGACGACAGCCGCACGGCGGCGGTGTGGCGGCGCGAGAACGACATCCGATCGGAGCTTGAGCGTACGCGTCTGGAGCTGGAGGCGGCCACTGAGCAGACCAAGGCCATGGAGGCCAAAGTGGAGGATTACGAAGCGCGCGTGCGTGTGGCCGAGGCAAAGTATCAAGAAGCCATGCGTCGACTTCACGATAAGCAGATCCAGCTGGCGGTGGACGACGATTCGGCCGCCGCCGCAGCTGCTGCCGCAGATACCACGACATTGTCGTCGTCGTCGCCACCCTCGGCCCCCTCAGCGCCCTCAGCACCCTCAGCACCGTCGGCACCGTCATCCACATCACCTGCGTCGACGGCTGCTGCGCCCATCGCGGCCAATGCCGTGTCCGGCGCGTCCGCGTCATCGTCGACGGGCATTACCGAGCAACACCGCCTGACGCCGGACTCCAATGGCTACGCGTCCGATGGCAGCTATGCACCTGGACCCCAAGAGCCTCCAAGTAACGCTCTCGTGTCCCACATTGTCGATGAGTATGGCGACGAGACCGATATCGAAGTGTTTGTGCGCGACTGCGCCATGGCCGCTCATCGCAGCCTGGAAAAGGCCCATGAATGGAGCAAAAAGCTGCAAAATCAGGATATCATGACCGTCGGCGACCTGCGCGACTTGCACGACGAGGATTGGGCGGGCATTGGCCTCACCGTCTTTGCCCTGCGTGCTCTCAAGAACATGCTAAAGGGCAAACGCCTTTTGGCTGGCCAAACACTCACCAATCCTTCAAGCGCGACCTATTCTTCCCCTGCAACGTCCGCCTACTTGTCCCCGTCCCCGCCCCCTCAATGATTTTGTAACTTCCCCTCCTCTTATCATTTTTTTTATAGAAAATTCCCTCCTTCCTTCCCTTTATCTTTTTTTACGCCCTCCTTCTCCATCTCACGCCCCTCTCACCCCCCCCTGTTTATATTTTTATATGCGATATACCTGCTCCCCCTCTTACCGCCAAATTCTCGCGGCTACTTGTAAACCTGTCGAAGAAAAAAAAAATAAATTCTATTGTATGACAAACCATTTCGAGACAGTTTGCGCCTTTTGTGTCGCTTGTCAGTAGATTTGCAATTTATGTAGACACTATGTGACAACTCTTTGCTTTCTCGTTCAAGCGAGCCCGCCCGTGGCCTATTTGGATCCCTAGACGGCAAAATATCTCGAGAAAATAACTGAATGTGCCCTTTTTGTTATATGTTGGTCGTTTTGTCTGTGGATTTGCAATTGCCATGGCCTCCAGGCGACAATTCCAAGCTCCCCCGTTTAAATGAGCCCACCCTTGGCTCATTTGGATCACTGGATGGCGCACAATGACCATTTTCAAAAACTATGAATTTTCAAAGGGATGCAGTCGTGAATTTGGAAAATGTCAAATTTATGTCCTCAGATCGCCACGTCACTTGAACACATAGTGAACACGGCTCGATAACCAACGGAATTGAGATAAAAACACGAGTCCCATCGGCTGACTATGGAGTAAAATGCGTTTTACCTCTTATTTTCGACCCATAGCTATCTCAGCGAAAATTACATGGATGTCTGAGAAACACACATCATTAAAAAGAGAATGGCTCGCTGCGTATGTGGACATCGGTGATCATTGAAAAAAAGCTAATTTTTGACATCTTTGGCACAATTTCAAAAGATTAGCAATTTTCGACGCGTGAAAAACCGCGTCAAACGTCGCGTTACACACGCATGCTCCGAACCAAATCCATGCACCCAGGGTATCTCTTCTAGTGGACGCGTCGGCGCAGGTCTGTGGACGCGTTTTTCCCGGGCAATTCGCGGTTGAAATAAAATCGAAAATCGGCCATGTTCATGACGCTGTCAATGGCTTGCCTTCTTTTTTTACCACTTTTGCCGGTTTCGCCCTGCCCTTCTTCTTGGGTGTAAGTTTGGCACAATTCTGGAGACCTGATTTTTCCATTTTTGTTTGGAGGTCGCTCATGGCTAAATTGTTACTTGCATGTGGCGCGCCCCAATGGGCTCTGTGGCTGCTACGTGCAACTCACATCTTAGGTAGGATTTCCTGGCCATTTCATGCCACGACAAGTTTTGCGGCTCTGCACTCTCTGAGTCGAGGAATTTTGAAATAAAATTGAGGATTTTGACGCGGTCGCGTCCGTTTCAGTCAATTTTTTTTAACATCGAGTCGCTTTTTAATTCACAAAATCAAAAAAAGAAAAATACTATGAAAAAAATAATAGGTATGAACAGATCTCATGATAGATGCAATGAAGGAGAAGAAAGAAAAGTAGAGAAAACAGGCAAAAAGCAAAAGAACAAACTAGTCAATCATCATCACGTCGTCCATGTCCATGACGTCATCACGCGTCGTCGAGTTGACCAGCTCGCGGCGGATTTCAGGCGAGACGCCAGGGTGGTATTTGGCCTTGATGACGGCTAGCAACATATCTTTTTGTTCTTGAATCATATCTTCCTTGTATCTATAGAAAGAAAGGGCGTGTAAGAAAGGGCTGTAGGGATCTCATTATTTTTTTGTCTTGATTTTACCGTTGGGCAAAGACAAGGAGGGATTGTTGCCAGAGGACAGGCATGACGCGGGGATCGCGCTCAAAACGATAAAAGTGGCTGACGAGCGAGTCCACGACCTTGAATGGCAGCGCGTACTTTTTGTCGAGAAGGACGCGGATGAACAGACTGTTGGGGCCCGTGTAGTCCATTTCGGCGAGGCGCATGAGTGCGGCGGACGAGTGGAGGACGGGGATGGAGACGCGTGTGAGGACGGCGCCAATGATGGAAGCTTCCTTGAGCGTGCATGTGCCAGATTCGCACAGCGGGAAGAGCAAGCCCTTGAAAAAGGCAGCGGGCTTGTACAGCGCCTTTTTGAGCGCCAAAAAGTGGTGGTAGTGCAACTTTTTGTTCACTTGGATATCCTCACGCACACGATCCAAAAGCACCAAGCTGAAGAAGCGCTGCGCCGCCGTGGTCTTGAGATTCGACACAAACATGCGCGTCGCCTCGTACGTGGCGTGTGGCGTCCACTCGTCGGGGTTCGTCAAATACAAAATTTCTTCCCAGTTTCGCAGACCTGGAATGATCTTGAATGCCTTGGGCAGCTTGCCAGACTTGTACCGGCTCAACAGCTGGCCAACCCTAGAAAAAAAAATGGGAAAAATAAAATAAAACGTGAGTCTCTTTTTCAAACGCGACGCGTTGTCCAAATTCGGGGGCCAAAAAAGTGGCTGTGCCTCTCTGTCTTACTTTGTGTACGCCTCAACCACCTTGGGATTGGCCGTGATATCCGAGGCAACTTCCGTTTCATCGTCTGTAAGCGAGGAAAAAGGGCAATGAGATCACCAAAAGGAGACAATTTGCTGGTTGTTGTTGTTGTTATTTTTTTTGTGTAATTTCATGTTTGTTTACCCTCGGCATCCATGGCCATGCCATCCGCAGCATTGTTCTTCTCGTTAATCTTGTCCATGATAAGGTCGGCGAGTGTACGGCGTTCACGGGGGGCGCTGGGGAAGAATTTTTCGAGCACATCGGCATCTTCCTCGTCAATCTCGAGCTCCTCGACCTCGCCATCGACATCTCCTTCGTCAATCTCCTCGTCGCTCAGGTTAAAGCCCAATGGACCAGTGCCAACCTTGCCCTTGGTCGAGGTCTTGCGCACACTGTCAGAATTGATAAAAAAAAAAGCGCATGAGTCAGGCGAAAGCAGCAAAAAATGGCAGGCCAAGGCCTCCCCTGCATCGACCTGCTTTTCTTTTTCAATCCACATACGGCTTCTCCTCGTCGTCGTCCTCTCGTCGTCGCTCAATTTCCTCCTGCTGACGCTTGGCAATATTCAAAATTTTCTTGGACAGCTTGGGATCGAGGTATTCCTGTAGAAAAAGATCCAATTGTGAGCAAGGGATCAAGCACGATCTAAAAGCGACCCATTCTTTCTTTCTTTTTTCTACCTCGTCTTGCTCTTCGCGGTTGTTGCGGTCGACAAACTTTTGACGGGGCGCCTTGCGGAAGCCTTGTTCGGGGTGGTCGTCAAGCTGTGCATGCAGAGGGTCGTGGCGCGAGGCACGCGACTTGTTGTGAAGGTCTTTGCCCATGATCAAGAAAGAAAAAGTGTAAAAAAGAAAGAAAAGAGAAAGAAAAGGGGGAGGCAAAAGCCGATTTTGCTGGGAAAATTTTTTTATTTTCAGCAGTAGGCACTTGAAAACGTCCCATTGGCCCGCCGCTCTGCCTGGACAATTCATGCATGAAATTCATTGTTCAAGTCAATTCTATAGGGAGTCGATGGGCCACTTTGGCATCGTCGTAATGGTATAATCATCTAAAAGCCCCGCCTGCAGCCGCTCAATGCCTGTCCAGGCAATCATCGCGCCATTGTCTGTACACAGATGCGGCGGTGGACAGATCAATGGCAAATTGTACTTGCCAGCGAGCGTTTCCAACCTAAAATAAAAAAGAAGGGGCACGGGGAAAGGGATGCATACCTTGAGATATCATGGCCAATCGCCGCATTTTCCCTTTTTTTTTTTTTTGGGTTCTTACCTTGATCTGAAGAACAGATTGCTGGCAACGCCGCCGCTGACGACGAGAGTTGAAAGATTGGGCGTGGTTTTTGTGACCTGCAGGAGGGCCAGATCAAGTTTTTGCTCGAGGTGCTGCACCGCGACGGTTTGAAAGGCGGCGGCCATGTCGGCGATGCGCTGCGGATCACTTGTCATGTCATGGTCGTGGATCAGACGCGCAACCGCGGTTTTGAGGCCCGAGAAGCTAAACGCGAGCACGGATTTGTTGCGCTGGAGCATGGGCATGGGCAAAAGCGATGCGTACCGCTTTGGATCGCCCTTTTGCGCGGCCAGTTCGAGCGCAGCGCCCGGTCCGCCGCGGCCCTGTGCCCACGGCAGCTGCAGTGCGCGCGCGGTCTTGTCAATGGCCTCACCCATGGCGTCGTCGCGTGTTGTTGCCAGGACATCGTATTTGCCGAGCCCATGGACGGTCAGCAGCAGTGTGTGTCCGCCCGAGATCAGCAGCGCCATGAATGGGAATGTCACGGCCGGGTCCGCGAGACGCGCCGTCAATGCATGAGCCTCCATGTGATGCACGCCAATCAATGGCTTTTCGTGCACGGCCGCCAGCGTTTTGGCCGCGTTCAGACCCACGGGCAGGCACGGCGGCAAACCAGGACCGCGCGTCACGGCAATCGCGTCCAAACCGTCCACCGTCACGTGCGCCTGCTTCAATGCCTCGACAATCACACCAGGAAGATTCGCAGAGTGGCCACGGCTCGCCAGCGTTGGCACAACACCGCCCATGGGCTCATGCATCGCCCGCTGGCCACGAACAACCTCGGACAAGATCGATCGGTCCGACCGCACAACCGCTGCAGACGTGTCGTCGCACGACGTCTCAATACCAAGCACCGTCACCGGCCGTCCGCTGCTCATACCACGCCGTAAAGCGCCAAGACTCGTCCGTGCCAGCGTCCTTTGTGAAATATATAAAGGACGGAACATGTCAATGAAACAAAGCAAGAAGAAAAAAACGAGAAAGAGCGGAGATCAACCCTGGCTTTCTCTTTTTGGTGTCCCTTGTGAGCCTTGGAAAGGCGCAGCAAGGGCGCCATTTTTTTTTTTTTTTTTGCTTTTCCATTGCTAGCCTATTAGATACTGTAGAACACAAGTGCTTTTGCTGCCCTCCTACTGATTATACAGCGGGATACTACGAAACCAACTCAGGCCAGTGTCCAAATACTGGGAAGATGCATTACTGTATTTTTTCGTGGCGCTGTCTCCTCTGTGCTCGTATTACAGTACCTACATCTGTACCTCGCAAATTTGGTGAAGGCGATTCTGCAAGCGTGAAGCGCCTTGACTAGGTTTGGAAAAAAAAGATAACGGCCAGATAGCGTCCGAGAAAAAGTACAAAAACACCATTTTACCGTAATTGGTTTTTGGAATTTACACACAAAAAACGCGTTTGGTCCGTCCATTTTTAATCTCGGTGAACAGCACCTGACGCGTACTATCATTTCAATATTTGAAACATCGCGCTCCACTGCATAAAAACGTACACATTTACCTTCTAAAAACCAAAGAACGTGTTTTTCAGACTTTGGCGACCTGCTGTGCCTCCAGAATTTTTTTTACAGCCTTCTTGCCCGCCAATGAAAAATGCGCCACGGCATAAACTCTGGTCCAATGCTCAAGACGGACCCGCCCGATTTTTTTGGGACTCGAAAATGCCAAAAATCTCACATTTGAACTATTTTGCATTCATCTCGTTATCTGCATGGTCGACCCCGCTCAAAAATAGCCGCATCGAATTCAGCGCAAAATTTGCAACAAAAAAGCTTAAACCCCCAAAGCGCTACGGCCACTTTTGCAAAATTCAGGGGTCACTCAGGGGTCACATATTTCAATCTCAGAAAACACCTAATTTGGGAAAATTCTAACTCCGAATGATCAATGTATCTCAATCAGGTAACTCTGATGATTTGCTATTGGCAGACAAAATGACACGTCGCCCCAACGTAAGAAAAATGCCCAAAGAGTGACGCATGAACGGCGATCGACTGAGAAAAAGTGTCTATTTTGGGCAAGATTTTTTTTTGCAAAATTTAAGGTTTGTCACTTACAAATTAAGTACGTGGATTGCATGGAATTTTTATTTTTTCTTATTTTTTTCATCTTTTTATTTTGCACATCTTTATGCGCTGAGTGTGAGCTGCAGGCTGGAAATGACCGATGCAGAAAATTAAAACCCAAGTAAGCGCACTGCAAGTCATCCCATTAGATATTTTGCCCCCTGTTTGTTAGGAAAACTGCAATAAAAATCACAGGTTTATTAGACCGTTGTCGAGCAAAGCGCGATCAAAGATTTTGATGAAAAAGTGGATTTTCCCTGCAAGTTTTAGCCATCCTTCGATGAAACTGCAGGTCTCGTTCGATAGAGATTCAAAAGGTGCTTTCGACATATTACAGTAGCTCAAAAAATTGGTCGGATGTAGGCTATTTTTATCTTAATCACCACTCAATTCCGATAAGCTCCGACTTAATCTCTTGTCGATGAAATGTACGACAGGTAAAGGTCCAAGGAACTCAAAAATTAATTTTGGAGATGACCAGTAGTCTAATTGTACTTGTATTAATGCTTAGCGTACTGCTGATCATCCGACCAATTTTTTGGTTGAGGATTTTCAGGGCCAAAGTGGGACCTCGTCCCAAGCGTGAAAATTTCATTAATCTCGTGATATTTTGAGAATCTATGCCTGATAACGCTTTTGCTTTCAGTATGTTATGAACCGATGCCCAACACAATTGGAGTAAAAGTGTCAAGCAGAAAAAACAGATTTACACTTGCAAACATGAAGATTATAACCTTAAAATTGATGGTACAGCGGCAAATTTGCATGTGGCGGCGCAATATCTAATGTTACCTTATTGCATGTAGCTTGATTGGTCTCACAATGCTCCTGTACGTGTGTTGGGCATCGGTTTATAACATACTGAAAGCAAAAGCATTATCAGGCACAAATTCTCAAAATATCACGAGATTACTGAAATTTTCACGCTTGGGACGAGGTCCCACTTTGGCCCTGAAAATCCTCAACCAAAAAATTGGTCGGATGATCAGCAGTACGCTAAGCATTAATACAAGTACAATTAGACTACTGGTCATCTCCAAAATTAATTTTTGAGTTCCTTGGACCTTTACCTGTCGTACATTTCATCGACAAGAGATTAAGAGTTTCAAGGTTCTCCTCTCACCTCCTTATTTGCATGTGTGAATCATTTTCTTTGTGATTAGCGCCGCCGTCTTGGCACAGGGCGCTCTAGCCTTTTTTTCTTTTTGTTTTATTTATTTTATTTTCTTTTCTTTTAGAGTGAGTGCCTTTGCTTTGGCGTAAGGCACTCTAGCCTCATTCATCCTCTAGTGCCATTTTGGCACGAGGCGTTCTCATTCATTTTTTTTTTTTTTTTTAATTTTTATTTTCATTGTTGAGTTGCTGTGCGGAGTGAAGTGAACGCTGTGGCCCCTTTGAGTGAGGCACATCCATTCTTGCGGCCCTTTCTGACTAGACTGTGTGTGGCCGTGGCATACAAATATGCTACGCTTAATTCAACACAGCCTCTGCCGCTTATGCGCGTTCACTTAATCTCTTTGGTGGCTCTTTTCACAGTGGTGACCGGACACTGCTTATTTTACGCGTTGATCGCGTATTTTAATTGCCTTACAATTGTCGGGCGCGCAATTGTAAGTTGACGCGGTGTGATCTAAGCGTGCCAAGCTTAGACACTCCTTTTCCCAGGTGATTCTCGTTTGGGGGAAGCATGATCAGACACTCGTTCATGCACACATGACCTTTAAGCTTGCTGACGCGTCAATGCGGCGCGACAGCTGCGCCACAGCAAGCGCACTCATGCGACATCGCGAGCTTTGATACCACACATGGTTTGTAATGTTTAAAATTGGATTGGTGAAAATCTGGATTTTTTGGGATTTCTCTACAAGTGTCTGATTGATTTCTATTTCATCAATGTTTTTTTAAAATGATACGCGCCGAAATACAGTAGTAGTTTGTTGCAAAGCTTGGTGGGCGATCCATTTATGATTTGCAATGGTCAGTTCTAATAGGATTTGTGTAAATTCGTGAAAACGGTGCACATCTCGACAACAGACTGGTTGTCATCTGTGTTTTAATTTTTTACGAAAAGAGAAGCAATGAAATATCCAAGTAGCAAGCTTGCCGATGATTGAAGAAGCATGATTTTGCAGCGAAATGTTTTTTCAAAACGTTCTACAGCCAAATTTTTAGCAATGTCAAATTTCTCGACGAGCCACTTCTTGATCAACATTGGGGTTTTAATTTTTTTGTGAAAAGAGTGATGCCAAATTCTATGCGTGGCAAAGTTTCGCGGCTCTGCGATGAACACTGGTGGCGAAATGATTTTTTTCCAAATGCTCGAAAAAAAGTTGGTCAGGTCAAAATGTATCAGGAGGGTCCCCCACTTTGGGAGCTCAGACAGAATCCCCAAATCCGTTTGGCAACCAACATAATGCAGATCTGAGAGTCATGTCTTTAGATGCACTGACCCCTCTTTCCAAGCAAATCTGCAATAAAAATCGGGGATCTATCTGATTATATGTTACCACACCCTTATTACTATATTAGTATATATATTTTAAGTGGAGATTTAAACTCCGATAGTTTAAAAATGCGAATTTTCCATTTTTGGTGTCGGAATTTGAATTTAACTCTCCGATGACGCGTGCGGACGCGTTCATACGCGTGTACAAGCGTGTACATCTGCATTAACGCAATTTGAGAGCAGTTGACAATGCAGATGCACAAAAAAGGTGTAAAGGAAAACGTGGAGTTTCAAAAATTGTAAAAAAAATCGAAAAAAAATCATTTTTTGTGCTATACCATCGATGAAAAAACAGACCGGCCATCGTCGATTTGGTAGTTCAGTGGGTTAGAGTGTGGGCTTTTGATGCTGGTGATGGTGGGTTCGAGACCCCCTTGGGGGAGACTTTTTGTCCAGCCCCAAGGGGCTGGGAGCTCGATTTTTGGTCTTTTTGTCATGCTTTTTTTTTGCATGATTTATGCTTTTTTTTGCTTTTACTTTGATACGCTCTTTGGATTAAAGTCGATCGTAGCTTTTTGTCCTTTTTGGCGCGCTTTTTTTCGTTTTTTTGCATGATTTTTGACGCGTATTCGACGCGTTTTTGGCTCATTTGTGTAAAGCTGCGCGTCGTCATCCATGGCTTTTGTGTCGAGCAATTTGGGCCCCGACAGCGACGAAAATGATTCCGATTATGTTGAATAATTTTTTTTCTAAAAAATCGCAAAAATTACCATTTTTCAACGCGCTATTTCTCAGCGACTACGCATTTGTGGTCTTTGAAATTTTGTGGGCTGCATGATGCGGATCTGAATTTTTCAGAAAAAAAATAAAAATGAAAATCAGATCATTATTCCACGAGAAACAGGCAAATGAAATGTGGTAACATATAATCCCATTCACCCAAAATCGGGAGTCGATCAGTGCGTTCTCGAGCAAATGGCGATTAAAGCCAAATTTTAAAAACTTGATTTTCTCCACCGGTTTTGGTCGCAAACCTGCAAAAGTTGACTCATTCGATAGATTGTCGAACGTCGCATCTTTTGTCACAGCAGCGCGCCTCGTTTTTACTCTGTGAATAATTGCCGAGTAAAAAATTGGAATTTTGAAATGTTTGATCACGCGCTGCAAGTGTACGAAGGTCATGCATCGACTTGGCCGGGCGGGAGTAAAATGACACTCAGGCGCGTATTTTTCCACATGTGCAAGTTTCAGATCGACTGAGGCACAATTTATTGTGCCACGAGCGAAAATGTGAATTTATCGACAAATGTCGATTTTCTCGTCAACGACATGATTGACTCCGATTTTTGACGCGTTTTCTGAAGAGAGAATGGACAAAACACCAAAACTGCAAAGTTTCAAATATCTGGAATCACTCAATGGCGTGTCATGTCAATTTGGAAAATCGCGGTTTTTTGGCGATTTTCCCAAGGGGTACAGCCGACAATTTTCAAGTGGTATCATCATAAAATCCAGGTCGCTGAATCGCCACGCCAATCATACCCGGGGCAAACACGTCCAGTTTATCAATGGAAATAACGTAAAATTCTGGGGTCGACCATCTGATCTTGGCGAAAAATGCAATTTGCTGCCAATTTTCAGTCCAAGGTCAACTCGACGAGGACTAGCTGCAGCGCTTTGACACAGGGCTCACCAGAAAGAGCAAGAATTTCTGCGTCTACAGATGCTGATGACCTATAAAAATAAATGGATTTTTGGCAGAATACTGTAGACGCGAACCAAAAATTGGCTTTCACGTTGGATGAGCTGGGGTTTGCCCCACCACAGCCGTGTTAGCTGTTCATTGCAAGCATTGAATTCGCGTACCTGGCTCATCTCTAGCTCGTGGATGTGTCAGTGCGGCGCTGTAGCGTGCTGTCCCAGCAGTATTCATCCGGAAAGCAAAATCGAAAATTGTCTGCAGTATTGCTTAGCAACCAGCAGATGGATCCAACTCTTGTAAGATTTTTTCTTCGTTTCTCCATGCGGCCTTTATTGTGTGCAAGTTTTGCAGGATTCTGGAGATCCATATTTTCATTTTTGGATATTGGATTGGACGCCTGCCTCGGCTCTTTTTTCATCTCTAGTACTCTCTGGGCTACCTCTTTATGGCGCTCTAAGAAAAGTGTCATTTACAGTATGCATCGAATGCAAAGTTGGTCGCGTGTGGTGCATTAAAAATCCAAGGTCAGCAAGGCGGTTCCCGAGCAATCCCGTTTTCAGTGCAGATTTGTGAAAATCGTCGATGATTCCATCCGCTTGGTCCTGTTCGTCGTAAAAGTGGGCTCGTGCTTGCCTTTAGGCTGCCAAACTGGATGTTGTATTAATTTACGACGCGTCATTGTCTTTTCGAGTAGTGACAAAGGATGGCCGTTTTTTATTTGTACAAGGATGAGGCAAATCAGCGGCGGTGATGATGAGATCGATGACTACTGTGTGACGAGGAAGATGAGGAGGAAGGGTGTTTGTATGCGGAGGAGCGGTGTGATTCAGATCGGTCATCGCGCGCAGACCTGCTGCTACGAGAGCGAGAGGTTGATGTCGAAGGCGATGCCGCACGTGGTCGATGGTGGTTCCTTGCCTCTGACCGGCTCGAATCTTTTCCATGCCGTGAGTTATGGTGCCCAGCGTCTTCTTTGCTGCGACTGCAAAATTAGAACACGAGTCAAAAAGTGCATCTTTTTTTACGCGCTGTTATTTTTTTTTTGTACCTTTCGCTTGCGTCCGAGATGAACCGGCGGTCACGGCAGCCAAAGCGCAGCTGTCCACTTGTCTTTTGCCCGCCGAATCCGCCACCGAGTCGGCGTGGGACCCAGCCGCGCAAAGTGCGTGCAAATTCATAGTCAACGAGGATGGGCCGGTCGTTCAAGACGTGGCGGTGGGCATGTCGGTACGCATTGGCAGCCGCGTATGTCCGTTCGAACGTGACAAAACCGTAGCCGCGCGACAGGCCGGTCACTAAGGCCCAAAACCCCACACAATGGTGCCCAAGGATGTTATTTTTTTGCGCATTATTCCCCCTTTTGTAGTTGCCTGCCTGCCCTACCTTTGCAACGAACAAGTTTGACGTGATTAAGTCGCCCATAGGCCTCAAAGAGCTTGATCAATTGATCTTTTGTCCGCAAATGTCGCGAAAAAGGGCGCGTGAGCCAAATTTTCACTCTTTTTTTTTTTTTGATGGTGTGCTTACCTTCCGTGGTATGGTGGTCCAGGCGGCCGACAAAGAGGGTCTTGCGCGGGTCGGTGGTGGTGACGCGCTTATTTGGGGGTATATCTAAAGGGAAAAAAAATATGAATTGTGTACGATAGCGCTTATTTCCGTCCACCTACAATGAGCTTTGGAAGCGCGTTCAATGGCATGGTCGTGTGGGATACGCTTTGGGTTGTGGCCAGTGATGGTGCCGACGACGAGCGGGTCATAGTCGGTGGCCAACGACATTTTTTTTGCAGAAAAAGAAGCAAGCGGAGCCCGCGTGATGCCGTAGTCGTTTGTGCAAGCCACCAAAATAAGACACCGCAGTTTTTTTTTGGGCTTATATTTTGGCTCTGCTTTGTTGTTTCTCCTCTCTTTTCCTTTCTCTTTTTTATACACTTTTTTTTTTACTATGCCCAAGAACAAAGGAAAGGTAAGCGATTCAAACAAGACAAACACCCATAGAGCGAGAATACGGCAAACACGGCGCAATTGTTGTCTAGACCTTCTAGATGACGGTCTCGGCTCGCTTGTTTTTTTGTTTCTCTTACTGCTAAAGGCTGCAGATGAGGTGCTGACGTTTGTTTTTTCTTTTTTTTCTATTTTTCTTTTTTTCTTTGTCACACATAGGGTGGCAAGAACCGACGACGAGGAAAGAACGAAAACGAAGACAACAAGCGCGAGCTTGACTTCAAGGAAGAGGGCCAAGGTAAGACCATTGCGATTTCAGAGTCACTGGAAGCGACAATGGGCCATGATGGCTGATTGTTTTTCTTGTTTTGCATAGAATACGCCCAAGTTGTTAAGATGCTTGGCAATGGTCGCCTCGAGGCGCAGTGCTTTGATGGTGTGAAGCGACTAGCACACATCCGCGGCAAGATGCGAAAGAAAGTGTGGATCAACCAGGGCGACATCATCCTACTATCACTACGCGAGTATCAGGATGACAAGGCCGACGTCATCCAAAAGTACACGCCCGAAGAAGCGCGCCAGCTCAAGGCCTATGGTGAGCTGCCCGATACGGCCAAGATCAACGAAAACGAGACCTTTGGTGGCGAAGATGATGATGAAATCGAATTCGACTTTGACATTGATGAAATCTAGGTTTCCCCCCTCCCCATTTACCGTAGTATATCATTCTTAGAAATTCGAGTAAAATAAAAGAATCTTGCACACCATGGACGTTCTCTCTTTTGCCTCTTTGCTCACAGAGTCCGTTTTAGTGTAAACGTTGGCAAAAAATGGTGTGTTGCCAAGGCATGACCAAAAAAAAAAAAGGGGATCGTCAGGATGAAATGAAAGCATCTCCGCCCCTGCAACGCACATTTTCAAATCAGGCAAATAAGACAAGAGCAGGCAAGGCTGTGCCCAAATGACGGTTTCTCTTTTCTTTTTCCCTTTTTTTTAATTTTTTTATGGGAAGCAGCCAGTCCAAGCAGTCCAAACCCACACGGCGCCAGTCCACTCTGTTCTCAAAGAGTGGGTCAGCGTCGTCGTTGCCACTGTCTCAGCCTGCGACCCCGCCTCCCCAGCAACAACAGCAGCTACAGCAGCAACAACAGCAGCGCACGGGGGCACTCAAAGCTAAACCGTCGTTTGTGCGTCCTGTCACTTCCTCCAGCACGACGACAACGTCGTCGACGTCCAGCCAGGCCAAGAAAAAGAGCTCCCTAATACAGACAAGTATTGCGACCGACTCGTCCGCGCCACCTCGTCCGCCACTCTTTGCCGGTCTGCAGTCCAACAGCTTCTTCCTGCCAAAAGACTGGCAGGCCGAGAACGCCGACCAAAGTGTAAAGCCTAAAAGAAAAAAAAGGAAGCATGTCCCGGACTCACATCATTGGTTTAGCTCCATTTTGGTTTAAAGTTGCTGTTTCCGCTGTAAGTCCACCACGAGCGCCCAATGCGCGAAAGAGAGTCAGCGTGCACTAGTCTAATTCCAAGCTACATGTTGATTTAGGAACGTGCTACCAATGGTGATGCCCAAGTTTGTCAAGCAGGCACGCATTGTCGATGTTGGGTGCCGCCAAGGCACCTGGATCTTGGTAAACGCTCTATTGGCGCCCGCCAATTGGAAATGGCTGTGCCTTTTTTTTTTTTTTTTTTTTTTTTTTCCTGGGCTCTTTTTTTTTTTTTTTTTTTTGGATCTCATGTAGGACATGGCGAGTCAGTTTGCCGAGTGCGAATTCATTGGCCTTGAGACATCCATGACGCGTTTGCCATCCAATGTGCCGCCTTTGCCCAACGTGTCGTACCAGCTGATCCAAGCGGACCGCAAGCTGCCCTTTGAAGATGCATCTGTCGACTTGATCCAAACACGGGCGCAAAACATGTATATGGACCATGACGCGTGGCAAACGTTCCTGATGGATGCTCACCGTGTGCTCAAGCCCGGCGGCTTCATCCACATTGTCGACTACATCTTCAAGGTAACGAAAAAATCATGGCACACAGCCACAAATTCACGCCATCCCCTTTTTTTTTTTTTTTTTTTTTTTTTTTTTTGGCAGCCTTCTGGATCTGTCCTTGCAGAATCATTCTCAGATACAAGTAAGAGGAGAGAAAGAGCGTGGGCGAGACACGGGGTACCAAATTGGGACCTGTGTTGGGGACAAGGCGCGTTTGTGGGTTTGCCCATTGCTGGGCGTGGCGCGCCAATGCTTGGCGGTGACATTGTCTGAGCAATTGATGCCAGCTGCGTGGCGGAGACGGTGACACACCATCGCCATCCCATTGTGGCCACAAAAACGCGATTTGGTTTATCTGATCGCTTTTTTTTTTTTTTCATAGTCAAGAGCATCTTTGAAAAGAGAAACAGAGACTCTTTCCGGCCCTCTAAATTGGGCGCGCAGCTGCCGACCTTTGGTTTCCAAGTGGTGCAAACCATGACCAAGAAGGTTCCCTATTGTACGAGCTTGGCATATGAGAATGGTGGAAAAAGGGAAATCTCCCCTTTTTTTTTTTTTTTTTTGTGATAGCCAACGACAAAATGGGGCAATTGTTCACGGTGTTCACGCTGCATCGATTCGAGGAGTCGACAAGCGAGCTTGCGCCAGAGTTGAACTTGTCGGTGGACGATTACAGACAGCGGTGCGAAATGGTGATGGCGCAGTGCGTCAATTGCAATGACATTTTGACTTGGCATGCCTTTGCGGCTCGCAAGGTTTGAGCACAATTGCCGCTCCCCCCCAAAAAAAACATTCACGGCCCGTCCTAGCTCAAGTCATTTGCTCTCTTTTGTACATAATCTCCAATTTTCTTTTGCTTCTTGTAATACACATTTAATCAATTTGCACCCTTTTAACATTCTGGGCATGGTCGCGGACGGAGACGGAAAAATAGCGTGCCATTGATGGGGACCCTGATGCATTGGCGCTCGCGGACACGGCTGAATGTCTACCGAGCAAAAAAAAAAAAAAAAAAGAGGAGAACCAAGGATGTGTGCGTGGAGGCATGCATCTGAAACTCGCATGGCACCAATGAAGCCATGCATTCGCTTTTTGGTCAACCTCTCTTTTGGACGTTGTCGCAGTCTTCTTGGCGTTTTGGTGTCTCATCTCGGTTTTTTTTTTTTTTTTTTTTTTTTTTTTTGATTCCCGGGTCCACACATCTCCTTTTTTGACTGCGCACATGCACACGCACACGCACTGTAAAGGTAGTGCGCGGTGTTCTCGGTCGGCATCTCCCGACCATCGCGTCGGTACAGCCCAAATCAAGGTTGCCTTAAAAATAGTAGCGGCAATTGGGGCGATCACAAGGTTTGGCTCCATGATCTGATCGGGCAAGTTCACCCAAATCGTCTCGCGGAACACGTCATACCCTAATCTGTTCAGTGAGGCCCCTATTTACTCGATTGAGAAGGACGTCGGCCCTTGTTCCTATTCAAGCAACTGAAAGAAAGGCAAAAAAAAAAAAAAAAAAGCGAGACGCGTCACATGGCCCCGCCTTCCCCCGGTGTCACACCAACCATGCTGCTTAGCTTCAACCCATCGCGACATTTTGCAAGTCTGTGTTCTAGCACCCCCAATCCAATAGTTGGCCATTGGGGGAGTGCATGATCCACACGCAGCGGCTGCAGGGTTTTTTTTTTTTTTTTTTTTTTTTGTAACCTCTCTTGTATTCAATGGGACCAATTCGTCGGGTTAGGGGGACATGAGCTGATGTTTCATCATTGCAAAACTTTATTTTTTTCAACATGAGAAGAGCAGGAATGATATCTACATAAGAATATGAACAGAAAAGAGCAAGAAGCAATCGCATAAGGATAGGATATATATGAACATAGGAAGGGCGAGGTGGGGAGAGGACAGCATGAGACGCAGGCTGTGCGGGGTATCCAGAAAAAAAGAAAAAAAGAAAAGAAAATGGGGATTTTTTTTTCACGGCATGAAGCCCAATTGCGCACCACAGCCATTGTCCACGCGCAAATGACGGTTCAGAGCATCCATTCGAGCAAATGCCTTTTTGCATTGGGTGCAAGCATAGGGTTTGAAGCCCCAGTGCAGGCGTTGGTGACGATTGCGGTCGTGTTGGCGTGCAAATCGACGGCCACACGAATTGCACTCATAGGGCCTGTCCGTAGAGTGTGTGCGCAAGTGCGATTGCAAATTGTAGGGGCGATTGAAGATTTTGGGGCAGTGTGGGCATGGGTACTCGGTGTTGACCTCTTGTTTGCGGCTGGCACGCTTGCGACGCGTCTGGCCACCGGCTTTTCGCTTCTTGCCTTGATCGGCAATCTCCTGAGGTTGCTCTTGTTGCTGCTCCTGCTGTTGCTGGTGGTCCACAGGCTGCTGTTGCTGCTGGTATACAGGGGGTGTGGCGAGATACGACGTGGCATGGACTGTGTCATGGCTGCAGCAGGCCAATTGGTCATAGTGTGGGGTGCACGCCTGCGACAACACCGTCTTGTGGTGATGGATGAATTGGTCCACGAGATCTAGGTTCAACGAGGCATCGTATTGAAGAGGAGGCACCATCATAAACGACGACGCATTCATCATCATGGGCGCCGACACGCCAGGCGCGGCTTGCATGGACAATTCACTGCTGCTGACACCCGCAGACGACATCGCAACAGACTCATACTTTAATCCAAGATCATCATTCATGCAAGGCGACACATTGGGGCTGGGATAATCAAGCGACACGTTCAGCAAATCGCAATAACCACCATTCATCAGACCTTCATCCCATTGAGGAGACGGGTAAGCACCAGTGTGAATAAAAGCCATCAGTGTGTGTGTGTGTGTGTGGGTGTATGTGCACAAGAAAAAAAAACAAGAAAAAAAAGAGAAATGTCTAGAAATAGAGAAAAGAAAAAGAAATGCCAATGGAAAACAAAAAGAAAGGTGATCAATTGTTGCCTGTGACCCTTTTATATGTTCCTCGGACAAGGAGCCGACATCTAAAAGAGGTGTGAGGATCAAGGAGGACGTGTGGGCGCCAATGTGAGATGTTGTGTGTGTGGGGGGAGGAGGAGGTGATCGCATCTTACTCTTTTTTTTTTGCCTTGTCTCCCCCTCTTTTTTTTCGCCCACCCACGGCCTCCCCTTGGATCCTATTTTTAGCACGCCAACACTGATGCAACTTGTGACAATCATCGACGCGGCAAAGCGATAAAAATCTCATTTTGATTCTTTGTGTGCATTGTTTACTCTTAGGATGACCTCTCTGCAACTGTTTTTTTTTGCTTGGGTGGCAAAAAAAATCTTTAGCTTGTGTCACTCGGACAGTACCCTGCTTGCCCCTTTTTTTTCTCTCTCTTTTTTTTTTTTAGATGCACGGCGTGTCACGTATTGCTATAGCTTAAATAAAAATAGAACAATGAAAATTTCCCCTTTTTGATGTCATCTGTCATTGTTACAGGTAAATCGACTTGCCTCTTGCCTCTTTTTTCTCCTTTGCCTCTAGCCACACTCGCCATGCTCGTCTTGTTTTTTTTTCTTTTGTTTACGCGTGTTGGCCATTGGCTGGTTTGCATGATTTCCGCCCAATCCTGCGACGCGGGGCGTGTCGCTCATTTGCCTGGCTGCATGATCACCAATCCCAGCACCTGTTGTGGCCAGGCGATTACGTACACCGTTGTCCCAATATAGTGGAGCGCATCAAAAAATCGCGCGCCGTCGTAAGACAAGCGACCAATTCCTTCTTGGTGCCACACCGATCACACCAGCAGAAAAAAAAAATGAAAAAAGCGGTCATGACCTAGTGAAAAAGCCAAGGCATAAGGTTTCTTGCGAACACAAGTGTGGCAAAATTTACAAAACCTTAATTTCTTCAGCATCATCCAAGAGGGCAACTCCTTCCTGGTAAAAATAGAGCAGGCAAAACGCATGGGCATGGCGCCCAGCACTACCCACCCAGACACACTGATGACTAAGACAGGGGGGCATCCAATCGTCAAGGCATAAACTAATGAGCTTGGCTCCTCACTTTCAGGCCATTGGAGGCCAAGGGTCCTTCTTTTTTTTCAAAAAAAAAGTGTTTGGTGAGAAAAACGAGTCCATTGGACGTTTCCAATGACGACATGGGAATTGGCAGAATGGCCGCGAGCTACGCATGCCCTTTTTTGTCACGACGGAAAATTGGATCAATGGCGTGCTTTCAATGTTGGCGCGTTGAATCCGCTCAAAAAGTGCCCCGGGTGGTGGATCCCCCGGGGCTCGACGACGTGACACACGTGCCCTAGCCAAATTTGGCAATCCTTGGATGCATGCCGTGCATCCTTCTGGACGACTTTTTTTTTTTCTTTTTTTTTGCATGGTGCTTTATTTTTTTTTCTTCTATGACCAAGGTGGGGCCATGTGACGATCCGCTAATAATATTGCGAATACGTAATATGTGGGGGATCATTATGATAGTTTTGATACAGTTGATACGTTGTGTGCGAGGAAGTCGCGGATGGAGGACCAGGGTCGTCATAATACGGATACGGTGTCCAGGATGGTGGCTGCGCGTGCGCTGTGAGTGCCAATTGATCGCTATTGTACGACGATCCGCTGTACCGCTTGCTGTTGCTGTTCACACTCAGATAGCTCGTCTGCATCACGGTCGACGCGCTGGTCATTGTCGAATACGGCGATAAATTCGGCAGTGTTGGCTTGGGGAACGCCTGCATCTCAATTTCTTCCTTTTTCGTCTTGATGTACTCACCTTTGGCACGTTTCAGAGATTGTTTGCGCAAGAGATACGCAATCCTAAACATGGAAAAAAGAAATGAGCCGTGGGCATTTGCAGTGTGGCTAGTGGGGTTGCAAAAAAAAAAAAATGCAAAAAAAGGGGGTGGAAACGCGCCATCAAGGCCATGCAAAAAGGGTGCAATGGGTCTCAATTGCAGCCAAACACATGACCATGCGCTTGCTCTCCCCAAGGCTATAATTAGCCTGTGGTGCTTTGCACTTTGGCTCCCCCCACTTTTTTTTTCATGTTTTTTGGTCACGAGCAGGGCCTTGGCATGATGGCTTGACGTTTTTTTTTTCCCCTCTTTCCATCCTTGGATGCCGCGGGTAGCGATTGCCTTGAATGGAATGCACAATGAGTTTGATATCTTTTACCTCTTGTCAACCTTGTGGCAGCAATATTCCTTGAGATTGCCTTGGATATGGCAGAGTAATGGGATGTAAAGGACGGTGGCGACGCAAACGAGAAAAAACGACACGGCAAAGACCACGACCGAGAACGCCATGGTGCCTGTCATGATCTGCTGGATGTGTGTCTTGCCGAGCGCTGTGTAATCCAGGGTCACGGCCCCATTGCGTTGGTGGATCCACTTTGGAATCAAAACCATCAGGGTAGCAATGTTGATCACTTGCCGTGGCGCCTCGGCAAGTAGCAGCCTTTTCCACCCTGCGCGTCAAAAAAAAAAAAATTAAAAAAAATGTGATGAGCCCCACCAAGCGCCTCAATTGCAATCCAGAAGCTCGGCCATCCCGCGCGGAATCACGCCTCGAAATCCCCCAATTGGGGCAAATTGCAAAGCCCAACGCCGAATCAAAAGGCACGCGCGCAACAAAAAGGCACCCTTGGCGCGGGTCCGAGGGTCCGTGATCATGCCCATTGTGGTCGTGTTGCGAATAAATTTACCTTTTAGAGTGAAAAAAATGAAAAATGCGATGCTATCGATGAATTTGCGAGAGCTGTTGATGTGCCAAAAGAGGCAAAAGTACCGGTAGTCTCTGATGCTGTAGTAGCGGCTCGCAATGACCGACGTGAATGCCCAGGAAATGTCGCGCGACTCAATAATCCGCCGTGCCTTGCGAATGTCCCAAAACAAAAGCAAATACGACACCAGAATCGCGCCTAAAAAGATCCACTTGGCCACATCAGGCGGAATCGTCACATCCGCATTGTTTTCCATCGTCTGCCCGACCACGAGCAGCGAGACTGGCGCGTAAAAAAAAAAACAAAATAAACCCATTGGCGCCCTTTTTTTTTGCATTTTTTTTTGCATTTTTTTCTTTTACCTCCAGAATACAAATCAGCTATATATACAAGGACAGACTTTAAAACGACAAGGTACATGAATGCGTAGCCGAGCTTGGTGACACAGGATCGATCATAAAACTCGTCCATGTCGATAAAATCGAATTTGTGATCTTGCACGTATTCGCGCTTCCATTTCGGCCCTGGCCGCTGGGGTCTTCTTGTACTACACTGTGAAAAGCGTGCGTGAGTTCAATGGAAAAGGAGGGAGCTCGGATCGTGTCGTGCATAGGGATGCGAGCGTGGATGCGAGCGTGGAAACATCGCTTGCTTTGCTCTTTTTGGGACGCATTTCGACGTGTTTAGCGGGAGATCGTACCATGACACTCGTTTCAATGAAAAAGGTCAAGAGGAAGCCGGCTCGTTTTGACTGGACACTGATGAAAAAAGGGAAAAAGGAAAAGGAATTAAAACGACATGGATAAAAAAAAAATCATAAATGTATATAAAACAGATATACTGCAAAATAGGAGACCATTTAGGCCCACGATAGATGCCCAAGAAAGGAAAAAAAAAAGGAGGTCATGTCCCCCATGGATCAGCATCCCTTTGAGTGAAATCGGCCTGAACTGCGTCTCCCTCATCATTTCACCTTTTCTCCCCCCCCCTCCTCCCACCACCACCCCTGAATGCGACAGCCAAACATGGTGCGGTGTCATGCTGTAGAAAAAAATTAGCACAAAGTCGAGACATTGGCACGCGGTACGCGTCTCTTTGTGGCCATTGGCCACCAATTGGCAGCCGCTGCGGATCATTCAGTCTTGCCTATTTTGATCATTGACGTGGTGCTGTCATCTGTCTTCCACAACACGCAGAGATCGCTTACTTGCGCAAAATGACCAATTGGGCGGCACAATGGCCATGCAACACACGAAAAAGGCGCTTCCAAAGACGGCATGTCTTTTGAAATCAAACCCCGACGCCATGCAAGCGAGAGTGGCCACCTCCAGGGAAAAGATGGTGCCAACGATTATGACATCACACATGTAGGCACGCATAATGGTCAATTTCACCGGATCATAAAACTTTTCCTTTTTTTCCTTTTTTTCGTTTTTTAGTGGCTCTGGTTCATCTAGCGTCACGCATAGACTTTCAATGGGCGTGACGCGCGGGCAATCGGGCGAGCTATGCGGCATTTTAAGCGCTTACGAGAGCACCAGGGCGGCGATGCGGACAATGCGTGCAAAAGTCGCGCACGGGCTTGAGCAATAGAACAATCTGTGCATTTGGCCAATTGGGACAAGAGGATCATCATGATTTTCTGTTTTTTTTCCAAGGCTTTGGGTCGTTTCCAAAGCATTGGCTGCTGCATTTCACGCAAAAGGGCGCGCAATTGCGCCGGTTTGACATTGTAAGCAACAAGCGAGCCATTTGACTGGCTGGTCAAAGCTTTGTACGGGCCAATCGAGCAACGGAGAAAGCGGCCTTGAAAAAAATCTCAGGTCGGCATCTTTGGGACGTAATTTACCCGTGTCCCTCTAAATGTTTCACCCGCCATCATGTTGTTGAGCCAAAAAAAGTTGGGATCACAAAATTGTATATAAAAGGTAGGACTAAAATTCATGCTTGTTCGAAACCAAAACCTTCATCTTTTTTTTTTTTCATCTGTCATGGCTGACGAAGAACAATCCATTACAACCGTCAATGCGGCCGACGACAAGTTTGTCGATGTCGAATCGCCTCACTTCTTAACGGCGGAGCAGATGCGCAGTGATCCTCGCAATCCCAAGGTACAAATTTCATTTCAGATGCTTTACCCATGCAAATGGCGCTGTTGCTTGATTTTTGTGCTAACGCAAATACCATTGTTTTTAGAACTGGAGCAATGCAAAAAAAGCCAAAAACTTTTTTGTCGTCTTTTGGAACGCATTCGTCGCCTTTTTTACCTCGAGCAATTATACGCCGGCCATTTTGGACGTGCGTGCCTACTTTGAATGCGATATTTCCGTGATCACCGCCACAATTGCTCTCTACATCTTCGTCTCGGGCCTGGCCGTAAGTGGATCGAGATACAGTAAAGAAAAAAATGCAACAATGCGCTGATCACTTTGTGTATTTTATTCTTTAGCCACTGTTTTGGGCGCCCTTGTCTGACCGGTTTGGGCGCAAATGGACCTATGTGATTTCAATGGCCCTCTTTGCTGTGTTTTCCGTGATTTGCGGCCTGTCGAAGAACGTGGGCATGTTTTTTGTATTCCGTCTGCTGCAGAGCGCGGCAGCATCTGCACCGCAGGCCATTGGCGGCGGATCCGTGTCTGACATGTACGATTTCCAATCTCGCGGCCGCATGATGTCCATTTTCATGCTCGGCGTCATCTTTGGACCGGTAAAAGAAAATGATGATCATCACTGAACATTATCGAATAGGAATTTTAACGCTTCTTTTCTTTTATTTTTAGGTGGTTGGCCCACTCGTCGGCGGCTATGTCGATCAATACCTCGGATGGCAATGGATCTTTTACGTGACCGCCATCTTTGGCGGTGTGCTCTGCATTGCTGACATCCTGCTCCTGGATGAGACGCTTTACCAACCCAATCACATCAAGTCCTACGATGAAGAAAAGTCCGCCTTTGGCAACTGGTGGGATAATTTCAAGTTCAATCCCGTAAGAAAAGGCGAAAAAAAAAGACATGCCGCCCGACGCGTCCAACGAAATCTGCAAAACGAAGTTTCACACGCTCTTTTATTTTCATCTTAGTTCACGAGTCTGCGCCTCCTTGCTCGCATTGACGTGCTTTTGGCATGTACACCTATGGCTGTTGAATTTGGCCTCTTTTACGTGCTTGTGACGACAATGCAGCTGCTTTTGCAACCCGAGTACGGATTCACGACGGGCCAGGTGGGTCTCAGCTATCTTGCTGGTGGTGTCGGATCGATTCTTGGTGCACTGATTGCGGCGTTTGGCCTTGACACGTTCCATGTGAAGCGTGTGACCAAATTGAAGGCGGCAATGTCAGCCAAAGGTGTGGAGTACAAGCAGGGGATGCTGTCTGAGCAGCGGTTCGTTCTTGCGCCCGTGGCCATTGCGCTTGGCGTGATGGGCTTCCTCTTTTATGGCTGGTTCTTGCATGCCCATTTCCATTGGATTGCGCCGCTCATCGGTCTCGCCATTGTTTCCGTGATGATGACCATGCTCAACTCACTGACGGTCAACTATTTGATCGAGGGCTACCTGCCTCAATCGTCGTCCATGACCGCCATTGCCAATTTCACCCGCTGTACCTTGGGTATGCTCTTTGCCCTCGTTTCCACCGTCATGCTCGACACCATGGGCACGCAATGGACCTTCACACTGTGTGCGTTGCTCGGCCTCGTCGTCGCCATCGCCATCATCCCATTGCTCATGAAATACGGCAGACATTGGCGTGAATCGCGTCCCATCGCATAGAAAACCCAACGTTGCCATTCCTCACACCACTTACATCGTTGTACTTTTAGCCGCATCCTTTGAGTTTTTACACCTACATACAATCTATACATAACACCTTATCAACAAGAATAAAAATAGGATATCATAATAAAAAATGGTCATGCACAGAGCGCGATCCAGAGAATCGCGTTTCCTCGCCATTTGCATCTCTTTTAAAAAGCTAAGCATTCGTTCCATCTTGCTCTTTGAGTTTCGTACCACATGCATGGTGACTGTGTCACGTCCCAATTCGTCGGTCCATCTGTTTTGGCGACGTTGCAAGTCGTAAAATAGGAGAATTGAATACTTTTGATGCCATTTTAGTGGACATGACATGGCACATGGGCGTAAACAAATCATCAGCATATTTAGGCACGTCGATTGATAGCTGTTTTATTTCCGCTCATTATAAATCCATTGATATGTAAAAGACAAAAAAAGCAGTAAAAAAGCTTTAATGTAATTGCGATTTTCTTGACAGTAATCTGATCAATCTCCTGCTTTGATGGCACAGCACGCGTCTAGAGAGCGTGTAAATCATATGCGACAAGTTTGGTGCTAATATGCTCAAGGAAAACCGGACCATCTATGAAAAATCATATTTTGTAATGGTTCAAGTTGCAACTCGCCAACCATACATTGTAAGCTCGCAGAATACATCGCGTTGTGCGAGTTCAAGCTGAGAACCACGATTAGATTTGATTTGGAGGTTGTCACAAGTCATTGGAGCGCACCACGCGCAAATAAAAGTTTAGCCTTGGCGAGCCGCTCGACCAAAAATCGAAAACTCAGGTCTCCAGAAATCTGCCAAACTTACACACAAGTTGAAGCGTGTGCGGAGACCACGAAAGAGGCCAAAAACGATCAAGCTGTATCTGATGTTTCACGAGCAATGTCCAATTTCAGTGTAAATTTCAACTGCAAATTGCACAACAGGAACGCACTCATAGATTCGCGTTGACGCGTTTATTAGCAAGAGACGCGCCGGCTGCATGAATTTCATAAGGAACAGACGCGTGTTAATCGACGCGTGATGCGGTTTTCCACGCGTCGAAAGTTATATATAGTTTTCAAAGCATGTCAAATATGCCAAAAAATTACTTTTTTCAATGATCACCCATGCCCACATACACAACGAGCCATGTTCTTTCTGGTGGTGCGCGTTTCATCGAGATCCAGGCATTTTTCGTCGAGATGGCTCTGAGTCGAAAAAAAACACATAAAACGTGGATTACGACAAAACCAGCCAATGGGCCTCTGTTTTTTATTGCATTTCTGTAGGCTCTCACAATGTGTTTACCATGTGGTTGAAGGGCGTGGCGATTCGTGGACCTAAAATCCAGCGTTTGAAAATCTGTGACTGTACCCCTTGGGAAATTCGTGATTTTTGAATATAGTCGTTGCGCACCCTCTAGTGTTCCAAATGAACCAAGGGTAGGCTCATTTGAACGGCAAAGACTGGAATTGTCGCCTGACATGATAGTTGTCCATATGGGTTTGGTGATCATCAAGAAATGACCAAAATACATTAAAAGGCTTTTACCGTGATTTTCCCTCCAAAAACGTCTGATTGGCTTCCATTTTTAATGCACGGCTAGCGATTAATCGACACTTTAAACTCATGCGATGCGATGGAGTTTAATCACCATCGATCATGACTGAACAAATGCCTCAAAATGTTAAAAAATCGCCAATTTACGGGTTTGTTGGCGCTTATGTGAATGTATCTGTGCGAAACAACTGACGTAAAGATGAATCGCGCGCCTCGGTATATATCATGTGCTCGCTTTCTGCGATGTGGTCGAGCTTCTGCGGTGATCCCAGCATGTTTTTCACGCAGTCAGTTGGAACCTTGCCTTTTCAGCTGTGTTTGCATGCTTGCGATACTCTTTTTTACTGTTTGTCCCACGATGCACACTCTGTGCCCTGCCGATCCTTGCCTCTGCCATCGTTTCCATCCCGCTGGTTATGAAATTTGGCCGAAAATGGCGCGAATCGCGCCGCATCGCGTAAAAATAGGCGCGTCTTTTAGATAAAACCGCGTCGATACGTTCATGGACATAGATCCCTCATCAAATTCCTTCATCTCTTTGTTTTTACGGGCTGCGTGTCAAGCTGATTTTTTTCATTTTATTTCATGTTTTCAACGAATTGACGTGATTTGGTGCGTCACTGGATGGTGGGCAGGGTGTAGGCGCGGTACGTGGTGAGTCCGTCTGCGGCGGCGTGCAGGTTGAGAGGGCAATCGGCGCCGATAAAGTAGACGTAGCCCTTTTTGAGCGGGAAGCTCGACTCTGTCTTTACTTCCTCGCCGGTGAGCTCGCCTGCACCTTCGGTGACGATGAGGATGCTGGGGCCCTGGATGGGCAAATGTTTCTCCTGCTGGTCGGCGGCGAGGACGGTCTGCAGGACGGCGAATTCGTCGATGGGCGGGTCGTACACGAGCGAGTGCGCGCCGTACGCCTCGGGCTTCATCTTTTGCGATTCGGCCGACCCATAGCGGTACGTCAGCATGTCCACAAGCACATTCACGTCCTTGAATTTGGGCGTCAGGCCCGCGCGCACCACATTGTCGCTGGCGGCCATGCACTCGATGCAGTCTGTTTTGAAAAACGAGCAAGAAAAATGAGCAATTGCGCGCAATGAACTATCAAAAAAAAACATTACCGCCAGACAGGTAGGCGTGGGGCTCGTTTGCGCCAAGGAACATGGCCTCGCCGGGTGCGAGCACGACGTAATTCAAAAAGAGGGAAGAAAAGATGCCGACGTCGCCTCCGGGGTATTGCTGGTCGAGGCGGAGGAGCAGGCTATCGATGGTAGAAGGCGACGCCTTGGCGGCGACGCGGGCAGTCATGGCGGCGATCTGCGTCGTGACCTGGTCGGCGGGGCTGGTCATCAACTTGGCAAACGCGTCCTTCAGTGCGGATTTGCCGGATTCTGAGCCTTGTTCCGCGGCCGCCGCCGTCAGTGCATCGCAGGTTGAGGCGCCGATTAGCTGGGCAAGCTCGGGATATTGCTGGAAATGCTGGCTGATCTCCTCCAAAGGACGGAATCCACACAATGCCTCAAAAGGCGTCAATGCCAGCGCCATCTCGGGCTAAAAACAATAAAAAAAAGGAATTGGTCTTCCAAACCCCTCCTTTTTCTTGCGCGCGTGTTCCATTTTTCGTACCTTGTGGTTGGGATCCTAATGGCCCACCCAACAAAAAAATAGAAAAAATAGCGACAAATATGGTAAGATTTCGCGAATCGACTTGCAATTTTGCTTTTTTTTTTTTACCTTGTAATTCTGGGGATACTCGGCAAAGAGCTTTGCACCGAGCTGCTTGTCGGGGTGGGCCTGGATAGACAGCGCCTTGCGGATAGAAAGAACCTTGAAAAGGAAGGGCAAGTCGCCGTTGTACTGGTTGTAGACCGTTTCTGTGCTCAGCTTCTTGCTTTCGTGAACAAGTGTCTTGAGCGGCGTCTTGCTGGCGTCCATGACCACGGACGGCGCGTTGGGATGGGTGCCCATCCACAGCTCCGCGTATGGCTTGCTCGCGTCGATCTGCGCGCCCGACTGGCTCGCCAGCTGCGCCACGGCCGACGCGTCACCAAGCTTACCCCAGTCGTATGACTGAGTCTGGCACTGCAGGCGATAAATAGGCAAAGACATGATAGTGCAAATACAAGGGGGAGGAGGGGGGAAAAAGAAGGGAGGGAAAGAAACAAGGAAGAAAAAATGTATAATCTGACACGCGAATCGCCCTATTTATTTAGTTTCAGGCTCCGTTTGCCGCGGGAAAAGAAAGCGCCCTTTTTGGATTCCTTTTTTTTTTAGCCTGCAGTGTGGCCAATGGAAGCATCGTCTCTTTTGGCATTGAACACGTTGACGCGAGGAATTGGCACCACTTGGCACATTTTTTTTTTCATATTCATCTTAAAAACGAGGGATCGACGGGAACAATGGAGCATGAAATGATACAGAAATGGGGACAAGCACGCGTTTTTTGTCCTTTTTCTGATCTCGGCTGGGCTATTTCTAGCCCACATGCCCATTTCGCATTGACATTCAAGATTCAACCACGTTGACGTGAGGCATTGGAACCACTTGGCTATTTTTTTTTTTTTCGATTTCCTTGGTCATCCAGAATGAAAGAGGGAAAGAGCAAGAGATGGAGCAAGATGAAAGGGATCGCCCATGGGGGTGATTTTGATCAAGTTGCAGGGCTGTACAGGCTTTTTTGACCACGAGATGAGCCAATTGGCTGTGCAGGGCGCTCCTTTTGCGTTTGAGAAAATCGGGGCAAGGGCACAAACAAATAGTAAGCGAGCGCCCGCTGACGCCCTTGTTTTCCGCCTCTTTTTTTTTTTTCTTTCCACTTTTTTTCTTCTTCTTCTTTTCACACAAACCAGGTACGATACGCCCCACGGCCGGTGCTGACGGCCCCCTTTTCTATCTCGTACAGCACTCACTCACGTTGCCGCCCTTGTTTTTGCATAGATATCGACCATGACCAGCGTGCGCCCTTTGAATGATGATGAAGTCTTCAACGAAATGAAGAAGATGGTAAGGAAAACGCTCGTTTTTGGTATCGCTTGTTATCTTTCTCACGAACCACTGTCTCCTTTTGTTACTTTAGGTGGCTTTCATCAAGCAGGAAGCACTTGAAAAGGCTCGCGAAATCAAGGTCAAGGTAAGAAATGACGTTTTTGATGCCTTCCAAGATTGCACGACCCGCCGAGTTGACCCCATTACTTTTATTGATAGGCCGATGAGGAATTCAACATTGAAAAGGTAAGGGAATCTCGAAAACGAGGCATTGGCCGCGTTAAAAACGCGATTTCTCACTTTTATTGTTGATAGGCCAAGATTGTGCGTCAAGAGTCTCTCAACATTGAGGCCGTGTTTGAGCGCAAGATCAAGCAAGCGGAAGTGCAGAAGCGCATGTAAGTGGCACAATTGGAGGTGCATTAAAAAACAAGGGAATTGGGCCGCTCATTTTTTTTTTCTTTAGCTCACAATCGAACCACGTCAACAAGGCGCGTCTCCGTATGCTGCAGGAGCGCGACACCGTGCTGGACGACCTGTTTGAGGCCGGCAATGCGCGCATCCACGATCTGTCCAAGCAAGGTGACGCGTATGCCGACATGCTCAAGCAGCTTGTGCTCCAGGGTGCCTACACGCTCATGGAGCCCGAGATTGCCATTCGCTGCCGCAAGGCCGACGTCGACCATGTCAATGCGGCCATTGAGTATGCCGTCGAACAATATAACAACACGTTTGCCCAGACCATCGCCTTTTCCGTCACCGATGAATACTTGCCCGCCTCCAGGTAAGAAAAAAAAAAAAAGAGAGGGGGACGATGAAACACGGCCGCTCACCCCTTTTTTTTTTTTGTGCTTCTTGTTCTTGTTCTTCATCGTGCAGTGCTGGTGGTGTGATTCTCACCGGTCTCCAGGGCAAGATCGTCGTGGACAACACCCTGGAAGCTCGCCTGGAAATTGCCAAGCAGCAGGTACACAATCAATTTGCCATTTTTTTTTTTTTTGTCCGTGGAGGACTCGGGACTCAACACATGTTCTCTTTTTTGTTTTATTCCAATAGATGCTTCCCAAGCTTCGCGTGACCCTCTTTGGCAACTCGCCCAACCGCCGGTTCTTCAATTAGATGGCCACTGGAGTGATTTTGACTTGGGCTCGTGCATACCCTCTCCTCTTTTTCCGCCTTTAGCCTTTTTTTTTCAACTATTAAAAACACCAAAACTTGTTTGTTTATCTTGTCATTGGGCAACAATGAGACGAATGGGTATAATTTGGCAGTACATGGCTAGGCAATGTAGGGCATAAAGGCCGAAACGGATGGCACCGGCGGTTTAGAAACATGTAAATCGTGCAGCAGGACGGCAAGGTCGCCGTCATGGCCGTCCTTGGCCCTGTTGTCGCCGTTGGGCGCTGCAGATGGCTCAATGGCATCATTTAGTGCTTGTCTCAAGCTATTGAGATCATCCAGAGCCTCGGAATGTTGGTCGTCTAGCACCGTGGGCCGCGGGTGACGTTGTGCTGTTGTCTGTGGGGTGGTTGGCATGGCTGAAAGCAAGTCGATTTCACATGGACGACAAACAAAAAAAGAGAAAAAGAGGGAAGAGACAGAAAAAAAAACAAAGCCCGCTATTTCTTTGTTTTCACTGGCCCGAACAATGAACACTCGGTATGGACTCGCTCGGTTTTTATTCGCTTTGTTTGTGGAGCGATCCGCTGCGCGCTCAAATGGAAAAATAAATGCAAATAAGACATAAAGAATGGGGCATGATGGAAAAATAACAATAAAATGGCTATCTATAGGCGGGATAAATTTACACAAAGAAGAAAAAAAACCAGGACCTAAACAAGCTGTGACGTCAGACAAGGCATGAGATCAATGCACATTGAACTAAACTTACCTGAAGCATAATAAAATATCATACACGTGTGGTTGGAAAAGAAACAGGAAGAGCACAAAAACGCGTCATGCGCGGTCAATGGCAACCAGAGAGCAAGGGAGAGCAAGGGAGAGCAAGGGAGAGCAAGGGAGAGCAAGGGAGAGCAAGGGGAGAGAGAGAGAGAGAGAGGCAGGGCATGCGCGAACGCGTATGAAAAAAAAAAGAGATAAAAAAAAAAGCAAAAAGAAAAAAAAAAGAAAAAAAAGAGAGGAAATTCATGATTGCCGTTGTGCGGCATTGTGCTGTGCTAGATCATGCTCGAGTTCTTGGATCTTGCGCTCGAGGATACGCGTCTGGTTGACAAGGTCGTCGTAGCCACTAAGCATTTCCTTGTGCACATCTGCCTCTAACTGCGACTCATTGCGCGACGATGTGGCCCGTGATGTCGATGGCGGTCTCGTTGGTGCTCCTGCTGCTGCACCGAGGGCCATGGGGGTTGTCTGGCTCACGTACGATTGGTACGTCGCGCGTAGCGAGGCCAATTGCACGAGGATGGATGAACTTTCGCCTTTTAGAAAATCCAGCTGGAATTGCAGATGATCGACGGGCTCCGGCGTTGCACGCTGTGAATTTGAAGCTTGAGACATGGATGGAGGAGGTGGTGGAACCGAGGAGGGGCGAGCCATGGACGATTGAGCACGCGGCGGTGGTGGTGACGTGGACACTGGACGCGACAGGGTTTGAAAACTGCTATTTTGATGATGATGGCGCATGCTGCTGGAGCCAAGGACGGTGGCGCTCCTCGAGGACGATACCTGTGCGTGGAACGGCGGCGGCGGGCGCGCGTCGGGCGAGAAGGGCCGTGTCTCCTTAATCTTTGGCCGCTTCCCAGTCGGTCCATACGACACGGATCGTCCTTGTGGTTGGTGTGACCCCCTTTGTTGTTCTTCTCCGCCTGGCACACGCGTGCCCAGGCCATCCAGGCGGTCACCCGGTCGCTTTGGCATGCCGCGCGACGCGTCGCCCGACAAAAACGACGACGGAGCCCCGTACGCGTCACCTTGACCGGCATCAAGCTTCTTGCGATCATCCATGTACGAACTAGGATTGGAAAAAAAAAGGAAATCAATGAGATCTATGAAGTGGCGCGCTTGGGTCGCGCGCCTCAATTGTCTCTCTCCACAGTCACAAAAGCACATACCTTGAAGGGCGAGGGGGGAAGCGAATCGCGTTTTTTTCCCGTGAGGAAAAAAAATCGAGGTTGAGGGCAATGAATTGCGACGTAATCACGACGAAAGAAAGGGAGAAGAAAAAGAAAAAGAGAATAAACAAGCAAAGAAGGGAGGAAAAAGAAGCTTTTTTTTCGTCTTTCGTGGTAAAGTAGTGTTTGGGAAACACGTCGCATTTTATAATAGCGGGGCTTTTTTTTTCAGATGATCGCAACCTGTCATACTTTTTTTTTATGACCCCTAGGATTTCCATCTTTCACATTACTCCGGATGAGAATGAGGCAAGGGCGCGCGCATACGCCACACTAGGCACCCCAACATTAGGTGCTAAACAAATAAAGTAGCAGCAAAGAGGGGTAGGGCCAGCATCATCTTGGCAAAAAATTCATCAATCGAGAAAATGAGAAGGTGGGAGAGACATAAGCTTTGGTGAGAAATAGGGTGTCTTTTGTGAACAACGACACAATATGCTGGCTTTTGAAGGCAAATTGCCAGATCAAGACAGCTCACCGTTGCATTTGGATGGGGGGAGCTCAGGGAAAAAAAAAAAGGGGGAAAAAAACAATGGCGTCTCCCCCTCTCTTTCCAAAGGCACCCAAGAAACCACAAAAAATGAGCAAGAATAGAAATCATGTGTTCTGCCTGGATGCACTCCACGCTTGATTTGATTACAGGTCGCATTCAGGGGCAACTCAACGCATCTCCTCGTTGTTTTCATGAGTCTTAGTCCTCTTTTTTTCATTTCCTCTCGATTCAACCCCCCCCATCCCCAATGGCCGCCATGAAGAACTTTGCGTCATCATAAAAGCATATGGTTGCCATGGAACCGTGCCACGCGAATCGGTCCGAAAGAAAAATGACCAGCGCACTGTCACGCTTGGAAGAATGCGGGCTCTCAACCTTAAATTGATTCCTTTTTGGTACATTGGGCCTTGAGAGAGGGGAACACACAAAAAAAAACATCCCTGCGCCTATGCAAGGGCCAAAGAAGGGGATCTTTTGTTTGTGGAAAGTGCAAAAAAAAGTTTACTTTACCAGCCACAATGCGAAGATCTTCCTTAATCATCCGGCACCTCGAATCATCCGTTGAAAGGGAGGCTGCATCCAGTGCAGCTTCGTGTCCCCCCTTGTCCTCTTCTCGGACATACCGGCCCTTGTACGCGAGACGCATGGACCTCCCTCAAGCTATGATTAATGAGCAGCGACGCAATGCATGTTCAATTGAATCCATTGCACGTCTTTTTTTTTTTTTTTTTTTTCCCACATGTAGAAAA
>KV441892.1:310806-433226 GCA_001650995.1 Gongronella sp. w5 | reverse complement strand
CACGGTTTTTTTTTTTTTTTTTTTTTTGCCCACATGTAGCAAAAAAAAAATTTTTTTGTAGCAAAAAGTGGTGACTCGTGGGTACAGTGGCCACGCTCGCTCGGCTTTCCGTGATCGCGCGATTGCTGCGCACGGTGTTCACCCCCAATGCGTTGTTGTCGCTCGATTTCCAGGGCAATGGCCACACCAATGAGCTGCGGCCGGGCTCGGCTCGCTTTGCTTGCTTTTGCTTTTTTTGTTTTTATTTATTTTAAATGCATGCAAATCATAAAAATGTCCTTTAATCAAAAGCACGAACCACGGGGAACACAATCAGATGATGTTTCGAGAAAAAAAAAAATAAAAATAAAAATAAAACGCACATGAATAGAAATGAATACAAAACAGCATGAATCCAGGGGCAAATCATCATCTGACGCGTCGAGAAAAAAAAAAAAAGAAACACGCAAATAAAGCAAACAGGTTTTTTTTTTTTAATTGTGATCGCCATGCACAAGAGAGAGAGAGAGTGAGAGAGAGAGAGAGAGAAAAAACGTGAAACGGATGCCAGGGAGGAGATAAAAAAGCGAATAATGATCAAAAGGGATACTTTACAGGGGGAGATCAATAATAGTCTGTGTTGCGTGACCAAAAGTTTTTGACGGATGAGGCGCGATCTGGGTTGCTGAAGCGTCTGCGCGAGTAGTACGAATCGTAGGGCGAATAGGCGGAATTCATGCCCATGCCTGGGCGTTGGTAGCCAAGCGACTGATAGGGCGAATACATGCTTGATCCATAGGGATCCATCATGCCCATGCCCATGGCCCCGCCTGGTGTTGCCGGTGTGGTTGGCATGCCTCCAACGCCCATTGCTCCTGCACCGCGATACATGGAGGACCCGTAGGGGTCCATGTAGTCGTATTGGGACATCATGCCTGCGCCATTGCCGTACATGCCATTCATTCCACCATTTCCGTACATACCATAGGCACCAGAGCCATACATATTCGAGTAGGGCGAATACATGGACGATCCATACATGGATGACCCATACATGCCAGCGGCGCCACCCATTGCGCCGCCATACATGCCCGCGGCTGCCCCGCCCATGCCGTACATTTGCGATTGTGAATACGGGTTCATGTATTGCATGGCGCTGTTCATCATGCCGGGCATCTGCTGGTACGCGCCACCACCGCCGTGCATCATGCCTGCGGCTCCACCATACGCATTCATCCCGTACATGCCAGCCATCGGGTTGTGCTGCGCCGCACCCATCATTCCACCGTGGCCTGCGCCTCCTGCGCCCATCATCATCATCATTTGCTGCTGTTGTTGTTGCTGCTGCTGTTGCTGCTGGAGGAGCAATTCGTCGTTGCCGCCCATCCCGCCGCCCATCATCATGCCATTGGCGCCCATGCCACCTCCGTACGGCACGCCTGCAGCCATCATGCCCGCCGATGTGATCCCAGCTGCCTCGCGCATCCGCCGTTTCAGGTTTTCCATCATGCCGCCGCCTTGCTGTGCCTGTTGTGCTGCTTGTTGCGCCGCCTGTTGCGATGTCTGTTGCTGCCCTGGCTGCTTTTGCTGTTGTTTCGTCGATTCGCCGCCGCCGCCACCGCCGCCTCCAGGCGAATTGGACGGTTTATTGCTGCCACCGGGCGCCCCTTTGCCACCGCCACCACCACCAGCGCCATTGGGCATGCCATTAGGGGCGCCACCGCCGGGCATACCGCCCGACGTCGATGGCCCTGCGCCTCCAGGCATCCCCGCACCGCCTTGTTGCATCCGATTGGCCGCAGCCATGGCCTGCTGCTGCTGCTGTTGCTGCTGTTGCTGCTGCATACTTGCAAAATCCTGCCCGTGATACGAGTACGACCGCTGCCGAGGCGTTCCAAACATGTCAAAACGTGTGAAAGTGGAAACAAAGCTAGGAAAAGGTCAAAACGACTCGTAAACAAGTGTAAAAAAAAATAGGTAGGAGAACAAAAAAAAAGAGGGGTATGTACAATCAGCAAAAGAGAAAGCAACGACCCCAATGCTGTCAATGAGGAAGAGGGGGTATATTAAAAAAAGAGAACGGGCGCACAACCTGTGTCAAGATATAAAAAAAATAGAGAGAGAAGAAAAGAACAGGGCCCACACAGCCCGTGTTGCTTGGGAGGTCCCCCTTTTTCTTGTTCCATGTCACGCGCTCAAAAAAGATCCCCGCCAATGGGTCCCCGACGCCGCCATAAAGCAATGGCGCGCACACAAATGACCTAATTTGGCACATCTCACAACAACCTCGATGAACTTCTTGGTCGATCTCATCTGTGCATTATCATGGAATTAAAACGAAGTCGACTCATAGTTTGTCTGGCTCGGCCGTGTCATTGTGTCGTCATTTTTTTGCAAAAAAAAAAAAAGGGATTTGTGTCGTCACGACATTTTGCCGCCCCCTACAAGGCGCTCGGCTTGTTCCGGCCAGATCACAGTAAGATGATGCACCCCACAAGGGACCGCAAGGCACCTCCTTGTCTATTGATATCATATGACGTGCCTTCCTGTGCATCCTTTTGGTCCAAACCAGGAGCGTTTCAGCCTGAAACTTTTGCACATGACGAGCTCTCCAGCTTGCCGAGTCCCGAGTGTACTACAGTATATGCCTCTGAGCCCCATCGTTGCTCGCACCCGATGGCCCGTGCCATCTCCTGGGCCCTGTTGATCCCAAGTGGGCTCCTTTTTTTATATGACATTTGTTCACTGTCGGAATACAGTACCTACTGTATCATGGCATCCCGCAGCCCTGGCGGCTTCCTAAATTAAAGCTAAGATCCGATCATAGTAAAAGACAGCGGGTACATACAGTATAATATACAGCATTGCTTGCAGATTCATAACCACAAAAACACGCCATGATACGTAAATTGTACGTACGTATTCACATTCATTTTTCGTGGAGGTGTCCTTTTTTGGCCATTTTACTGTACACTTGTACACCAAAGTCTGCCATGTGCACTATTTTTTATCAGTCATCCGCAACTGTAAACCACTTAGTTCCTCAGTACATCAGCAGACAAGGCCGCACGGCAGACCATGCGTTTTGCTGCCTACACTCATAGCGACGCACCGCGATGAATGGAATACCGGTAAGAACGATTTTCAAAACTTTGACGGCCCATTGTGCCTCCAGAATTTTTTTATACTGTAGCCTACCCTAGCCTACCCATCCGCCAACGAAAGACGCGTGCTCAAGCAATAACCAAGAATCTGTAAGCGGAACGGGTCCCTCCGATTTTTTTGGACCCGCATACAGTACTGTATTCCAAAACTCCCCCACATTTGGCCTACCGGTATTTTGTATTTATTTCAACACCTACTTTGTCAATTCCTCTTGAAGGCAGCTGTATTGGATTCAGCGCAAAATTTGCAACAAAAAACCTTAAACCCCCAAAGCGCTACGACCACTTTTGAAAAATTCAGGGGTCACTCAGGGGTCACACATTTCAATCTCAGAAAATGCCAAATTTGAGAAATTTCGAACTCCGAGTGATCAATGCATCCCAAACAGGTAACTCCGACGATTTGCTATTGGCTGACAAATTGGCAGACCGCTCCAACAACTTAAGAAAATGCCCAAAGAGCAACGCATGAACGGCGATCGACTGAGAAAAGTGCGTTACTGTACCGTAAGTGCCTACTTAGGCCAAGATTGTTTTGCAAAAATTAAGGTTTGATACTTCCAAATTAAGTGCGTGGATTGCATGGAATTTTTATTTTTTTTCCTGTTTTTTTGTTTTGCACATTTTTATACTGTAGGTACTGTATGCTGAGTGGGCTGCCTGCTGGCTGGAACGCTGGAAATGACCGATACAAAAAGTTAAAACCCAAGCTAGCGCACTGCAAGTCATCCCATTAGATGCTTTGCCCCCCTATTTGTTAGTAAAAATGGAATAAAAATTATAGATATATTAGATCGTTGTCGAACAAATTGCGATCGAAGATGTCGATGAAAAAGTGAATTTTCTTTGCGAGTTTTGGCCATCCATCCTTCCATCGCGCCAATGATGAAACTGGTCTCATTTAATAGATATTTAACAGCTGCTTTCGACGACACGTTAAAACTTAAAAGCGCTACGCACGGTACAGTACAGTACAGTACAGTACAGTACACTGTACAGTACTACTGTACTGTACTGTACAGTATATGTGTCGTCCTATCGGTTGTTGCCGACGAGCGAGAACATCAAGAAGCTTGAAATTTTTGATTGAAATGTTTGAAGAACAAGCAAGCAAGCGACAAGCGACTTTCATCACAAGGCCACAAGCGCATAAAGGTCAAGCATCATCATCGGGCAAGCAAACATTCCTCCAGCAGAAAAAAATGACGTCCGAATGCATCTCTTTTGAATGGTGCCAGTTACTGTTGTAGAACTGTACATCCAGCAGATCGAAGAAGAGTTCGACCAAGACAGAGCCAAATTGTGTAAATGTCGATACTGCTGTTGTATCATCATACGTGGCGCCAGTTTCATATCATAGGCGTGAATGGAGTACTGTAAAATTATCATATCATACATCTCATCAGCAGCATTCGGTCTCGTACTGTACCACAGCAACGGCTGATCGCCCAGACGCGCGAGTCACATCATCAAATGAATGAATTAGCGGTCAACGCGGTAAAAGCGCTAGTTGTTTGGGAATATCATATCGCGTCATGTTCTTGGCGAGTTGGCCATGTTCAGGGGTCGTTTTGGCCCTGTTTTGGTCCTGAATTTATGAAAAATGCATGTTTTCAGGGCTGAGTGATCCGATCTCTGAAAAATCTTGATTTCATTGAAGTTTTGGGTCGAGTACTGTATCAATTGGTCTAAATTTGGCGCCATATGGTCATGCTCCTATAGAGAAACGCGTAAAATATAAAAGGGGTAAGGTTTTTTTTTCATTTTGCTAGCGTATTATATCATACGTACGCGGCAACAACCCAACCTACAGTATTGACGCGCGAGTCACCTCAAGCAAGTGAATCTGTGATCAAGGATGATAAAAGCGCTTGTGTTTTGGAAACATTACAGTATGTTGAAATCACGGCGATTTGGTGCGCAATGACTCTGAGAACTCAAGCATTTTTCGATTTTGGTTTGGCGGACATGATACTGTATCATAATGGAGATCAAGGCAGTAAGAGATCTGTGAGTTTGTTCATATCGGTAGTAGGTGCATTATTCCATGTTGGTCATTGGTAGAATTTATGCACGCGATTACTTAATTACAGTATCGCCATTTTACAGTATCGTAAAGTACTGTATCACTTTGTAGAGAGGGATTGAATGCTCAATGCTGTGTTTGTCTTTTAGGTACCTCTGAGCCTTTTTTTTTTTTTTGTGACGCGGTCATAAATTCTACATCTTTCTTCGCCCATGTTGTTCTGACCATTCTTTGCTTGACCAAATCGCCATTTATGATATGTACAAGATTGATCTTTCAATTTCTTTTTTATTGCATGCTCGGCAGTGGCGGATCAATGTACTGTAACACAAAGCTGGCTAAATTGATACCAGAGGGCGCACGGTCAGGATAAATTTGGTCTCCTTGCGCCTCATTTCTCGTTTTTCCAGGGTTGCGCGAACCCATGCGAGCGGGACCCTTTTGGTGTGGACAGGCGCGCGCAGCACTTTTGGATTATCGAAGATGCGCTCGCTCATATTTTTTTTCTTTTTTACGCATTCAATTCACTTTGTTGGTTCCTGGTGCTTTGGATATAAACAAAACAAAATGGACGACGCAGTAAACTCCGTAAAGTGCGATGTCAGGCATCAAAGTGGCGATTTGATTACTCATCGGGCGAGGACCGCGGAACGCGGGGAGGCTCAGAAAGATATGCCAAAGTTGGATGTCAAATTCTACGCGGATTGCATTTAAAGGTTGATCGGACATCTTTTCCCCCTTTTTTTTCTCATTGATTCATGACATTGATCTCATTGAAGGAAAAAAACACGTCTGCCGATCAACAGCAGTCGCCATCTGAACGCGATTCGTCCACATCACCATCCGCGACTCCTTCCACAGCGTCATTGCCGTCGGCAGCACCACCATCAGGATCCCGGTGGTTGCCAGAATGGGTCAACTCTCCTTTGGCGGGTTCCTTGGCGGCGTGTCTGATTCTGTGGTCGTCGTTTGGCGTGCGACAGTGCATTGGCCTGTTTTTGATCCCTGTGACGACCGCCACAGGCTGGGATCGCACGGCATATTCTGTTGCCTCGGCGCTACTGCAGCTCATGTGGGGTGTAGGGCAGCCGTTCATCGTGTACCTTGCCGAGCAGACCAATAGCCACGGCAAAGTCGTGTTTGTGTCGTGCCTGTGTTACGCGTCCACCTCGTTTATGATGTACGGCACGCCATGGAGCAACCCTGGCCTGTTTATCTTTGCCAATGCGTTCCAAGGCTTGGCGGCCGGCGGCAATTCGTTCCCCATCGCGCTGTCCAGTGTCGGGCGGCGATATGTCCTTGGGAGCAAGAGCCGCAATGTCGCTTTCGGCATTGTCAGTGCCTTTGGGAGCATGGGGCAATTCTGTTTTTTGCCTTTGGGACGCGCTTTGATCGCCTCCATTGGTTGGAAAAATACCTTTCTCGTCTTTGGTAAGACAAACGCCGAACGCATGAAGCGAGATTGGCCAGAACTTTCCGCGCAGCCCCTCTCTCACGTGGCATCTCATCTTTTTTTTTTTTTTTGTGTGTGTATTTTCAGGGGTCATCATGTTGGCCACGGCCCCTTTTTCTGTCTTTGTACAGACGGTCCCAGCGCAAGCCACCAGTGCTGCGCCCGACAACAACGAAAAGAAGGAGCCCGTGGGAATGGCCGCAGAGGACGACACAAAGGCGTCCGGCTCTGAAAAGCCGGCTGATGAGGAGCTCGCCTCCGCGACGGGCAAGCTTGAAAGCACTGACATTGAAGACGTGTTGCCCAAAAAGGTGCACCCGAGCAATCCGTCCATTGGCTATGTCCTCAAGCGTGCATTCACGTCGCCAACCTTTATTCTCATCACACTCGGCTTCACCGTGTGCGGCTTTCATATTGGTTTTTTGTCGTCCCATATTCCCGCGTATTTGGTACGCTCTTAAAACGACCAATTGACATGTCCGTCCCCCTAATTTTCTTTTATTTTTCGTAGGAGGACGATGGTATCAATCCTACATTAGCAGGTATCTTTGAATGGCATGAATGACACGCTTCCACGACTCGCTGACGCGCTTTCCCCCCCCCCGGCAAATGCAGCCTGGGTAGTGTCCATCTTTGGCATTGGCTCTGTCATTGGCACCGTGATAACAGGCATCGCGTGTAGCTACATGCAGCCAAAGTACATCCTGACCATCATCTATTCGGGACGTGCTCTGTTGATTGCCATCTTTTACTTTCTTCCCTTGTCCATGGCGACCATCTTCTCCTTTGCCGCCGTCTTTGGCGTAAGCTCAGAGAACATTTTCGAAGCCTCGGAAACGAGACAATCTTAGCTAATCGCTATTTTTTCTTTTTTTTTTTTTTCTTGTGCAGCTGTTTTGGTTGTCGACCGTGCCGCCCACCATGGCCTTTGTCGGCAAAGTGTTTGGCAACAAGTACATCGGCACGCTGAGCTCCATCACTTTTGTTGGTATGCCGGCGCGACGCGAGCATTGTGGGTCGTGAGGACTGATTTTTGTTTTCTTTTGTTTTCTTTTTTTTTTTTTGTGCAGGCCATCAGATCGGCTCGTTTTGCGGCGCGTTTTTGGGAGGCGTAGTGTACGACGCGCGTCACAATTACACACCCATGTGGATCGCGTCGCTTGCGCTTGCGTTTTTTGCGGCGGCTGCAAATGTTGTTGCTCAAACCAACCCTGTCATCAGTGATTGAACCCCTCTACGTAACTTGTACAAATAAAAATGAATAAATGGGGACGAGGAACGCACATGCAAGAGATACGTTGACAGGAATTGATGCCTCCATGCCGCGGAGTTGTTGCTCATCCTTGCTCATAGCGGTGTTGCAACATGGCGTACGATGGCGCATGGCCTTTGGTGTCACAAACCCAGTGGCAATGGCATTAGCCGGCATCGAGGGACGACGGAAGACAGCAGAAGCTCGTGACCCCCGCCATTTGATTTTTTTTTAGAAGCTCGTGACCCCCGCCATTTGATTTTTTTTTTTCCCTGGCATCCAAAAAGGCGAATTTTCCCCACGCCTCCTTTGTTTCGCGAATTCTTGGTTTATTCCAGGGAATCACGGCTGCAAAAGTGCATGTGGGCGATCTGTGCAATCCCTTGCCCACGATGTCGGCATCGCATTTTGCTCGATTTGGGCAAAAACAAGGTTGGCCGTATGCTCGGATGGGCGACCCCGCGCTATTTGCTGCTTTTCAAGCATTTGCTGGCTCCGGATTTACGGCCGCGCACAAATTGCTGATTCATCTCATGGTTCGCCGCTTCCACTTTCCCGCGGTCAGAAAAGGTGACAAATCAACGCCCTCCGTCACCGCCAAATCAACGTGGAAAGGATCATAAAAACCCTTTCCCCTTTTTTTTTTTTTTTTGCCCGTCCCATTGTGCTGTTTTTTTTTTCCTCTTCTTCATCAATGAAATTTTTTAAAAAGAAAGATGCGACGTCTGAGGCAGACACAGCAAGCCATGCATCGACACCCACGACTGCAGGATCGATGAAAGCGAGCCGGTGGGTGCAGCCATGGATGAATTCGCCCCTTGCTGCATGTCTTGCAGGTTGTCTGATCCTGTGGGCATCGTTTGGCGTGCGGCAATCCATTGGCCTCTTTCAGATCCCCGTGACGACTTCCACTGGCTGGGATCGCACGAAATTCTCCATTGCATCGGCATTGCTACAGCTCATGTGGGGTGTGTTCCAGCCATTTGTCGTGTATTTTGCCGAGCGCACCAGCAGCCATGGTCGTGTCATCTTTGCCTCATGCCTGTGCTTCGCCGCCAGCTCGTTCATGATGTTTGGCTCGCCCGCGAGCAGTCCCGGTCTCTTTATCTTTGGCGCAGCATTTCAGGGCCTGAGTGCCGGCGGCAATTCGTTCCCCATTGTCCTGTCCAGCATTGGACGACGCTTTGACCTCTCGAGCAAAACGAGAAACGTCGCGTTTGGCGTCGTCAGCGCCTTTGGCTCAATGGGTCAATTTGCCTTTCTTCCAATGGGTCGCGCCATGATTGCCTCGATCGGCTGGCGCGATACCTTTTTGGTTTTTGGTAAAAAAAAAAAAAAAAAATAGAGAGAGAGAGAGAGAGATCAATGCAAGGCCTCACTTTTTCATTTTTTTTTTTTTTTTTTTGCGCAAATAGGCCTGCTTCTCGTTTTTTCGGCGCCATTTGCCATATTTTTGCAGACACTGCCAATGCAGGCCACGTCAAACGTGGAGGAAAAGAGCGAGAAATCGCCAGAAAAGGCTGCGGGCGACATTGAGAAAGCGCCAAAGAACAAGGACGAGCCGGATGAGCTCACAATTGAGGATGTGATGCCTCGCAAGAAAGAACTTCCGCAAGATCCGTCCATTGGTTACGTTCTCAAGCGCGCCTTCATGTCGCCAACCTTTCTTCTCATCACTCTCGGCTTCACCGTGTGCGGGTTCCATGTGTCATTCATTGCCACCCACGTCCCTGCTTATCTCGAAGACAATGGCATCAGCCTCACATTAGCTGGTAAGAAAAAGCACTTTGACGCCATTGTGGATGCGATCCTCATCCTAAAAAGCCCTTTGACCCCATTGTGGATGCGATCCTCATCCTTTTTTTTTTTTTTTTTTTTTTTTTTGTAGCGTGGGTCGTGTCGATTCTTGGGCTTGGGTCGGCCGTGGGCACGGCCCTCTCGGGCACGGCATGCAGCTACCTAGAACCAAAGTACATTTTATCCATCATCTACATTGGCCGCGTCGTCATGATTGCCATTTTCATCTTTGTGCCGCTCACTGTCGCGACCATGTTTGCCTTTGCCGTCGTCTTTGGCGTAAGATTTATCTTTTCATTTGTTTTTCATTTTTTGGCGCTCACACTCCTGTTTTTTTCCGCTAGCTCTTATGGCTCTCAACGGTGCCGGCCACAACTGCCTTCGTTGGCCGTGTCTTTGGCAACAAATACCTTGGCACGCTGACGAGCATCACCTTTGTCGGTAAGAAAATGATAAAAAAAACGAGCAATCGACTATGATAGCGACTCACGTGCGCCCTCCTTTCTTTCTCCTTCTCTCAGGCCACCAAATTGGCGCGTTCTGTGGTGCCTTTTTAGGCGGACTGGTGTACGATTCCCATCATAGTTATCTGCCCATGTTTTACGCGTCCTTGGCCTTGGGCATCGTGGCTGCCGGCGCCAATCTCGTCGCACAGACTAGCCCCATCATCGAAGATTAGGCACATTGTACTTTCTACCCATCCCGTACCAACATTAGCATAATAGAATTAAACAAAAACAATGTAAATAGCCAAAAAAAGCAAACATCCTGATGTGAGCCATTGCGACCATAGCAATTCGAGTTGGAGCAGCCGTTTATCGAATCAGTGCGACTAGGTAAGGCCAAGTGATTATCTTTCAAGGTAAGTTTGTCGTGAACTTGACGATCTGTTTGCCAGAAATTGCATTGTCGCCGATTTTACAACCTTGCTCGAACGCACTTTAAGCAGAGTGCTCCCTACTCGACATGAAATAGGCAATGTCTGGCCTGCTAAGATGTGCAAGTTTGAGGGCCGTCTTGACAAGTCCATCAAAATAACACGAAAAATATCATTTTGACCCTGACTTTTTGGCATTTACTCGGCGATAGCAGAACCATTGTAGCCTATTAGTACTTGCATGAATCAGGTAAAAGAAGATGCAAATGATATTGACCACCGAGATGATTCTGTTGCGATCTCGCCAAGAAATCTGCTCCATGAGTGCATTTCTCCATTGTAATCACACTTTACCACAAAAGTGTGCTAATGGGACTACCGAAAAAAACTTGGCATTGCCAAGTCTCTGTCTCGAGTATCATCTGGACCGGATTTGGGAACACTCGGACAACTTGTTTCAAAAAAAAAAAAACAGTAAAATGGTCGTTTTTGTCAATTACCAATTGTGCCTGGCTGATCAGGCACTGCAACCGCTCCCAAACGCACTCTAGCGTGGATTAGCAAGCTGCGATGGCCGAGCGGGACTCTTGACTTCAACTGTCACTTAGCATTTGGGCGAGCTACATGCAAATCAGAAAATTGGCCTCACGGGATTCTCAAACCAAAATCGAAAACTTGAGTCTCCAGAATTCTTCCAAACTCATACCAAGGATACATCGCATGATAAAACGACGGAAAACGCCAAAAAAAGCATGATCGATCTGCTCGTTGGCAAGCAATGAGCAATTTACGATTTTATTTCAACCGCGAACTGCGCAGGAAGGACAAGTTCATGGGGTGCCGCCGACGCGTCCACTGGCAAGAGAGATCCCAGGTGCATGCATGATGAGAAACAGGCGCGTGTAGCTCGACGCTTGACGCGGTTTAACCCGCTTCGAAAAAAATATATAGTTTTGAAACCGTGTTTAAAATACCAAAAACCCACTTTTTTCGGTGATCACCAGTGTCCACGTATGCAGCAAGGTATGTTCTTTTTGATGATGTGGGTTTTATTGAGATACGTGCATTTTTCGATGAGATGGCCTTGGGTCGAAAATAATCCCTCAAACGCAATTCATGCCGAAACCAGTCAATGGACCCCTGGGTTTTATTTTATTTCTGTCGGACAATCCGACATGTTCACCATATGTGTGAAGGGCGTGGCGATCTGAGGATCTAAATTTTTGATTTTCAAATTCCTCGACCGCACCCCTTGGAAAATCCATAATTTTCGAGATGGCCATTGCGCGCCATTCAGTGATTGGAATGCCACAAAAGCAGGCTCATTTGAACGAGCAGACTTAAAGTTGCAAGTGTAAACCGCTATTTTCGTTGTGCATTACGATTTCATTCGACATTCAATTAAAATATAGCAAAATGACGCCAATTGCGCGTTTCTCGATGGCCCACTTACTGACTCCATTGTGCTTTGCGCAGCACGCGATCAAGAGAAGTCTGAAGCAACCGCAACAAGATTGCTTTGACACAATACTGGCACAGAACGCTTCATTATGCGCAACCAAAGTATCAAAACACATCAATTTTCAATTTTCCCGCTTTCCAATGATTTAATGTCTATCAAATTTGCACCAGTTGTCCCTTGTGGCTCTTGAAAGTCGTGTCCCGGGTTTGAGATCTCAGGGCATTATATTGTATCAGTTCATACATATCATCGAAAATTGAAAATTTCAAAGTGTACACTGAACGATCATCGAGAAAGACAAGCAGCCCTTTTTCTTAGTGCTTGAACGATGTGTGGGTTAAAGACAATGCCAAGCTGTTTGTGTGTGGGGTTCATTGGGCGGGGGGGGTGCGCGGTGATGATGTGGCGGTCAAAGACGAGAAAAAGGCGTAATAAAAGTTCGCGTTTTGATTGGTCAAATTGGGTCTCCGCTATTTGCCCGACTTGGGCTTGTTCTGAAAAGCTTCCGCCACAGCGCATCCATTGTGTTTTTCCTCCTCTTTCTTTTACACAGCACAACATGACCGTAAGTTTTTGTACCTTTTTCCTAGCATGCGTGGAAATGGCCTGCTCGATGCCCCTTTTTAATGGATTGCACGCGACTTGACGATGGATGGATGCGATGTGATGTCATGATGGATGGATGCATCGTTTTCTTGGATGGATGGATGAACAGGGGGAAAGACGGGGATGGCACTCGGTCAAGGCACCCTTTTCCGCGCTTTTTCTTGCTCCCTCTCTTTTCTTTTCCTCTCTCTTGTCGTGTGCTCGAGTTGTCCGAGGCAAAAGGGGGCTTTTTGGAAGCCATTGACGTTTTTTTATTCTCTTTGACGTGAATTGACCCTGACACGCTTTTTTTTCCTTCATAGTTGGCCGTCGATCTTCTCCACCCTACCGTTGAACATGAAAAGCGTGCTCACAAGCTCAAGCGCCTTGTGCAGTCGCCCAACTCCTACTTCATGGACGTCAAGTGCCCTGGTAAGTCCTTTTTGGAAAAAAAAAAAGAAAAATTGGCCCCATTGGCCCTTCTTTCGCATGGATCAGCCACCCAATGGCCCCCTGATTGCCAAAGCTTGATGCACTGATGCTTCTTTCTGTCTCCCCTCCCCCTTTTTTTTCATTAGGCTGCTTGAACATCTCCACTGTGTTCAGCCACGCCCAAACCGTCGTGCTCTGCTCGTCCTGCGGCACTGTTTTGTGCCAGCCCACTGGTGGTCGCGCTCGCTTGACCGAAGGTTGCTCGTTCCGCAAGAAGGCCAACTAGATCATCCAATTGAGCTGAAAATAAATGAATTAAAAAAATCGTCCATGTTTGACTTGAAATCCTGCTGTTTTGTCCTTTTTCTCTTGTTTTGTTCTTGCTCCAATTCGTCGATTTCTCGAAATCACTTCCTCATTCCATTGGAGACCCCCTTGTGCACGGAAGAACCATGAATCGGCGCAAAAAGGGCGAAAAAAAATGTCTCGGGATGGAGCGCCGTAAAGATGAAAATGCAGATGAGTGTTCTTTCTGGTTGTTTTCAAGCCTGTTTTCAGTCATTGTGAGCCTCAATTGCATTATCATAGCAACAGAGCAATCTGTGGCGAGAGCAAGACAAAATGGACATGCAAAATGCGCAAGGCAAAATGGGGTGCACAGGGCCAAAAACAAGGACTTTTTTTGCTGGACAAGGAAAAGCGTCCAGGGCCCCCACCGCCCCCTTTTTTAAAGATCCGTTTTTTTTTCTTTCTTGCTCTTTATTCTCTCTTTTGTTTCACCATTCTTTTTTGCTCTCTTTTACTCAATGGCAGCGCTGCGTCCGAGACTTGGCCTTGCCGTGCGCCTGTTGCGGCCACCCAGACTGTCTTCTCCCTGTATACGTGTTTCAGCGTGTTCTTGCCCGTATTCGACGCAAAACACGCCTGGACCGCACCAGCAAGCGCCTGGCAACGACGACAAGGACACCCAGCAACACCAGGATGACAAAAAGCCGCTCCCCAAGCCGCTACAGCTCGACTCGCTCGCGTCGCTGCAGTCGTTGTCACGGACGCAGCTTCAGAGGCTGCAAGTCGAGCTTGAACCGCTGGTCGCGCGCGCACGCCAGGCCCAACTCAGGCTGAAACACCTCACAAGCAATGTCAGCGACTCGCAGGAAGCGGTGCGCCGCATGAGCATCGCATTGAACGAAATTACAGGCTACAAGCACATTGAGACGGTCAAACAAAAAGTGCAAGATCAAGGTAAAAAGATGCAAAAAGAAAAGAAAAAAAAAGCCCCAATTTCTCATTTTTCCCTTTTGCTTTTTATAGCGCAAGCGTTTGAGTTGACGCGCGAGCAAGTGCAAGTAGCCAAGGCGCGGTACGAATTGGCAATTGCGACGCGCAGCAATACGCAGCGAGGGATCAATGAGCTTTTGCAGCGCAAGCATCTTTGGACGGGCGATGATGTGAACCAATTCACCGAATTGTATCGTTTGGAGCACGAGCATGCCAAGGAGGAGGAATTGGCCAAGGAGCAATACCAACGTTCGGAGAAGCAGATGGATCGCGAGTATATGGACTTGGCGCGGTGCATCATGGAGCGATACCACGACGAGCAATTGTGGAGCGACAAGATCCGTAGTGTGTCGACGTATGGCACGTGGGCACTGATGGCGCTCAACATCATGCTGTTCATCGCCGTCCAGACCGTCTTTGAGCCTCGCAAACGCAAGCGACTCACCGATCAATTCGAAACGCTGCTTGTCGAAAAGGTCCAAGAGGAGGAAGACAAATTCAACAAGGTTTCCGAGGCCATTGCAGAGACGGATCGTGTTCTCCTCGAGCAACAGCAAATCCTTGTCGACCTCATGTCTCAATTGGCCCTCGCACCTACCCCTGAGCCAGCATTGGTGCCAGAAGACACGCTCAAAATCACGCCTGAACCCGATTTACACGAATTGGACGCGCCGTCGCTCCCATCATCACCCCAAGCCGCGCACATATCGAACGAATCCCTCGTGTTGTACACCGTGGAGAGTGCCATTGCCGGCAGCTTGGTCACAGCCCTCGCGTTCATGCTGTGGAAGTAGATTTTAGAAATTGTTACCCTCCATTCCCTGTATTTTTTGTTGATTTTCTTAACATTTAGACCAAGAAAGAAGCTCTTTTTATTCAAAGTGTCGAATGAGAAAGGGGGTATCAGTTCGAGTGCGAGGATGCGGTATAAGACGGCTGGTGATAGCTCTGGAGAATAGGACGCGTCGCGTCATTATTGTTCGGCGCGTCCGCCGCGCCCGACGCGAACACTGGCGGCTGGATGTAATTGTACAGCGCGGCTCCAGTGACAACCAAAATGTAGGCAAGCGGATACACCGTAGGCATCTGTTAGAAAAAAAAGGGGGGAAAGCAAAAAAAGCAACAAAAAAAAAAAGGCGCAACGCGTCACAATGAAACATTAACGTGAGCCCTAAAAGAATGGATAACATGTGTCCTACACGCTCCAATTCCACCGTACCTGGTTGTCCAAGAAGATGAGGCCCACCAGCAGTGAGTAAAAGTTGCTCGACATCAGACTCATGCTCACAAAAGTGGCACCGGCAAGGCGATAGATGCGCGGCATGATGGAGTACATGCAGAAGAGACTGAGCACGTAGACACCAACCCAGACCACTGTAAAAAACAAGTCAGTCACGGGATCAGAACCGAGGGCGTAAAAAAAAAAAAAGAGGGGAGAAATACTTGCCTATTTCTCGGGACCAGGCAATATGCACGAGCGTGTCGTATTCCAAAAACCACCTGGGTGAAAAGAAAATCAGGGCGAGGTGAGTCAGGGACTGGTTCGGGGAACCACTTCGGGCCACTTACGCCCACATTGCGCTTTGGACCATGCCAATGAAGCCAATTCGTGACAAAAAATGCGAAATCGAGTAGTATTGCACCAGGTATTCTTCTGTCACATTGCACACGGCGTACAGAGACGCACTCAGCAGCTACATAGAAAGAAGAAAGGGGACAATGAGATACTTTGACAACGAAAAAAAAACAAGAAAAATAGACGTACACAGAGCAAATCGCCCAACCATGTGTGATTTGACGTCGTGTCGCCCAGTGAGAGCACATCGCCACAGATCAGAAGACCCAGGCCAGTCATGCACAGGGTAGCACCAGCATAATGTGTGCGTGAATAGCGTGCACGCAACAAAACCACAGAAAGCAGCATCACACACGGCAACGTCCACGAATTGATGATGAGCGCAGAGAGCACCGACGTGTTTTTGAATGCAGCCACTGCCATGATATTGGCTTGAATCGCAGAGAGAGCGCGGGTGAGCCGTCAATATGATCTTTTTGACTTTTTTTTCCGTTGTTTTCTTAATATCTTTTTTTTTTGTGCCTATTGTACCTTGGACGTCGACAAAGGAAAAGAACAGAACTGCGCAAGAGTGAGGATGCATGAAAAAACGAGATGTGAGACGACAAATCAGAAAAAAAAAACGCATTTATCATTTTTACGAGCATAAAAAGGCTTTGGTGGTCTCGTTGTGGCTGGACTTGGCTTGCGGTTGGCCACAGACCGGTACGAATTATAAACGACGGCAAGGAGACCATACATAAAAGCGTTTTGCGTGAACGGCAGGCTAATTTGGTGACGCTGCCAGAGCGTTGACGACGCCGTGCTCGAGCCTGTAATACAAAGCGACAAGACTTGCCCAAGAAAGAGGGGCAACAGCCACTGCCGGGTCACACTGCTGATCATACAAGAAAAAAAAGACAGAGAAGAGAAAGAAGAAAGAAAAAAAGAAAAGAAAAAAAAAGAAAAGCATAAAAAAGAGCTTTTTGGTCTGCGGGTCACTTAAGGCTGCGCCTTGTGCTCGTCATGTGACGCCAATGCGAGCGCAACAGGCTCAAATTTCTCGGTGCACGCTTAAAAAGTTCATTGTAGCGGCCGCTGGCTTTCTCCACGTGGCAAAGCACAGCATGCCAGGCAAACAAAATGAAGGCAAAACAGTGGGACGCATAAATTCACGCAAGCCGAAACGACGAGATCTAAGCCCGCCTAATCGGGCAATGAGAGATTGCCCAATTTGAGCATCGGTGTCAAAGCAATAAAAAGTGGGGCAACAGGCCGGCGGCCCGGATTTACAACGTTTCTCTCCCGTTTCTTCCTTTTGCCCTTGGTTCCTTTTGCCATGACTCCGCCTTGCTCTATCCTCAACGTTGGCCTTGGCGCCGTCGGAGCCATCTACAGCTGGCGTTTGGCTCAGTCTGCCGCTATCACGGCTGTCTGCCGCTCCAACTACCAAGTCGTAAAGGACGAAGGCTTAAATATCGACTCTAAAAAGTTTGGCAAGGGCGTCTTCCGCCCGTCCCACGGTACTGGCGTCTCCCAATCGAAAAAAAAAAACAGGCGCAAAATGACTCATTGCAATCTTTTTTTCTTTTTTTGTGTGGGCAGTGGTGCGCACTGTGGCGGAAGCTGTGCAAGTGAACGACAACCAAGCGTTTGATTATGCTCTTGTGACACTCAAGGCGTTGCCCGAGGTGTATGACATTGGCGAGATGATTGCGCCAGCCGTGAAACCGGGCAAAACGACGATTGTCTTGATTCAGAATGGGTTGGGCATTGAGGAGCCCATTGTCGCGCGCTTCCCAGACAACCCATTGATCTCAATTGTCGCATACATTGGCACGTCGCAGCCGTCACTCGGCGAGATCAAGATGGTCGGCTCCGAGCGGCTCATGGTTGGCAATTATCTGCCTTCCAAAGTGGACAATTCAGCGCCCAAGCAGCGATTCATCGAGATGCTACGCAAGGGTGGTGTCGACGCCAATGACGTTGATGACATAGAAAAGCTCAGGTGGCAAAAGCTGCTTTGGTATGACAGAAAAAAAGAACAAAAATGGCAAAGGGGCGCAGCTCACGTGATTTTGCTTTTTTATTCGTGCATATCAGGAACGCTGTGTTCTCGCCCGTGTGTCTTCTTACAGGCATGGACACCACCGGAGTGCTTGGATGCGACAGCGCCATGAATTTGGCACGCAATTTGATGCGCGACGTTGTCGCCACCGCCAATGCGCAAGGCTACGATTTTGATTATGAGACCGAGATGGCCAACATGATTAGATTCACACAGTCGACCGCCATGGACTTTAAGCCATCCATGTAAATATCAGATCATTGATCGTTTTCTCTCCAAGTGCTTATATTTTCTTCTTTTTTGGCTAGGATGTTGGATTACGAACGCCGCAGCCCAATGGAAACGGACGCCATCCTCGGATCGTGCTTCCGTCGCGCCAAGGCCAAGGGCCTCTCGGTGCCGTACCTTGAATCTGTGTACGATTTGTGCCTTGCAAACAACAAGGCCATTCTCGAGGAAAAGAAGGTGCGCAGCAGTGCCTGACCGAAAATACACGCGTCTCCTTGCGTCTAGAGAGTTGCTTTTGATGTATTTCTATATTTATAAAGAGCGAGGCGCGCGCAAACGCGTCGGTTCGCGCGCATGTCACGTGGCATGTACTATTTTATTGAGTTTTAATCTTTTCATCCAAAAGGACCAAAAATCCACGCGTTTCCTCACGTCTCGAGCTTGATTTCGATGTACCTTTGAATGTGTATAAAGCGGTAGACGCGTGAAAACGCGTCGCTTCGCGCGCAATTGACGCGTCAAGCCCTTTTTATTGAGATTTTATCTGCAAACGGCCCATTTTCCTCACACTGTATCATGTTTGTCCGCCGGTGAAAGACGCGTCACGGGTTGAACTATGTCCAGTGTGAATTCAAAGGTAATCGAGCTGACCCATCACGAGAAAATCAAAAACTGCCCAAAAATTTGTCCTATTTCGCATTCATCTCGCCATCGTTCCCATCCTAATCCGCTCAAAAATTAGGTCCATTGGATTCGCGCTTTCGAAAGATCAAGCAAGCATTTCAAACGAGACGCGCGGCGCATCCATTCAAGTTTTTTTTTTTTTTGAAACCAATTTTATTTTAAAGATTTATAGGAAAAGATGCAATTGGATGCGCATTAGCTAAAGGCAACCGCCTTCTTAAGCATCCCAAGAGGAGGGAGCGGCAGCGGCGGTCTCGTCAGCCCAGTCCGAGGTAGCGGCAGCGGGGTTCCACTCGGCGTTGGCAGCCAAGGGAGCGGCAGCCTCGCCCTCAGCGGCCCAGTCACCACCGGCTTGAACCTCAGCACCTTCCTCGAAGGCAAGGGCCTCCTGCTCCTTCTCGATCTCTTCGGGATCGCGGTAGAAGAACATGTCGACCATGACATCCCAGGCGGACTGGTAGTCAATGGTGCCGCGGAGACGGAGGACGGCACGGGCCAAGAGCCAGTAGATGAGACCAATGGCGTGCTTACCCTTGTTGTTGGTGGGGATGACAACGTCAACGTATTGCAACAAGGCGTCGGTGTCGGCCAAGGAGATGACGGGGATGTTGACATACGAAGCCTCCTTGATGGCCTGGAAGTCGGTGCGGGGATCGGTGGTGATGATCAAGCGGGGCTCACGGAACGAACGGGTGATGTAGTTAGTGAAGGTACCGGGGGTGAAACGACCGACAATGGCCTCAGCACCAATGTACTTGGCGAACTTCAAGGCAGCACGGTGACCGTAGGGACGGGCAGAGATGACAACAATGTCCTTGGGGTTCTCAATGGCAGCAATGACACGGGCAGCCAAGATGAGCTTCTCCCAGGTCTTGCCAAGGTTGATCAAGTTGACACCTAAACGCAAAAACAAGCAAAAACGTGGATTAAAACATGCCCGTGTCACCATTCTTTGCCCTTTTTTTCAAGTTGCAATGAGCTGTGCAATGGGAGTGGGTGCCTTACCATCAGCACGGCGCTTGTAGACGTAGGGGGTCATGCGGGTGTTGACGTTCTTGGCACCAATGTGGCATTGGGCGCTCAACAAGAGCTGAATGTCTTCTTCAGTGGGGTTGAGAACAGCAGGGACGCGGGACATGGTCGATACTATTATGAAGAGAAAAAGATGAGCCAAATCCGTGCCATCCATCCATCGAGACAATCCATCCATCCAGTGCATCCGTCGATAAAAACACCATTTTGACGTCCATCTGATCACTGATGGACATCCTGGTGGGTCGTGGGTGCCTGTTTGTTGTGCTTGTCGCTCATTTTCACATCGTAAACGTCACTTACAGCTTAAAGCTAAAGGGAAAGAGGAAGAAAAAAAGAAAATACGAGGGCTGCCCTATTTTTTTTTATGGGCAGCAGCCACCCAATTGTATTCAAACCCCGCCTCGCCGGCACAATTTGGCATCAAAACACTGTTTCGAGTGGGCATTGGCAACAAGCGCATCTTTTTAAATCCACCATGACATTCACAGTTGAGCAAAATGAGCAAATGAGCTAATTCTGTTTCTTTTTTTATTGTCAATCGACAGGGAAATGCTACAAGTAAAAAGACGAGAGTAATAAAAAAAGGATGACAAGAGGTAAAAAGATGAGGAAGAGGGAGAGATCAAGGAATCAAGTGGGTCAGGATGAAACCCGCAGCTTAGAATCGAAGCTTGTTGAAGAACCACTTGTTCTTGCCAGTCTGGTAGCGTTCCTGGAACAAGCCCTTGATGACCTGATGACGTAAAAGAAAAGAAAGTGAGCAAAAAAGTTCTCGAATTCGCTTTTTTTGTCATTACCTTCTTGGCCTCCTCACGCTGAGTGGGCTCCTTGAAGGTGTCAGCAGAGATGGTGCCCTTGATTTGCTCCAAATCCAAAGCGTAGCTAATGCAAGAAAGAGAATGAGTAAATGTGCTCATTGCGCGGCGATGAATTGACGCCAATTGTGCCTTACCGGGTGGGCATCATGTGGTTGTAGTTGACAATCTTGACAAAGGGCTTGACGCGCGAGCGCTTAGCGACCTTCTTCTTGCCCATGGAGCCGGTGACCTTCAAGGGAGCACGCTCAACACCGGCAACGACGGCATAGCCGTAGGGACGGTCCTTGGTGCCTTCGTCGTGGTCTAAGATTGGAAAAAGAAAAGAAAAAAAATCGTGAGCCTGCTGATCGTGTTCGGAGAGTCGCAATTGAGGTGCCGGGAATGGGCGTGCACACGGCACGATCGTGGTGTGCCTCGAAATTGCGATGAAAATGGGAATCGACGGGGGAAAAGCTACGTACTGCGAACGACGACGGCCTTCTTGCCAGCGTAACGGCCTTGCAGAATGACGACAACCTAGTGGCGGGTGGGAAGAAGGGAAAAAAAGGTGAATCTCGCTTGCTCATCTATCGATGTATCCATCCATCCATCCGTCAAATGGAGGCATCCGCCTCTTTTTTGAGTTTTCTGCATCTCGTAACGTCTCGTTCTCTATGTCGACGCAAAGGATCGTGTGTCATGGGTGATGATACTTACTTTACCAGCCTTGATGAACTTGACCATGGTAATAATGTATAGAAAGAGGAAGAAAAAAGAAAATTTGAGATCAGGACGCCCGGTCTCGCCTTATTTTTTTTGGCGGCCTATTCCCCCGGCAAGCTGTCCGGCACACCGCCTTCCTTTTTAAGCCACACATTTTGATTGGCTTGCCTCGCCTTTTGTCCCTTTTTTACGCACACCTGGTGTCATGCAAGACACCCAAGTTGCCTGAGCTCAGTGTAAGCACAGGACAAGGACCCCATCCAATCATTCAAACATAAAGAGTGGACAAAAAATATGTTTGTCACACTTTTTTTAATTCATTTTGTTTCAATTGCAGGCAAAATTCCTAAGCACTGAATGAGGACGGCATCTGCTCGTTTTTGACAGACTTGAAATGGTTGACCAGGTTGGGGCGCTGCTCAATTGCTTCGACAAGACGAGCAAGATGAGCGTAATCCTATGAAATTCGAACAATTGCGCAATTGCGCGTGTAAGACCCTTTTTTTTTTTTTTAGGAGATTGTTAATTTGGCTGGCTCACCTTGAGTGCATCCACACCCTTGCCGTCATCAATATTGTGGTACACGAGAAAATCGACGTATGTGATCTGCGCGAGGCGGAAAAATGAAGAGTGAGGATGCGAATTTCATGTATTTTTTGTGTTTACCTTGTCTCCCAGCAGATATGGCCCCTCATTCTTGGCGTATGCCTTGTCAAACATGGCCAACTTGGCAGGCAGCGTGACGGTCAGGTATTTTTCTGTTCTGGCCGTGTCCTTGACCCAAGGGAGCTCTTCAAATGCCTTATTCCAGTCGATGGCGGCATCTGCAGCCGCGTCCAGGTGATGCCACGTCGCATTGTCCACCTCACCGCCGTATTTGCCTATTTTTTTTCAAGTAATGAGGCGCAAAAAAAAAAGTTTGCTTTTTGGTCTTTTTTACGCGATTGAAGTGCGATTTACCTAGTTTTTTGGCTAAATAGCGCATCGATGGCACGGTCTTGTTGATCTTGAAATTGTCAACCTCGATCATGGGCAGCGACGGCGAAAAGATCTCTTGCGGCACGCTGGTCTTCTTGAATTCGTCCCAGTCGCTAATGGGAATCCGTTTGTACTGGAAATCCACCCCCGAGTCCAGAAGCATCAGATTCAGGCACTCGGCCCACACCGCGGAAGCTTGATTGCAGAGAAAAACGTTGAGCTTCATTCTAGATGAAGGCGACAAGGCTTACATTTCCAATTGGGGATGGCAAAATACGTGAGCACCACTTTTCCATGAAGAGTCATTTTTGATTTTTGGAATAGACCAGAAAAAAATGACCAGAGGGTTGTATTTATAACCGCAAATGACAGCCGTGCACCCTCGTCGCGCTCCAAGGTCATACGACGGGAATTCACACGGCACCGACCCGCAGCAGACACTGAAAGCGCGTCCATCACACAAACGCGAGTAATCTGTGACTCAATTGAGCGCGTTTCGATGAAACAAACATCGAATGATGGGCACACGGGTCCGCAGCATTTGCGCGGCCTCTAATCTTTGGCGCGGCTTTTGAATCTTGCATGTGCGCTTTTTCCTTTTTTTTTTTTTTTTACAAATCACTCTCCTCGTGGCCATTCTTTTTAAAGAGCACGAATCATCCGCCTCTTTCTTTATTATTTCAAGAAAAATCACGCTTATTTGCCCTCCTCAGCCTTGACCTTGATGAGATACTCGGCCAGATTGGGGCGGCTCTCAAAGGCTTGCACAAACTTGGCAACGTTGGGGTAGTCCTTGACCAGGTCCCAAGCATGGTCGTCATCAATGTTGTGGTAGACCAAGAAATCGACATAGGAAATCTAAAAAAATAAAATAAAATGTGAACATCCCATTGCCCATGCTCTTGCGCCCCCTGCGTTTTTTCTTGGCTTTTACCTCTTCGCCAAGGATATAAGGACCGCCGTGCTGGCCATAGACGGCGTCAAAGATGCCAAGGAACTTCTTGGTATCCTCTTCAACGTGCTTTTTGTACGCCTCCGGCTCTCGTTCGCGGAAGAACACGCGGTACGACTGGAACCAGTCCAATGTGCAGTCCGCGAGGCTGTCGAGGTAATGCCATTGCTCTTCGGAAGCGCCACCGTATTTACCTAAACGGGTAATCAACAAAAAAAAAAAAGCCGCGTCAGCGCCTCACATTCATCCCTTTGTGCTTCGCAATGGGCCACCACCCATTTTTCCCGCCTTCTTACCCAACTTGCGAGCCAGGTAGCGCATGGTCGGGGTGGTCTTATTGTAAAATTTGCCGTCGATCTCAACCATGGGCATAGTGGCGGCGTGGATGCCTTCCTTTTGCATCTTGGCCTTCAATTCCTTCCACTCTTCGCCTGTGTGACGCAAATACTCGTATTTCTCGCCCGAGTCCTTGAGCATCAAGTTGACATTTTCGCCAAGAGCGCGCGACGCTACAGATGTCAGAAAGAAAAAAATGAGTTTGTGGGTCATTGGCCACAGCAGCAAAGGCTTACATTTCATGCCATTGATCACAAAGTAGTGGAGAGTCACAGTTTGGCCGGAGAGAGTCATTTTTGATGGTTCTTTGATTAAGTTTAGATATTGACGCCATGGTTGACGCAATACGACGCGTATTTATATGAAATGCCGCGATGTGTGACGTTTGGCGGATTATTAATCACCCCCATTTTTTTTTTCATGCGGCGACAGCTACAATAGAGAGTAAGGAGGCACAAGATTCACCTTGCTAGAAAAATCATTGAATTTGTCATCAACCCCTCGTTGGTCACCTCTCTTTTTATTTTGGTGCATGGAAACCCATGGAACCCTGAGGCAGCCACGGCATTGGGAGAGGAGACGACCCCGATTTTCACACAATGGATGCATAAAAAATGCTTGGATCAAAAAGCTTTGCCCTAATTTAGAAGTCAACATTGGGCTCAGCAACTTGTTCCAACAGTATACTCGTATGACCCTACAGTTGTCGATGCGTCAGACAAGGCAGAAAAAATTTTGCCTTGGCGGCAGCATCAATTCTTCCGTTCTTGTACACCGTGAGCGAGCAACAACATTATTTCATGAAATTGCAATTTCGTGCTTTTTTGCGGCCCCACCTCGGCACGCAACGTGGGTGTGTAGCCGTTAAGGTGCGCCGAGAAAAACGCGCTCTGCGTCAGTGTGCTAGCATTGGACATCGCATCGTCGGGACGCGCGTGAATTGGCCAAAACACGCGGCAAACGCGCATTTCGAAGCACGCATCGCCGTGAACGACGATTGATGCAACCAATTGGCACTTTCTACGACCCTAACGAGGCCAGCGAAATGGAAAAAAAGGCACTCTGGTGCCCATTCCGTGTAAGCACCTCATTGCCGGGCTGAAATGAGTATCCAGAACCACACGGTCGCAATACCCACGACCCTCAGGGCAATTTCGAGGAGAACCAACGCATTGGGAAGGACGCGCGTTCATTTTTTACTCCTTTTTCGTTGGCTGTCGTCACCCCCCCTGAATCTGTTTGGAGAAAAGGCACGTCGCCTGATCTTGATGAAGTCTCACGACAAGCCTTAAAATATTACTTTGATGCCTGCACCTTGTGTGCTCACAATTGTGAGTTTGAGCAAGGCAACACAAAAATGAGCTCGTACATTCCGTTGGATTGTATTTGTTAAGGATCTAGGCATGTTTGATTTGATTTTGATGACCTCTTGAACTAGCCGTTTTTTTTTTTTTTTGCTGTGTTTGGACATCCTTTGCCGCTTACATGGATGAAATATGCAACAATAAGACATGACATGCAAAGATGGTGGCACGCAAGCATTGTGGCGCGCACGATGAACGAAAAAACCATTGATTGCAAACAGATTCGCTTGATCACCGCCTAGCGCCTCCACTTGAAAGAAGCAGATGTGCCAAAACCTGTGTGACGATGCCCCTGGACGCGCAGCAGCGCGCCAAATACGGTAATTGTCATATACAGGTCGAAAAAATTGATCATAGCACGTTTACGCAGCTGTTTCGCTACCAGTATATGCTCTCAATTGTCGGCCTATAGACAGAGCATATTCTGCATGTGAATTTGGATGTTTGAGTGGACAGCCGCAGACCAACGAGATCAAGGAAACCACTTAAATGCGTGTAAAATACCGGCTTCCTTTTTCCGACATCTCATTTCGTCAAAGTATTGTACGTGCGCCTGTTCCTAATCAAATCCATACACCTGGAGTGAGTCTTATTATCAGCGGACGCGCCAGTGTGGCGCTATGAGTATTTTTTCCCTACAATTATGATAACCCGTAAAGTTAAAATTAAAATCGCTCGTTGCTCGTCGACGAGCAGATGGATCGCCCACTTTTTTGGCGTTTTTCTTGCTTGTGCTAAGCGGTTCATTTTGTGTGCAATTTTGGTCTCGTTTTTGAAACCCATTTTTTTTTGATTTTTGGTTTGGGTGCTTGTCATGGCGCTCCGGCATCCAGGCATCCAACGTCAAGCAATCGCCTTGAGAGTGGCTACATTTGATGCGTGGACCCCAAGCTAATTACGGTAGGTTGAGTGCGTTAAAAATCGAGGGTTCATCGAGTAATTTCCGGGTAAATTGCGATTGCGTGGATTCTTTTATTATTTTTTTCGCGCATTGCATGAAAGGCGATGAAGCGATGATGCCTGGTGCTTGAGAAAGGATGCAGATCCCGTTCGCATTGTGCGGACCAGTGGGATTTTGCCCAAAATAGAAAGCAAAAGTTCAAAAGTTCGCGCATGTTTTTTGTCGTTTTTGTCGTTTTTTTTTTCTTTTTCTTTTTCTTTTTCGTTGTTGGTCATAAGTCGTGATTCCTATGGCGATCCTTTATGCGTCAGAGCAGGTGGACATAATTGACTGCGCAGCGGCTTTGGCGTTGCCGCCACTGTACACGCTACCGGCGCGCGATTTTGACGTGCCCAAGCCTTACTACACTGCGTCCAGTCGTTCTGCGCCGCCCCGAAAGCGACACAAGCCAAGTCGCACTGACCACGAGACCGACGAGCGCCACGTCTGCGTCTTGGCGCCTCTCGTCGCGTCCAGTCTCGACGAGACGCGTGTATATTGGCAAAAGCGTCTGTCAAACACGGACCCCAAGGCACCAAAGGACGAGGCCAATGATAACGAGGTCGCTGGTGATACCAATGGCGAGGGCGAGGCCAAGAATGGCAAGTCCGAGAGCACGTTGCTCTCGTTTCCCGACTGGCTCCCCATGGCCAAGGCTGCGCAGCGCTTCCAAAGCGACACGGGCACGATACCACCCATGATTGAGCTTGATCAAGGTAAGGCGAGAGGAGCTGATGTAGCGGGACAGACGCGTGTTCATCTCATCTTTTGTTTTTAAAAAAAAAAAAAAAGAAGCCCTGGAATTGCCTCTTTTAGATCTTTTTGGCAGCCTTGTTGTCAATGGCAGCGATGCATGTTGCAGGATCAAGATTGCGTCTCACGACGGCCATTATGTGATACCCCCTCGGAGTCGATTTTTCATGGGCGACTTGGATGATGTTGCAGATCTGGGGCATGCGCGTAAGTATGGGGTCTCAAGGCAGCAAAGTACAATTTACTTATCTCTTTTTCCCCCCATCGTCTCTGCTTTTTTTTATTGTCGTGCACGCTAGTGGAGGATGACAAGAGCGCGTTTGATTTGATTGTGATGGACCCACCCTGGCCCAACAAGAGTGGTGAGACACTTTTTTTTCGTTTTTATTTGATTGTTGACGAGCCAATTTGTAGTGCATCGGTCTGCCGGGTACGAGACGCAGGATATTTACGACCTCTTCAAGATCCCCGTGGCGTCGCTATTGGAGCCGGGCGGGTTGGTGGCCGTGTGGGTGACGAACAAGCCCAAATTCCGGCGATTCATCCAGAACAAGCTCTTTCCGGCGTGGGGTGTGGCCTGTGTCGGCGAATGGGTGTGGGTAAAGGTAACGAACGACGGCTCGCCCGTGTTTCCACTTGATTCGCCCCACCGTAAGCCGTACGAACAGCTGATTCTGGGCCGGCGTGCTGACAGCAGCAATAGCCATGGTGACGCCATGACGCCTCCCTATCATCACATCCTCATGAGCATCCCGTCCACCCAGCACTCGCGCAAACCTCCACTACAGGGTAAAAGAAATGAGAAAAAAAAGAAAAACGAGATACTTATTGCTTGTTTTTTGCGATTTAGATGTCTTGTCGCGGTACATCCAGAAAGACGCGCGGTGTTTGGAGATGTTTGCGCGGTGTCTGATGCCTGGGTGGACAAGTTGGGGGAATGAATGCATAAAATTCCAGCACGAGATGTTTTTTGAGCGCGTGCAAGATAAATAAAAGAAATCTTGCATGATTCCAACGCGAAGGCGACACAAAAAAGGGGAATGCACGCCGACGGAGTTTGAAAAGCAGTAGGCACATAATGGAAGCAAACGACAGCGGACGCCCATTCTTTGCTCTTCTTTTTTGCTTTCCTTTTTTCTTTTTTTCCTCCCCTTTTCGAGTACCTTTTCTTTTTCCTCTCCATCTTTTATTGCGACAATGGACTCGAGTCTTATCAAAACCGGTGAGTGGTTACTTGTTGCTGTAGATGGAGCCAGAGTGGCTATCAAAACGGCGGATGGCAGATGAGAGTGTGCCTTGTTTTTGCCGATTTTGGCGTTTCTTGGCGCGGGGTGGGCTCATCTCTCGGTTTTTTTTTCTGTTTGTAGTCAACAAGTTGCAAGACGCGTTTGCGACTGTAGGCGTGCATAATCCCGTGGATCTTCCGCAAATCACAGTAATTGGCTCGCAATCCAGTGGCAAGAGTTCTGTGCTCGAGAACATTGTCGGGCGCGACTTTCTTCCGCGTGGTAGTGGCATCGTCACCCGCCGCCCCTTGGTAAGTGCCGGATGGTGCAAGCTGGATGGGATGGGACACGGAGCTCATTTTTTTTCATTTTAGGTGCTGCAATTGATCAATCGCCCTGCTGCGTCCAAGGGCGACAAGGAAGAGGGCGATGCGACGGTGCCTTCGACTGGCGGCGGCAGCAAGGAAGAGAACCCCGATGAATGGGGTGAATTCTTGCATTTGCCTGGCCAAAAGTTCTTTGACTTTGACAAGATTCGCGACGAAATTGTCCGCGACACGGAATTGAAGACGGGCAAGAACCTCGGCATCTCGCCGCAGCCCATCAACCTGCGCATCTTTTCGCCAAAGGTGCTCACGCTCACCATGGTTGATCTGCCCGGCTTGACAAAGGTATGAAAAGTGAAAAAAAAAAGAAGAAATGCGGGCCAATTGATCAAAATTGACCACATTCATCTTTTTTTTTTTAGGTGCCTGTTGGCGACCAGCCCAAGGACATTGAGAAACAGATCCGCGAGATGATCCTAAAGTACATCACCAAGCCCAATGCGATCATTCTTGCCGTGACGGCAGCCAATACGGATCTTGCCAACTCGGACGGTCTGAAATTGGCTCGTGAGGTGGATCCCGAGGGCCTGCGCACCATTGGTGTTTTGACAAAGATTGACCTCATGGACGAGGGCACCGATGTCATTGACATTTTGGCCGGCCGCGTCATCCCTCTTCGACTGGGTAAAGAAAAGGGGAAAAAAGGGGGAGGGGGACAATGATAAGAATCAGAGTGACTGACACATTTGTTTCTTGCCTCATTGCGTTTTATTAGGCTACGTGCCTGTGGTGAATCGCGGTCAGCGCGACATTGACACCAAGAAATCGATCACCAAGGCGCTTGATTCGGAACACGCGTTCTTTGAGGGCCATGCGTCGTACAAGAGCAAGGCGCAGTATTGCGGCACGCCATTCCTTGCGCGCAAGCTGAACATGATCCTGATGCACCACATCCGCAACACGTTGCCCGAGATCAAGGCCAAGATTCAGGCGGCATTGATCAAATACCAGCAAGAGCTGATGCAATTGGGCGACACCATGGGCGACGGCAAGAGCAACCAAGCCAATATGGTCCTCAACATCATCACCGAGTTTTGCACCGAGTTCCGCACCATCATCGATGGCAATTCAAACGATCTCTCCAGCTTTGAGCTGTCCGGTGGCGCGCGTATCAGCTTTGTTTTCCACGAACTCTATGCCAATGGCATCAAGACCATCGACCCGCTCGAGCAGACAAAGGATGCCGACATCCGCACCATCCTCTACAATTCCTCCGGATCGTCGCCTGCCCTCTTTGTCGCGACAACGGCCTTTGAAGTCATCATCAAGCAACAGATCAAGCGCTTCGAGGACCCCAGCGTCAAATGTGTCAACATGGTCTATGACGAATTGGTCCGCATCCTCGGCCAATTGTTGACCAAGCAGGTAAAAAAGGGATACACACACAAAAAAAAAAAAAAAAAAAAAAAAAAAAAAAAGAGCATCAAATTCATCTTTTATTGTTTTTTTTTCAGTTCTTTAAGCGTTTCCCTGCCATGAAGGACAAGTTTTACACGGTCGTGATTGCGTTTTTGAAAAAGGCCATGACGCCCACAACCAAGCTGGTGTCGGACCTTGTCAAGTAAGACATGCAATGGGAAGAGCAAAAGGAGCAAAAGGAGCAAATCGCGCCTAAACGCGCTGTTTTATATTTTAGCATGGAAGCGTGCTACATCAACACGGCGCACGACGACTTTTTGAATGGGCACCAAGCGATTGCGATTGTCAATGAGAAGCTGCATCCCAAGGCTCAGACCAATGGCGCCAATGGCACCGACAAGCCCGCGAGCCGCGGCGGCCCTGGCCAGTCCACGCTCTCCACCAGCAACAGCCATCTCAGCCTCGATAGCAATTCAGACGGCTCCTTCTTTGGCAGCTTCTTTAGCGGCAACAAGAAGCCCAAAAAGTCGGGCAGCGCACTCATGGATGCCGCCATCATGGACTCGGTAAGCCCTTTCTCTTTTTTTTCGTGTTTTTTTTGTGAAGAAACATGCATCAGCGCGTCGCGTCGCGTCGCATTTCTCACACAGACATCACTCAATTCCCTTTTTATTTCTACGTAGCCCCCTGCCACGCTCAAGGCGACGGGCGCTTTGTCAGAGCGCGAACACATGGAGACCGAAGTCATCAGTAAGCGGTGCATTGAGTCCGTTGGGCATTGTGCTCTCTCGTTGTGCTCATTCTTTTTTTCTCTCTTTTTTTTTGCATTTTTACAGAGCTGTTGATCCAATCGTACTACAACATTGTCAAGCGTACCATGATCGACATGGTGCCCAAGGCGATCATGCTCAATCTTGTGTCGCGAGCAAAGGAAGAGCTGCAACGCGAGCTGCTGACCGAGCTGTACAAGAATGAAGTCTTAGACGAGTTGCTACAGGAATCGGAATTCACGCAGCAGCGACGAAAGGAGTGCAAAAAGATGATTGAGGCGCTGCAAAAGGCCGACGAAATCGTCGCGTCCGTGTAAAATCTATCCCTTTTCTTGCGCTCTTTTCATTGTCTTGTGCCCCTCCCCCTCCTCCCCTTTTTTACGCTATTGTCGTTGATTCCCTGCCCCTCCACCTCTTTTACAATTGAAATAAAGTATATTTTTGCTATTTTCATTGTCTGTTGCCATCTTCACGACGCCAAGGAGTGTTTTTTTTGCCACGAGCCAATGCCGATCGGCTTTGTGAGCGGCGTGTCAATAAAAAAAAGGAGAGTCAGTGCCCAACAAACATACCCAAAAATGGATTCAAATGAGCATTTGACTGCTCAATGGCAGAAAAAAACAATTAATACACGCCCCTTTCATCGTCAACGGGTCTTGCACTGCGACCAACGCGACGCAAAAAAAAAATTACAGCACCTGGTATTCCCGCGTGATCTCTCACCGCAGTACTAACCAGGCCGTATTCTGGATCGCTGCAGAGATCGGACGGGATCTGGCGCTTTCAGAATCGTATGGCCGTAACATGAAAAGCAGATCTTTAACGGCATCGCGTCGCAATGATTTTTTGTCCGGCTTTTCGGCCGCCGTTTAGCCGGTAAAGGCGGACCAATAAGAGATTGTGCTTTATTGCCACCGTACGACCCTCTGAATGGACCTCCGACCAGCCAATGAAAAGTGACGGGGCTTGAATTGTCACAGGGGCTCGGTGGCTTTTTTTTTCTTTTCATTGTCCAAATGCGACTATTGCGGTGCGCTCGTCGTCTTTTTCTTTCTTTTTTCTCTCTCTCTTTTTTTTTTCTCTCTTTCTTTTTTCCCTTGTTCCTTTGCACCCCTTCCCACTCCGCTCCCTTTTTCCAAATGGCCAGGCACCACCACCACAAGCATCGCTCTCATCACCACCGGCCCGGCTCTTGGGGCAAGAGTAACAAAGGTGTGCGCGTCAACAAGAACCGTCCTTTGCCGCCGCACAAGGCCGTGAGCGCTGCTCCCAAAGGCAAAAACTTGCCTGTGCCTCCGGGTCCGTTGTTCAACAAGAAGCTGTTGGTCCAGGAGTGGAAGACCATGCATCGTTCCATTGGCCCTGGCCTTGTCAATGTCGGAAATACGTGTTTCCTTAATAGTGTCCTCCAATGCTTGACCTACACGCCGACGCTCGCCGAGGCATTGTTGAGCCCGACGATCAAAACCCACGACTGTAAGAAAAAAAAAAAGCATAAATCATGCAAACATCTGCCCTAGAGCTGACACTTTTTTTTTTTCCTCTTTTTAGGCCCGAACAACTTTTTTTGCGCCATGTGTGCGATGAAGGGTCTTGTGAAGCGCTGTCTACAAGAACCCAAGAGCTTCAAACCCCATGCCGCCATCTTGCCACGGGCATTCACGGGCAACTTGCGTGGTAAGTGGGCCACTTTTGTGTCCGGATTGGGTGCTTTGCGTTTGATCCTGACCAATTTTTTCTTTTTTTGTAGCCATCTCGTCCGGGTTGAACTTGGGGACGCAAGAGGATGCGCACGAATTCATGCTTGCTCTGCTGTCCGCCATGCACAAGGCGACGGTGCGCGATTTCAAGCAATCGGAAGTGACAAACGAAAAAGAGAGCACCTCGTTCATCTACTCGATCTTTGGTGGCGAAATGCAGTCCAACGTCACGTGCCCGCATTGCAAGGACGTGTCGGTGACGCCGCAAAACTTCCTCGATCTCGGCATTGATATCTCGTCGTCGCAAAAAGGCTATTCTACGCATCCATCGGTCATTGGCGCGCTCCACAGCTATATCCAGCCTGAACCAGTCGAAGGTTACACGTGCCCCTCGTAAGATTTGCTCGAGCGTCTATTGCTTGGAGGATTGGGCGTCTTACCTTTGTTTCCTTTACCTTTTAGATGCAAGCGACAGGGCACTGTGAGCAAAAAGATGACGGTCAACGCGCTTCCACCGATGCTGATATTGCAAGTCAAGCGATTCGGCTACAGCTACTATGGCTTGCATAAGAAACGCGACTTTGTCGCGTTCCAAGAGACCTTGGACATGGCACCTTTTGTCACACACCCTTCAAAACTCACAAAGTCGTCGAAATACCAGCTGTACGCCGTGCTGGTTCACATGGGCAGCGATTGTCATTCTGGCCACTACTATGCCTTTGTCAAGGCACCCAATGGCCAGTGGTATTGCATGGATGATGAATCGGTAAGCATGAAAAAATCAAGACTTTTGTCATTTCAGACGCTCATTTTTTTCTCTTTTTTTCTTGTTCTTAATCAGGTTTCACCCGTGTCGTTTTCCGAGGTGCAAAGAGCGCAGGCTTACATGCTGTTTTATTCGAGCGATGGCTCGCCAGTCGTTCCCAGCAAGGTTGTTTCGCCTGTCAAGACCAAATCACATGCGCCTGCCGCGGTCACCAAGAACAATATCACTCCTCCCACCAAAAACTCCACGACGCCATCGCCATTGGCTGCCGCCACAACTACCTCGGCGCCGTCAGCACTTGTTTCGTCCGCTTCTGCGCCTGCAGTGGTCATGAATGGCATTGTGCCCAAGCGCAAGGCCCTCGTCGAGGAAGAAGACGACAGCGACAGCTCCGACGATGAGGACTTTGTGCCCGAAACCAAGCGCGCTAGGACGTCGGACGCGTCAGATACGTCGGAATCGTCAGAAGAGTCATCGAGCAGCGAATTGGACGATGAAGAGGCGGAAACGAGTTCCGATGACGACGACGCGATTAGCCAGGCACGCTCGACGCGTGCACGCATCGCCGCGTTTCGGCTCAATGCGTGGGTGGAGAGCCCACTTCGCCAGCCGTTTCGTTCCCTTCGTGGCGACCTCTCTCCTCCGACTTTTGCTGCAGCCCTCAGCGACGATTCTCGATGGAACGTTCAGGAACTTGAGGCCTGGTCTCACGTGGCTAAAGAGCACGCAAAGAGGCACAAGCGAGCCATGAAGCGCTGGAAAATCAGTGCGCAGTAGAGACAATCAATTCAATTCCCCCTCTTTTCCCTTTTTTCCTCCTTTTTCTCCCAACATTTTACACTTTTTTTTTTCTCTTGTACCATACATAATGCATTGTGCGATGACTCACGTCATCTCGCGCCTCACCATCTCTTTCTTTGCTTTCTGAATTGATTTTTTTTTCAGCGGCATTTGCTTCATGATATTCCCCCTTTTACTGGTTTTTACATCTTTTTCTACGCGCTACCTGTAAACGTAGTGAAATTAAACCCTTGATCCATGCACACTCTGAGGAAATGCATTTTGCATGAATCAGAAAAAAAAAAATCAATAGGGTGCGTTCTTTTGGCGTCTGTGCCTTGATTACAACGTAAACGCGTGATTTGGCCAGGTTTTGATGAACCAACACGCAACTTTAAACGTCTTTACACGACGCGATGGCAGAATTGGAACGCGCCTCACCGGTGTTTGCTTTTCTACCTGCGGATTTCCGACGCGCCAGGATGTGTCAGCTGTTTTAGGCTTTTTACGGCTGCAAAGAGGCATGACCAATTGGGCCTTTTTGCGCAACGCGACGATTTGCTTCCCGCCGCCCGATGGTGAGAAATTGGGCTGACAAGTTAAAAATGCCAGACAAATCCCAACGAATCCAGCAACGAATCCAGACATTTCTTTCTTTCGCACCATTTTCCACTTTTTCTCTTTTTTTTTTTCTCGTTATGACGACGCGCAGCTCTATTCTCAATATTGGCTCCGGGGCTGTGGGCGGCTTGTACAGCTGGCGCCTTGCGCAGAACAGTAGTGTGTCCGTCGTGTGCCGATCGAGCTACGATATTGTCAGCTCAGAGGGGTTTACTCTCACCACGCCGAAATTTGGCAATGGCACCTTCCGCCCTGATTTTGGTAATACAAAAGCACAGGGGAAAAAGGCAATATACACATTTCTCAATCATTTTCAAATAGTGGCCAAGACGGTGCAAGAGGCCGTGGAGCAAAAAGATGGCAATCCCTTTGATTTCATCGTGGTCACTTTAAAGGTGGGGGAAAAGGATACAATTGGAAGCGGCCTGTTCTTATCTTTTTATGCATTGTAGGTGCTACCCGAGGTGTATGATATTGCTGACATGATCGCGCCCGCCGTGACGCCTGGCAAGACCACAATTGTGTTGATTCAAAATGGTTTGGGCATTGAGGCGCCCTTTGTCGAGCGCTTCCCTGAGAACCCGATTGTGTCGTGCGCAGCGTACGTGGGCGTATCGCAGCTGGCGCCTGGGCATATCAAGATGATTGTGGAAAATGAGCACCTGGTGGTTGGACTGTACAAACCGTGCAAAGTCGATTGCACCGCGCAGCGCGCCCAATTTGTCGATCTTTTGGAAAAGGGCGGCGTGGATGTCAACCTCGCCGATGACATTGAACAGCTGCGCTGGCAAAAATTGTTTTGGTGAGGGTGAAAATACGCAATGTAGCAAAAAGTGCTGATTTTTCGTTTGTTTTCTTTTTTTTCCATTGTCCAGGAACGCGAGCTTCTCGAGCGTGTGTGCCATCTTGCAGACGGACACGACGGGCGTGCAGCGCGCCAAAGAGACCGTGGCCAATGTGATCCGGGACGTCGTGCGTGCAGCCAATGCCAATGGCTACGAGTTTGACGAGCAAGAACAGGTGGATCTCATGATTGGCATGACCGCAAATGTGGCGCCATACAAACCATCCATGTAAGCGACGATTTTTTTTTTTTTTTTTTTTACATGATCTGACCTCGCTGCACTTTTGCTGTTTATAATGTAGGCTTTTGGATTACGAGCGAAAGCAGCCAATGGAGGTCGAGGCTATCTTGGGCAACGCCCTGCGAAAGGCTCGAGAGAAGGACGTCGATGTGCCCTACCTGCAGACCGTCTATGACCTCTGCAAGGCACTCAACTCGGAAAATCTCAAGCCCAAATTGTAAATTGTACTTTTTTTTAAAAACTATTAAAAACCCACCTACTTTATGTTGTAAAATACAGGGTTCTACTGAAAGAAAATAGCATGCTCGTTCAAATGAGCCCACCTACGAGGCACTGCGACAAGCAGGTGCCGCGCAATAACCATTTTCAAAAAATGACAGATTTTCCTAGGGGTAGAGTCGACGAGTTGAAAATGGAGACGTTTGGATTCTCGGATTGCCAAGCCATTCACACACATGGTACATTTGCCTCATTCACCGGTAAAAAGGAAATAAAAATCAATGGTTCATCGACTGGCTTCGGCGTAAAATGCATTTTGGATCTTATTTTCGACTCAAGGTGATCTCAGCGAAAAGTGTCTCTATCTCGATGAGATAAACATCATTAAAACGAGCATGATTCGCTGCGTACGTGGACATTGGAGATCAATGAAAAAAGTGATTTTTGGGCATTTTTGACGCGGTTTCAAAATCATAGACATTTTCCGACGCGTAATAAACCGCGTCAGATGTCGATTTACACGCGTCTGTTCCTAAACAAATACATGCACCTGGCGTCAGACATGGTAGTGGACGCAACAGCACGGCACTATGGACGTATTTTTCACCCGTCATTCGCGCGCAGAGTTTAAATTAAAATCCTCAATTGCTCATCAACGAGCCACTGAACGTCTCTCATTTTTGGTATATTCCGTGGTTTTACCATGCCGTCTCTCTTGTGTGCAAGTTTGGTCTAATTCTGGAGACCTAAATTTTCAATTTTGGTTTTGAGAGCACGCCATGACGAAATTATGATTTGCGCGTTGTGCGCCCAATGACTTGTAACCATGCGCAAAACGCGACCTGCTATGGGTTTCTTGCCGGCCTATTAATGTAGTGATGCTCTTCGGGGCATTGTCGCGCATGGGTGGCAACTTGCGTATTGAATCACTCTTAAAACCGATTTTCCATAAAATATTTCATGAGAATCTTGTTGACAGAGGTATAAATTCAAAAGTGTTGAGTGGAAACAAGCACCGCGCCAACACCGTCAAAAAATCAGCGATCGCTGGGCGCGTTCTTGCGACAAACCTGCCCTACTGTAATTAGCAAAATCACCCCATTTTCTTCAGACATCGGTTGACAAATCGATCTTACAATTCATGTTTTTTTTTTGGTGGTTGATGGCCGCTTAGCGTTTACTCTCATTTTTTTTTTAAAAAAAAAAAATGAGGATGTGAGGTAGTGATCGAGAAATTCGCGATTCGCGCTTTTTCATGGTTATTTGAGCGTGATTTGCACTGTGGTGGCGACAGATGCGCAATGATCCATCCAATGGATGAATTGAGATTGCTGCGCACCTTTTTGTGTTACAAGGAGACGTCTATGTGGTCTTTTTAAATGGCATTTGGTGGTCATTAGAACAAGACGCGTCGCGTAGGGCGTTATTTTTTCATGCGTCCTAATTTTTTTAGTACTCAGAAATTAAAACATCGTAGCTAGCAAGGATGCACGGAGACAAATGAAATGCAAAAAAGTATAAATGATGCGAGATGAAAAAAAAGACAATAAAAAAGCATAGTACATAATAACAGAGAAAGAGAGAGGGAAAAATCAAGCCATGACGCGCGACTGACTTCTCTTGGCAATCAATTGCAATTGAAAAATGACTGGGTGCTGTCGTTCGTCGGCCATGACGCCAAATATCAGAGGCATGTCGGTTTTGTATCCATTATTCAGGCACCGGATGTGTGACCCACGGATCACCTGCTCCAATTCGCCCTGCAAATCGCAAAACGTAAGCACAGAATTTTTTTTTTTTTTTTTTTTTTTTTTTTTTACCGTAATGATATGGCGGATCTCGATAAACGAAGGATCAAAGGCAATGATGTATGGGTATTGACATGCAAACGACTCTGGATTGCCTTCCCACTCAATGAGAAACTTTGGATACAGTCGATTGCCCTTGCTGTCAATGTAAAAGCCGTATTCTGACAGAAAAAGAGAGCATAAGCACGGGCATAGCGCTTTGATTTACTGTTTTTTACCATCGTAGCAGACGAAATGATCACCACGCGGCGTACGAAAGATGGCAATGTGCTTGAGACGCTGACCAATTTGCGACAAATCCTCGCGCTCGCGCTCCGTGACAAAGGTCAGATGGCGGTCGGCAGGATCCAGCAGCTCTAATGATGTGCAAAAATAAAAAACGATAGAAATTAGCCAAGAAATTGTGCAAAGTCGATCTTTTAACGCGTTTTTACGTTGAGGTTTGTCGCTCTTCATGTCGACGAGGATCATGCCGCGCGGCGAGGTGATGAGCATCTTTGTGGGCGACAGCTCAATGGCCCAGACCTCGCTTGGAATGTACAATTCCTTGAGGCGCTTAAGGCGCAAGTCCGAATGGGCACTAGTGTGCCTGTTGATGAGCGGCATGCGATTGAGCAGTGACTTTTTGCGCTCGATTGGCGGGCGATCGGGTCGGAAGGCGCGTGTTTTTTGCTGGGACGCGGTTTTTGACGCGTTTTGTGCGGATGAGGGCATCGTGACAGCCATTGGCTGCGCGGAAGCGGCATTATTAGTCGATGTGGTTGTGCCTGGTGCCGTGGCGGGCGGCGCGGCCGGCTGTGGGGTGGTAGTAGTGTCGGGTTCATAGATGGTGATGGTGGATTTGAGGGTGGACACCTTTGGTACGCAAACAAGCGTGCGCTGCATCGATTGGCCAACATAGAAAAAGGGCACATGCGTTTGTACGCGTTTTCCTTGCGGTTGCAATGCTGGCTTGTTGTTCACAGCGTCCAATGGGTACTCCCAAAGCGTGCGTTCCGACAAGACGAGCAAAAGCTGCATGGACTCGATCACTTGCACCTGTGTCACCTTGGGCAGCGCTAGAATCTTGTGTGGCGTCCTTTTGCCACTCGTGTGTCCGACGTACACGCCATGATCTGTACCCAAGATGTATTGTTGTCCGTGATCTACGCAAGAAAAAATAAAAAAAATAAAAAAGTCCAAACGTGTAAAAACGAGAGAAAAAAGCGCGTCGAAATGAGCCTGAGGGTCTTACTAAAAGAGATGATGTGATTGATTGATTGACACGACGTTTCGAATCGGCCGGGTTCGACGGCAGAAAGGACGCGGAAGATGGGTTTTGTGCGTTGATGGCGTTCCTGCTGCTGTTTTATAATTTTGTCGATCCATGGCTTACGCGTTGCCTCGGATGGCGCGTAAAGGACCAAGAAATTGTTCTTGGAACGGCGACCGAGGTAGTCAAAGACAATTGGGTAGCCAGGTTTATGGTCAAAAGGCAGACTGCTTGAGGACGCGGACGCATGCTCCATGGCGCTCATGTCACTGGACGAATTGTACGTCCGCAGCAGCATAGGCGAGGCTGCGCTGTTGACATTGACATAGGGAAGGATGGAGCTTGACGATGAGCGCTTTTCTTGGGTATCGAGTAGCGGTGTGTGCGGAAACCATGGTCGTAGTGGCGGAGGTGGCGGGCCAATGGCGGCTGAATGTGGTTGGAATGGGTGATGTGGATGCTGCGGTATGGACATGAGTGGTGGAGGTGGCAATAGCAGCGGCGACAGGGGCAATTCGTCGCGCGACTCCTTAGGCGCCATGACAGTCAGCAGATCAAGCGCCATGGGTGGGTATTGGACGACGTAGCGCACCGTCCCACCGCGACTCAGCTTGGTCTTGGTGATCAGCACATAATGGTCAAGCAGAATCACATGATATTCCGTCGAATCCGTGCTTGCGCTCTTGCGCAAGATCCCTTCCTTTAAAAGCACTCGTCCCTCTTTTAAAAGATCCAAATTCTAGGGCAACAAATGAGCGAATCGAGCAAATCGAGCAAAATGGCCATCACCTGCGGCTTTCTTTCCCATTTTTTTTCTCTTTTGTTCCTGTTTTTTCCTGTTTTTTTTTTTCCAACTATTTTTTTGGCTTACGATGACGTCTGATTTTGATTTAAAGGTGAGGTGGTGGTGTAATTTTTCGAGGTCAAAGCGATTTTTCATACGGCCAGCCTGTGCGTTGACGCGGATGAGGAATTGCTTGATGGTATCGATTGTTTTTGAAATATTATTGTGGTCCGGGTGATTTGGGGGTGTGCGCTTGAGGATTTCGCCGAGCAAGAGGCTGTAGCGGCCGAGGCGCGTGGTGGGCTTTGTCAGGTAGCCATTGAGTTCGAGTTTCTTGGACCGCGGGTGCCGCTCTGTTTGGTTGGTGAAGCGGTCGAAATCCGGGTTGATGGCGCGCTCCTGCTCGAGCGCATGCTTGGCCTCATGCTGCCGCGCCCCATAATAGACATAAGGTTCAAAATCCACCACAAAGTCAAGCATGATGTCGCCAATGGCATGAACAATAGTGCTTTCCTTTTGCCGATTGAGCAACGCGGCAATCAGGCGCGAATTGACCGCGTAAATGTCGAGCACATTGGCAAACACGCGCTCTAGGAAGAGTGGACACCGTGACTCTGGGATGACTTGGTTGTACGACAATGGCTCTATCCACATCTGGAAAAAAAAAAAGAAACACACAAAAAAATAAACACGTGTCATGTGGTCTGTTTGCCCTGTTTCTTTTTTTATACGCCTCGACTCTTACCTCATTTAGGTATTCGAGGTCCTTGACATAGTTGTTCTCGGTGTAGATTAATTCAAAGATGTGTTCTTGGCGCTTCCGCTCGTTTCGGGAAATGGCATTGTATTCGGCTGCTGAAACATGATCTGCCCACAGCGGGTGGTGTTGCTGCTGCTGAGATCGAAGCGGCGCATGGTAAGTCACATGACGCTGCATGCCAACGGATAAAAAAAAAAAAAAGATGGTTCAGCACATTGTCGGGCCAATTGGAATGAATGGACGTTTTGTTGTTACCTTTGTGTGTGCGGGTCGCTTTGGACAGGTGGCGCTGTAGCATGGCAAGGCGCCATAACAGGTGGGGGAATAACAATGGGCCAATTCAGTCATGACACCATTGGGAAAAGGCCGCTCCATCATATCAATCTCAGCAATGCTTCCCGCGCTGCTCTCGGTGACGGTCGGCGACAGCAACATCGTCGGGCTGTCAGGAAAATCTTGCTTTGCATTGATGATCATCACGTCCAATTGGTACAACTCGCCGTCGGCGTCCATCAATCGCTGCTCGTAATGCACATCGTGGAAAAAACGCTGAGCACCAAGCGCACGGCCCACCATCATGGCAAGAAACCGATCCCCGGTCGCAAGAATCATTACCAAGCAATCCTAGAAACACATTATGTGTCATCATGATAGAAAAAAAAAGGGGGGTCGAGTGAGCAAAAAAGTAAAAAAAATAGAGTCAAATGGAAATAGCCGTTGATTGCATTTGCATTTCAACCAAGAAATCAAGAAAAGAGGGGGGGACAGCAGATCTGCCTGGGGAAAAAAAAGGGGGGAAAAGGGCAACCTTACCACGGCTTCTTTGCCAGTAAATGTGTTTTTGTACTCAATGCCGTCCTTGCAGCGATCCATGACGGTGATCTGGCGCTGGAATTCAATGGCGACGCGTGACAGCATGGCTGCGTACACGAGCGGCGCGCCGGGTGATCCGCGCCGTGGCTCCATTGGCTGGATCGTTGTCCCGTACGCAAAACTTTGCGATCGCTTGATGTCATTGGCGTCTTTGTGTATCAATTGGGTGGAAGACGATGTCTTGGAGAGCTCTGCCAACAGTGGGCCACAAAAAAGGGGGGCGTCAGATGCCTTTCTTTTTTTTTTCCTCTCTCTCTGTCTAGATTTTTTCTCTTTTTTTTCGGTGGTACCGGCGTAGGTGGTGGTGTGGATGGGTAAAAGCGGGGGTCCTAGGTTGTCAGCGCGTGTCCTTGCAAATGCCGGCTGGACGGCGTTTGGTGTGGTGTTGCACGCCGTGTTGTTGGCGCGTTTCGAGTGCATACGCAGTGGAAAGAACCATTTCTCGGACGGCTTTCGCACCAGGCGCTGTAGCGGCGACGTGGTGTGGTGTGGGGGCGTAGGAGGAGAAAAGAGTGCCATGTAAAAGCAAGAGAGGGCAAAGAAAACTCCAAAATAGAAAAAAAGGAAAAAAAGAAGGAAAAGAAAGCGTAAGCAAAAAAACCCCCAAGCAATGACAGGGCCCTTTTTTTTTTTTCTGCGCGCCGCGGCAGGCGCCCTTTTTCCATCTCCGCAGAAAAAAAAAAAAAGCGGGTAACCTGCTCAAACATGGCCCTTTGTTGGTCGAATTTGCCATTTTGCCAATGAAACGCCCAGCATCCTATCCACCACCCACTCCTATTTTTTTGTCATTCGAACTGTGGCATTGCCTCGTCCGCGCTTCTCATTCGATCGCTCCCATGAGCCGTCGCCCCAGTCGAACCCAATCTGCACAATCTCCCATATCCTGGGCCATTTGAAGCAAAAGCCGCGTCCATCCCGAGCCAGTCAACCTTTTTTTTTCTTTAAAACGAATTCCCCCTCTTTCCCCCTGATTGACATGAGATCATTGCGTAGAAAAATGCCCTCCCTGTCTCTCCCACACAAACTAGAATGGATATCATGTGATATTTTAAAAGTGATTTAGTTTGCATTTTCCGCGCGTACTAGAAAGGCCAGGCGGCCGCAAAGCTGGTAGCCAATGTCGTGGTATATGCAATTCGCCTTTGGATCACGTTGGCCATTCATGAGAAGCGTCACGTACTGGAAATCCTCGTTTTCAAGCATGTCACGCGTCATTGTCGCGACCATCGCTGCACCATAGCCCTTCCGCCTGTGTGCACGGTCGGTGAACACGTAGCCGAGGCTCAGGCCCTGGCGCAGCACACGCCGCTTGTACACAGTGCCCACGGGCACGTCATCGACGTAAAAAATGTACGCTGCATGCGCTTTGATTTCCTTTGTACAAAAGGCAATGGCTTCTGCGTCCGACATCGGGCCAAAGTACCCGTCGTCGATCATAAAGTGTTGGATCCACGTCTTGAGCAATGGCAAATCGCGCTCAGTCGCGATTTCCATGCGTCCCGCCATCGCGCGCATCGCATCTGTCCAATTCACGTTGTGCGCACCCTCACGCTTCTCTAGCACATAGCTCCACACCGACTCGTATTTCCATTCATGGCAATTGGTCGTCCAGCGCGCCGCCACCTGGTCAAGGAACGGCCGATAGCCATGGAAACGCTTGATCTCGTGCAAATTCGTCGGACATCCGCGAATCAACTCATCCAGGGCATCGCCGAGTGCGCCGTCCAGCGCCATGGGCTGCTCGTGCATGCCGCCGCCAGAGATGTACATAAATCCGTCGTAAAACACCGCCGCCAGCACGACCACCGCATCGTCGTTGTTGCTTTCGCCTGTGTGATCCAATTTGGTGATCGCACTGTAGCTCTGCGCCTTGGCTTGGCCAGTCGCCGCGTCTGCAAGTGCCAAATCACTCACCCATAACGGGAACGTGTGTACCAGCTCGTGTTTTTCCAGGGACGCTTTTGTTTTGTTTAAAAACTCGCTCGCGTCTGCGTATTGATGCACCTTGTACATGATAGGAATGAAAAAATCAAGAGAGAAAAAAAAAATATGGGAAACTTGTTGCCAATTTAAACGGGGCGCAGCGCATTTCATCATGACTCACGTAATGTCGAAAATAATCGAAAATGGGTGTTGTTTTTGGGGAGAGTCACCAAATGCTCACTGGCCATTTCAAACCTAAACACCACCACCCCCCCTCATTGGCCACGAGCCGAGGCTGCGGCAGTTAAATCGGCTTCACCCGTGTGGAGTGGAGCGCCTCAATTTCTTGTTTCTTTTCAAAAAATCGATAATTCAAGAACAAAGTGCGCGACGCGTCAAACCTGTACATGACTTTATCGTCAATAGTGGCCAATTCGAGAGAGTGATGCGCAAAATAAATAAAAATCAAAAAAAAAAAAATTTAAAAAAAAAAGAAACGGGAAAAATTGCAAAAAAACTTCCCACACGGGGAATCGAACCCCGGCCACGTCGGTGAAAGCGACGGATCCTAACCCCTAGACCATATGGGAAATACAACCCACTGCACGCATGATACATCAGGTACAAATTGCAATTTTTCAAAAAACGAGAAAAATGACCTAAAAACGCGCATTTTTAGCTCTAATATAATTTTACTTGCAATTGACGCGTCTCATGTGATTCTTCGCGCGATTAGACGCGTACAGACGCGTCCATGCGTTATTTGGGTTCCGGGGACGCGTGAAAAGCGCGCATTTCCTTGTTTGGACGCGTCGCGCATTTTCTTCGATTTTTGTACCACCGCCGCTCCTTGCTGTTCATGCAAACGCAAGAATCATTTCTGTGACCTTCACTTGCATCGTACCAGAGGTGTTTGCAACAAGCCAATGACGCGTAACGGCCGCCTTGTTGGAGTGCGTGACACACTCAGCTCGACCTGCGTGATGTAAAGGTACAATCTGCAAGCCCATGTGCTCAGTTGCGTGGGTTTGGCGAAAAAAATGAGAGAATTGGGGTCATAGCCAGTCGGGCGCAACCTCTTTTCTTAAAAAGTTGGCCACGAGGACGTAGGTATGAGCAGCAAGCAGCATGGATAAAGAGCGAAAAAAAAAAAAAAGATTGCTGCGTGGTGACAATCCCGCCACCCCCTTTTGTGACCACAAAAATCTAAAATGGTGAAAAAGAGCCAATATTTCATTGTTGTCAGGCGCCGGGAATCAAAAAAAAAAAAAAAAGAATCAAGGGGCGTGCCATTTCGGGAGCGATGCTTGGTATTGTTGCCAATCTTACAACACCAACAGCTTTGAGATTGCTGGACGCGAGCCGCTGGCATGTGTCGACACGCGATAGAGGCCACGATCAAGATATTCGAAGATGGCGCGTCGTTCATGGCTTGCTTTTTTTTTTTTTTGCGAGTTGCTATTTGCAATTATCCGCATTCTAGCTCTGTTATCTTTAATTGACGACAAGCTGAAAACCATGCTTCAAACAACATCATGAAATCGGCCATTGAAAAGTAGAGAGAATGAGACAATGAAAATCTTTGCTACAAGAAACTCTTTCCTTCCCCCACCCCTTATTTTTTTCTTTTTTCATCGCTTTACCTATCTTTACACTCTGTCAAATATGAACACTGAAACGCAATTGACTGTGTTGAACAAGGTCGTGGAGCGCATGACTGCCTGCTACTTGCCGACTGGCGACGTCGATCCGCAAAGCTTGGCTCCCCTTTTGACCAATGCAAATGCCACTGTGCAGGATCATGAAGATCCAATGGCTGACCACTATCTCTTCAATGATCAGGAAATGGTTCGCATTTTGGGTTTGCAACAAGTGCACGAGAGTCAAGTAGTGCTCTTGGGTGTGGTGCACATTTACATTCGAAGCTGGACCGTTCACATCGACCGTATGCAAGTGATTGCCGACAATCTGAGTGCCAAAGCAGAAATTAAGGAGGTCGAGGACTGATCGACCATTTGGTCATGACCCGAAATGGCCACGACCTCGAGAATCTCCACGTTAGGTACAGCATACACTTTTTTGAATGTGATATTGTTGCTCACGCTTAATTTGATTTTTTGCAAATGTACCGGTAGATACGTGGGCATGTGCATGCACTGGCCCCAACACCCCTTGGGGTCGTGTTGAGCAAGACGTCGGTCAGGCCGGTGGTCTGATGGACCACTTTTTGGACGCCCTTCAAGCCATTGAAGACGATGACCAAGTCCAATTCGCGGTGTACGTCTTGCCGATCACCATGCATCGTGCTCAATCCAATCAGCGCCAGCTCAACAAGATGGAGCAGATCTTGATCGCCTATTTCGATCTGAACAAGCTGCTCGGTCAATGGTCTGGTGGCTTCCGTCAATATTACAGCCCCTCGCAAGAGGAAATTGACGCGCACAACGGCCAGTACCCGACGATTCTGCAAACACTCATCCGTCGCTATCGCCATCCCGTCAATGACGACCATGTGCACAATGCTCTGGCTGCCTGGCACCAAGACCTGCGCACTCAGATGCAACAAGATCATGGCATTGCATGCGCAAGTCATGGCTGAATTGACAGCACAGAACCAAGACAACGACTAAATGACCATGGTTCAACGCCATCTTGGAGTGTTTACTGGTATGATCGCATCCTCCTTTGCACCCTTGCTTGGCGATGCTTGTCCCTATGAAGGCGCCGAAAACCGCGGCGCCATTATTTTCGGGTGAATCGCGCGATGGGCACGTGGCCTTGCTCTCCTTTGCGCGTGCATACAATCTCACTGCTGTCGACGATGACTTTGCCGACGATGATGAAACCAAACTGGACATCCATCCTCTTGATGTCGTCCCCATGGTGGATCTGTATCCCTGGCCATCCACGATAATGCGTCCTGATCTGGCGCTCAACCAGCAGCTCACGAGTCACGACATACCTGCAGGCGGTGCATCTGGTGGTCACCATCGTGTGCTTAAGCGGTTGACGTGGTGGCAATGGCGAACTTTTTACACACCACCACCGACATGCCCATCAACGACACGATGCTTGATGCCGCCGGTTTGCCCGTCATCGCGCATTATCCCGGCAAGGCGTGGTTCAACAACAGCGCGCTACATACTGTACAGTACTGTACTGTACAAGAGATGCCCGCTGACTACGTCACGATTGTCATCCCTTTTATTCATCCTGGCTACGCGAAACACGGCTTCTTCACGGACGCATTTTATCGCATCTTCGATCTACGGTACAATGGAAGATCGCGTTCCTTGTTGCCGAAGCCTCCATCAGTATCTTGCTTGCTTGCATCAACATGACGAGGCTGTTACAGCCATCACTCATGTGACGACATTGTGCACCACCATCATGACTACGGCCGCCGTAGACCACGACAATCCGCCAACGGATTTTCGCCTGCAGAGCAAAGTTTACAGCAATTGGCCTACCAACCTCAAAACACTCCCCATTACAAAACATACAACGACTGGTACCACCCGCTGTGTCGATCCTGGGTGCCATCCATGATTCAGATCGATTCCCGCATTCTTGTCTCCAACGTCATTCCAAACACAGTGTGGCATGATGTTGTTGAAATTTAAAAACAGAAGGATGGATGATGGCGTAGTACGACAAAGCAGCGTGGAGGATTACAAATTCGAGATCTGGAACCAAGCGGCAAACTCTTCCCCTTTTCTTCTCATAGACGACTCATACAGTACTGTAGTACGGTATACAGTAGTACTGTATGTTGTTGTTGTACTTTACTCGCAGGCCATCTCTTATTGTATGTCCCTCCTCTTTCAATGAATAAAACTTATTTGAATCATGCAATACGCACAATACGTAGAGCCGCACTAACGTGCTCACCACTGTGATGACATACAGTAGATCCTCGATATAACGTCATTCAGAATTTTTGACTTTGGTCAATGACGTTATAAAAATCACTGCCAAATGACGTTATAAAATTGCATGCACGTGACATTTTTTGGTTACACACTGCTAAGTGACAGGGTCAATCTGCGACGTTATATCGAGGATGACGTTATATCGAGGGACGTTATAGCGAGGATCTACTTACCGGTATCATACAGTACATAATATACCTACGGTACATACCGTACCCTAGAGTAACATTTATATTTCAAATTCAAATTTCAAATTCAATCTAAATCCTCATTTCGTCGCAACTCCTACATGGCAACTCCTACATGCTCCTCAACATTTTCTTTTTCTTTTTTCTTTTCTTTTCTTTTCCTTAATTTCTAAAATATTCTTAATATCAACTTTATATATAATATAAAGAAATTAAAAACATCAATAGTTTTGAAACGTTACTCCTAGGCTGTTCACGAATTGAAGGCGTTCTAAAATGGCTACAGTAGTTCCACGAAGGTATTGCTACTGTATTATTTCTTACGCATCTTATCCCGTGAGCCCGTATCGATTCAGCTGGATTTCCTGTTTTTCAGCCGGCCCTCATCACGGCGTACTGTACCATAAACTACGGTATACCGTAGCCCAATGCTCAAGACGCACGGACGCGCCCGATTTTTATGGAGTCGAAAATGCCAAAACCTCCTAGTTGTACTATTTTTCATTCATCCGTCCATCTGTATGGTTGACTCCGCTCAAAAATAACCGCATCGCATTCAGCGCAAAATTTGCCACAAAAAAGCTTAAAACCCCAAAGCAAGAGCTGCGACCACTTTTGAAAAATTCAGGGGTCACTCAGGGGTCACATATTTCAATCTCAGAAAATACCTAATTTGGGAAATTTCGAACTCCGAGTGATCAATGCATCCCTAACAGGTAACTCCGACGATTTGCTATTGGCGGACAAAATGGCAGGTCGCCCGACCTTAAAAAAGCTCAAAGAATGACGCATGAACGGCGATCGACTGAGAACATTGCCTACTTTGGACAAGATTTTTTTGCAAAAATTTAAGGTTTGACACTTCCAAATTAAGGTGCGTAAATTGCATTTTTTATGTTGCGTTTTATTTTTTTAAATTTTGCACATATTTTTTTATGCGTTGAGTGGTGCGTGATGGGCAGTGGGCTGCCTGCAACCCTGCAAAATACTGTGACGATCCTGCCGCGGACCGACACGTCGAGATCCTTGATTGCGAGGGGGCGGAGGCGACCAAAGGAGACAAACGAGGAGGGACAGGAGGCCCTTGCATTGGTGCGATGGTGGAGGTGGAGGGAGGTGCGAAATCCTCGTCATCTGATCCATCTGGAGTGATGTTGTCCAGATCCTGGAAAGAGTACAGGCGGAATTTCTTGTCTTTCTTCGAATACCAGCCAGTGTGGTGGGTGTGGGCAGCCTCCGCCTTGACGCGCTCCCAATCGGGGGGCGCACTAGACGGTACCACGGGGGACAGACGAGGAGACGCGGAGACCGGCGGCACAGGCACTTTGAAAAGCGGCACAGAGGTGGGGGCGGCCGACACTGGGGCGGGCACCAAAGGAACAGGGGCCAAAGGCACAGAAGGGGACACGGGCGGGAGACACCGGGGAGGCACCAAAGAGGAAACAGCCAGGGGCACAGAGGGGGTGGCGACGGGCCTTGGAGACACCTTTGCCTCAATTGAGGAGGCAACGACAGGGACACCAGCCAGGAGTCGTCGCTTGCACTGAATACAAGCTGTGACGATCCTGCCGCGGACCGACACGTCGAGATCCTTGATTGCGAGGGGGCGGAGGCGACCAGTGGTCCGTGAGCGGCCGCGGCGCGCGCTTATATCGGCGAGGCCTTTTGGAACGACGGGACACAAACGCCGGCTTGAAACGTCCACGAGTACACTTGGCAAGTTGGGGAGTAACCATTGTAAAAGCCAGAGGAGTTTAATAACAAGAAGGGGATAATAGGAATGTGTGTTGTGTTGTATTCAGTGGGGAAACTAATTGAGTGTTTGGAAGAAAGGGATATACTGTATACAGTATACAGTAAGAGAGAATGAAACGTTTCGGAGAGAGCGCCGAGGAAGTGTTTGTACAAACAACAGTATGCGTGCACGCCACGCTGGTCCAGATGGGAATAACGATATGCATGCACGCCACGTTGCTTGGTTCAAATGACAATAAAAATATGTATGCACGCCACGTTGGTTCAATTGACAATAGTAATATGCATGCACGCCACCACATCAGTTCAGATGATAAGGATGCATGCATGCCGAGTTGATCTTGCTATGGCATGGCCATGACAAATACTAAGTACTTTAGGGATGTATTTCAAACAAATTCAAGCTCACTCTACACGTCTACAGTAAGCATGTAAGCTGTTTGATGAGCTTGTTTGAAAAAAACCTGTACTTTGAGCTCGTTTGAAATTGGATTTTTCGAGCTTGATTGAAAAGCTTGAAAAAGCTTGAAATTATTTTTGCACGCACGTGATCACCCATGTTGAACATCTGTGATCTCCCTGTGAAATTCCTCATAAAGAACATGAAATCAAGCTTCAAGCTCAATCTTCAAGTCGAGTTTGATTAAAAAAACTTGTCCGAAAGTTTGAAAATGCAAAAAAGTCTCAAGAAAAAATTGAAGAACACGCCACCAAAATGATGAAAATTCAGAGCATACTGTAGGTACCGGTACCTTCTTCATTACGGTATTTTTTCAAGCTCTCAAACTTTTTCAAACACCAAAAAAAGCTTGAGCTTGATTGAAAATTTAAAATAAAATTTTGCATGTTTGAGCTTGAGTGAAACCAAGCTTTCAAACACATGTTTGGAATATATCCCTACGGGTGAAGTGCCAGTTTCATGGGCGTCAAGCCGTCAACAAGGAGGTAAAATCAGCACCATTTGTTATCGCTCGTACGAACCGTATCAACAACGGCTGAGCGCCCCAACAACACGAGAGTCATCTCAAATGAATCAGCGGTCAAACGCGGTGAAAGCGCTTGTGGTTTGGGCATGTCGCGTCGAGTTTTTGGCGAGTTAGCCTTTAGGAGTCGTTTTGATCTTGATTTGGCCCTGATTTTACTGTATGAAATACCGGTATGAACTTTCTCAGAACTGAATGATCCGATTTGCGAAAAATCTTGGAATCATTCAAGTTTCGAGTCGAGTATCCACTGGTATGAATTTGGAGGAAGATGGTAAAGCTCATCGGGAGGCACGCGTAAAATCTTGTTTGGCGCTGAGGTTTCACTAGCAAACACGAATCTCGCAATTTCTCGAGACTGAGCGATCCGATTCGCGAAAAAAATTAGCACCGTTGGAGAATTGTGTCTACCCTCAACTGGTCCAAATTTGGGACCAGATGAGTGAGTTTCTGAGGGAACGCCAGTTTCATGGGCGTAAAGGGGTAAAATCAGCACCATTTGTTCTCGTACAGCGGCAACAGCTGATAGCCCCGATGCGCGAGACACCTCAAACGAATCAGTGGCCAAAAGCAGTGAAAGCGCTTGTGGTTTGGGGACATCGCGTCAAGTTCTCGGTGAGTTAGCCTTCAGGAATCGTTTTAACGCTGATTTGGCTCTGGTTTTATGAAAATGCATGTTTTCAGGACTGAGTGATCCGATCTCTGAAAAAAACTTGCCAGCGTCGGATTTTTGTGTTCATCATCCTCTAGCTTAAATATAGGGACCCAATGAACAAGATCCAGAAGATGCGCCCAGCATAATGGGGTTAACGTTTTGTCCATTCTGGTAGCGTAGGCGACAACAGCTCAACATATCCGCGCGTGAGTCATCACAAATGAATCAGCGGCCAAACGCGGTAAGAGCTCTTGTGTTTTGGAGACATCGCGTCGAGATCTCAGTGAGTTAGACATCAGGGACTGATTTAGCCCATTAAATCGACAATTGCTCATTACTCGTTACTGGCAACATGGATCACGCTCTTTTTTGGCATTTTCCTGGTTTCTCCACGCAAGCTTTCTTGTATGCAAGTTTGGCGCAGTTCTGGAGACCTGTTTTTTCGATTTTTGATTTGGTGGCCAGGCACAACTAAATTTTCATTTGCGCGTGGCGCGCCCCAATGACAAGGGAGCAGCGGCAAATCGAGACCTAATTGATTTTCTTGCTTGCCGTTTCACAAAAAGACGCGTTTTGAGGCGCTGCAAGCGCAATTGGCAAATTACAACGCCTCATAAGTTTCCTTTTGGCCAAATCGCCCTCGCTCGCGTCCTCTTTATGTATTTGGGCAAGATGGATACTTTCGGTGCATGACTCTGGTCGTGTACGTCCTCTTCTCTGTCTCATCACGCGCTCAACTCGTGTCCAAAAGTCCAATTGTGTACTTGTTTTTTCAGCTTTTTTTTTTTTTTTTTTTTTTTAGGTTGCGCGTGCCCAGGCATCGACCTCGTGTCGCGTCGTACCTGAATTCGCCCTGGATTCTGAGGGCGCTTTTATTCGCAAAAGGCATTGAAATGGGTATCTAAAGGCGAGAAAAGCTCAATCATCTTCAACGACGACGGGCGGGTGCTTTTCCAATGCGCGCTTTGCCTCCTCGGGGTACATTTGCTGCATGAGTGCCTTGATTTTCCTGCAAGAAGGGGGGATCAATTCATCGCTGCGGGCTCGTCTCGAAGCGGCCGTACCTTAGTTTGACAAAGACACTGTCGAGATCAGTCTTGACCTGGCGCAAAACTTTGGTGTGTGCCTCGAATTGCTTGTGCACCTGCTGGTACCGGACCTTGCTAAAGTTGTTAAAAGTGGCTAGCTGTTGCCGCGTCTCTTGAAACTGCGCGAGTCTACGAAAAAGCATGGTCATGAGTGGCGATTCTGGCTTTTTCGCGTCTTTTTCTTTTTTTTACGCGGCATCTTGTGTTTTGACAATGGCAGCGACTTGCTCCGGGTTGTGTATCTGGTTGAATTGCTGAGCAATTGACTTTGGCAGCGACATTTGAGGGGAAGGAGAGCCAAAATTCGCTGGGAAGAATCGAAAATGTTGTTGATAAGAAGAGCCTAAAAAGGCAATTTCCCCACTTGTCGATCTGATCATGAATGACGACGGGGCGAATTGCTTTGAGGTGGGGAAGTGGTGGGGCGTGACCCCTTGAAAAAGGGCCCATTGGGCCCATGAAAGGGCGTGTTTTGCTGCATGAATAACCGCGAGGCGGAGCTAAAGGGTGACTTTTTTTTTTTCGTTCATCGCGAAGCACATGCAATGCTAGAAGCATATGATCGTTGCGAAAAAAAAAGTCGCACAACAAGGGCCGGCGTCCTCCACGGGCGGCGGGCCGGGTCCCCTTTTTTGATATTTTGATGGGCAAAAAAAGAAAAAATTTGATGCATCGTGGCACAAGACATGAGATGAAAAAAAAAAAGAGGGGGGCCAGTGCCTTTTTCGGCTCGGTGCTTTCCCTTTTTCTTTCTCTTTTTATTTTTTCTTCCTTTCTTTTCGCTTTTTTTTTTTTTTTTTTTTTTTTTTGCTCAACTATGCCTGCTTCCAAGGAAAATATAGAGACGACAAAGTTATATTCGTTTATTTCGTTCCTTGTGGTGTGGATAGATACAATTGTCAAGAACTACATCCGCGTCAAGGCGACGTTGGACGCTATTGTGTTTGTCGCGCAAGAAAAACAAGCGCAGACAACAACGAGTACGTCCAGCCGCCCTGTTTCCCCGACGACGTCATCACGCAGTGTTCGTCGGCGCGCGTCGTCGATGATGTTTTCCATGGCATTGATTGATCAATTGCCGTCGTCGTTGCTGCAGGTGATCTTTTCGCACGTGGCACGGCCGGGGCAATTGTACCAGTGTACACTTGTGTCGCACCGGTGGCATCGGCTGGTGACCCCGATCCTTTGGCGGGACCCGGCCCTTGACACGTTTGTGTTGGCGGCCAGTCGGAGCAGCAGCAGCATCAGCAGCAGCAGCAACACAAACAGGAAGGAATGGCGCCGCAGACGATGTGTTTCGACGATTTCGCCCTCGTCTTCCACGACGACGCCGTTATTCCAGCAGCAACAACAACATCAGCAACAACAGCCATCTCCACATGCGACGGCAAGCTCACCGCTTCATCCACGTCAGCAGCAGCAGCAGCATCGGCGCCAATTGAGCAACAATTTGGGCGGCGATCGGCCTTTTATATCGGCAAAAGACGCGCACGCGTCGTCGGCGACATCCAATTTGCTGGCCACGCTCTCAAAAAGCATGTACGGACAATCGGTACATCGTCTGTCGTTGCAGGCCGTGGCGGCGCACGTGACGGATGATCTGCTACTGTTTGTCTTACAACAATGTCCAAATATTACGATTTTGGACCTTTCGCACTGCCGGCGGCTCACTGCCATGGGGTATCATCATCTTGCGCGGTCGGCGTGTGCACCATTGTTGACACAACTCGTGTTGTCTGGGTGTGCGACGCTTTCGGACCGTGATTGCCACATTTTGGCGACCACTTGCCGCCGACTGGAGAAATTGAACATGGCCGCGTGTCCGCGTGTGACGGACGATGGCGTGCGCGCATTGATTGGGGCGTCGCGGCAATCGCTGCGATATATCAATGTGCGCGATTGTCTGCGTCTTAGCGGGCATATTTTACAAGATATGGCTTCGCAGTGCGGGCCACGACTCTTGGGGGTGGATGCGACGCGTATTTGCTCGATTGTGCACGCCGATATCCACGCGCTTGTGCACCACTGCCCACAATTGGAGCAACTGTACGTAGGCCGCAATCGATCGCCGCTCGTGTGCCAATTGCAGCAGCGGATGCGGCACGAAAAGGACGACGTCGACAAAAACGACAATAGCGACAGAAAGGTGTCGGTTGCCGGCCAACGGACGCATCGGCCCGTGGCCACGTCCATGATCAACCGCCCTGCCGCGCTCACTTCCCTCGTTCAAGTCATCCAACAACGCGAGCGCAAAGAACGCCTGCGCCATCTCAGCCAGCCCACCGCCTCACCCTTTGCCCCGCTATCCCCGTCCTCCTCTTCATCGACAAACAGCGATCAGGACGTGTCCCAAGCGACTGTCGACCTAATCATCCGCCGCTTGACGCGCCTCAAGGCCATTGACCTCTCGCACTGGTCCTGTCTGACCGACAAACACGTCCGCAACCTCTGGCAGCACGGACGCATGGAGCACGTTGGCTTGGATGGCGTCGAGCCGAGCTCCGTGACCCTTCATCCCTAATAATAAAAACTAATCATGTAATAAAATGCTATTTTGAATTTTTTTTTTGAATCGTCAGGCTTTGTATGCCTCAGAATCCATTTGCTCACAATGGGTCGCACCTTGTATGAAATTCGCAGGTTGAGCGAAAATTTGCAAATCGAGTCATTTTTTGTTTTGTTTGTTATTTCTCAACGAAAATGATATCATATAATGTACACATGTACATTGAGGCGATAAATACAAAGTTTCTCGTTCAAACGAGCCCACTCTTGCAGCATTGTGGCATCTAGTTGGCTCTCTAGCACAATTTTCAAAAAGGACGAATTTGCCAAGAGGAGCAGTCGAAGACTTGAAAACGGCTAAATTCAATTCCTCTGATTGCCGCGCCGTTCTACCACATGGTAGATCGCCCCTTTTTCACCGATAAAAAGACAATGAAAACCAGGGGTCCATTGACTAGTTGTCGCGTAAAATGCAATCAGCTCTCTAAATTTGCCACTAAGCTAACTTTACTAGAATTGGCCACAGCGCTTTGAACGTTGTCTCATCTGAAAGAACGCGACACGAAGCGCAAGTAGACATCAGTGATCTCAGAAAAAAGTCAAGTTTCAGCAGAATTAACGCAACAACAAAGTTACGCGTACGATGGCAACGCGTGAAAAACTGCGTCAAGCTTCAAGTTACACGCGCCGGTTTCTAATCAGACCCATGCACCTGGACTGACTCTTGCTAGTGGACGCATCGGCGGAGTTCTATGAGCGCGTTTTTCCCGTGTAAATCGCACTTGAAATTTAATCTAAAATCGCTCATTGTTCGACAACGAGAAGATGAACCGCGGTCCTTTTTGACATTTTCCACCGTTTCTCCCCATGAGCTTTTCATGTGTACAATTTTGGTGGAATTCTTAAGACCTGGTTTTTCGATTTTGGTTGATGGCGCACCACGACGAAATTTTGATTTGTGCGTGACGCCCCCAATCACTTTTGACCGAGTACAAAACGGGATCCACTATGGGTTTCCATTGTGCTTTTTCACATAGTGACGCGTTTCGGGCTTGTAGATCACCTCGTTGTTGAGCAGCTCACAATTTGAGATTTTTTTGATGTATTTTGGATTCTTTATTCGTGCACTCCATTTCAATTGCTGAATTGCTGACGGGGTTGCGTGATTTTTGTTACAATGTTCACAAGCATCGCCTGTGTTAATTTTGAAGCGAATTGCTCGACCTTGGCGTGAACTGGCTTCAAATCAATGTTTCAAGCCAAACCCTTTCTTTTGTTGCATGCAATAAATAGAAAAGAGACTCTGTTTTTCATTCGTCAGTAGAAATGGGTTGATTTCTCATCAAAAACGGCTTTAGGGCTGAGCTTGGGCTGATCAATGGCAACGCATTTTAGAATAACCGCCGTTTGATCCAATCCGGGCCACCCATGCGGTCCACGTTGATTCTTGTTCATCTTTTTTTTATTGAATTGACGGATAACCATGTAATATAGCAAATGGATCACGGTAGAAATAAAGAAAAAAAGGGAGAGAGATAGAGAGAAGAAAACATGTACACGCGACAAAAAAAAATCTACTTGTAAAAAGCGAGGGGCGAGAGAAAGAGAAAGGTAAGAGGGAGGGAGGGAGGGAGGGAGGGAGCCAGCAAGAGGGAATACACTGATGCCTTTGAAAGGGGAATCACAGAGAAAGAAAATAGAAATAGAGACAACGAGAAGGGAGGGATGGGATTAAAATTCACGATGCCATGGACGAGATGATCTGTTCTTCCCAAAAGAGCTGCATTTGCCTGATTTTTGTGGACGAGTCGTTGTCCAAGTCGTCGAGTCCCCACATGATTTCGTGGACCTGCTTTTGGACCTCGCCCTTTTCGAGGACAATGGCATCGTCGTCGTCCTTTTCCTCGAGGAATTTGTTGATTCTGCGGATATCCTTGCGGACCTCGTGGACAGTCTTTGCGATGGAGCGCAGGCGCTGGTTCAGCTCTGTGACCTGGCGCTTGCTGACATACATGAGCTCCTTTAGCTCTTCGAGCGAGTCCGCCATGCCGGATGTATCCATGGACAGGTGGCGAAGCAAGGGCACGGGGTTTTCGTACGAATAGGCTTGGTCGTAGAGGGTGACTTTGACTTGGCCGACCAGATGCTCCAATTCGCGCAAGCAGTCCAATGGCATGGTGCTTGCCTCCTTGCGCAGTGCATTCTCCAGATTGCGCAAAATCACAGTCTGCCGCTCCCTGTCACGCGATTTGCTCTCGACAAGTCCAGCCACGGATGTAATGACGAATTCCAGCGGTTGCTTTTTTTTCACGGTGGTTGATGCGTTTGTTGCCGTGTGTGGATCGTCAATGGTGGCGGCCAATGTGTGTGTCAGGCGCTTGTGCAGCGTCTTGGACTCCCACACCACGGAATTGAGGTCCTCCAGCTGCCGCTTCAGCACCTCGAATGGATCGTCATCGATTTCAGGCTCCAACGACGACCACGTCGACGAAAATGACGATCGGCGGCTGCGTCCAAACGTCGACCATTGCAACGGCGACATCACGGGGCTGGTCTGGTCAGACACGCTTTCGGGGAGCTCATTAATTGCGTTATCCAGCATATAAGGTGCCGATGGAGACGCGTGGATGAGATGGCCATTTTGTTGTTGTTGTTGCTGTTGCTGTTGTTGTTGCGTCGCCGTGGTGCTGCTGCTACTGGTGCTACTGCTTGGTCGCTGGTGCATCTGTTGCTGGTGCGGATGATCATAATGGCTCGCGGTGCTCGTGGATGTTTGCATGGCCAGGCTCTCTGGGTGAAGCGGGCTGGACAAACTGCGGTCCATGGCAAGGCTTGCAAGCTTGCTGCTGGGCGTCGGCGACAATGGCTCCAGCGGCTGCGTAGCCGAGTGTAATTCGGCTGCAAGCGACGACCCAAGAGGCGCCGCCATCGCGTATCCCTTGCCCATGAGCTCATCTTCCAGGGATAAGCTCGCCGCAAAGGCGTCATCTTCATATAACTCGTCGTGCATATGTGTCTCCGTAGCCATAACGAATGAAAAAATAAATAAAAAGGCGGGCTTGAGGACAAGAACGAATAAAATATGAAAAAAAAAGAGAGAGGGGAAAGAGCTCAAACAAAAAAGAAAAAAAAAAAAAAGGTTTAATCGCTGACGCCGGTTGCTACTGTGACCAAAGTGGACGGCCTGGCTCATGGTGACACACGAACACATGGAAAAAAAGGCCCAAGATCCCCCCTTTGGCAAGCGTTTCATCCATCAAAGCAAATTCATGGCCCACTTTTGCAACCCGTGCACACATTGGCCGTCCTCCATTGCCCTGTGTGTGTGATGTGTGCCTGGAAAAAAAAAAAGAGCAAACGCGCCGTGCCTGAGGGCAGAGAAAGCTCAGCCAACCAATAAACACCCGTCGTTTCACGTTTCACGCCAAATAGTAAAAAATGCAAGCTTGTTGCCCTGTTGTCATCATGCAATGCATGCCAAAAAGTCATACCCAGGGCAGTGCCCAGAGCATGCAAATCAGCTCAGCAGTCAATTTGTTGCATCTTGTTATCAAATGGATTGATTCTGACAATTTGATCTTTTCTTCTTTTTCTGACCAAGAGCATTGAACTCTTACTGTCGTGAAATCCTTGTGAAATAGCGGTAGCTGGGCAATTGGACAGACTAGCGTGATCAACGATGAGCAAGATATATAAAAAAAAGAAAATGCGAGAAAATCTCTTTGCTTTTGCACTTTTTTTTTTTTAAGCCGATATTTACGGCATGAAACGAGTGCAATGGCTGTCAAAGGAACAAATTGGATGCACAATTCAATGATGTGAAGTCAAAAAGGTCAAAAAGGGGGCGATTGCTACGAAAAAGTGCAACAGCTGCGTCATCTCAATTTTTATCGCCTCGAAACAAGTTTAATTGCCTATTTCGTGCCTAGTTTCTTGTAAATGAGTTGGTGGGCAAGGCGTTGTCATGCCGCTGTGGAGCCCAATGGCTCAAAAAAATAGAAATGAGAAAGCTTGCTGTCTCCAAAGGTACACGTGACGCCGCAGTGGAACATGGAATGTCAGAGAGCTTGGGGTGCATCCAATTGGCATGGATTCAGTGGCGCAGTCCAGCCATTGACGCGGTCAAGCTGGCCATTTCACTCATTTTTGTGAAATTAAGCGACGCGCTGTTCTTGGGTTCCAGGCGGTTCTGGTCTATTGTCAAACTTTCGTGAGCGTCGGGTGTCCAATTGTCGTGCTCCCCGTTTTCTGTGGCACTGGCTCCGAAATCCTGCCATTCTCCCCTTTTTTCGTTTTTTTTTTTTTTTTTACTTTTTTTTCTTCCACCTCTTATGTCTGACCACCCGTACAACCAAGGCAAGTCCTGGGCAAACAACACAAGCAACGAGCAGCAGCTATCGCGGCCGGTGCGGCGGCACCTGGTCAACGTGTATCTGACTATTGCGGCTATGTTGACCGTCGCGGCCGTCGGCGCACAATACGGCGGGCCATACTCTCCACTACACGCCGTCTCGGGCGGCGTCATCGAGGTTGGTGCCGTCATCGGCAGCGTCTTTGGTATCCGAAACATGCGCCAAGGCGATCCGCTGCGCTGGGGTCTCCTCCTGGTAAAGAAAAAAAATCAAAAAACGACGCGAAAAGGCTAAAAGTTGTCTTTTTTTTTTTTTTTTTTTTTTTTTTTTTTTGTAGGTGTATTCGTTGTTCAGCGGCATCTCACTGAGTAACCTGGTGGGGATGTACATGTATTGGGATCCGTCTGGGCGTCTGCTGCTTGGGGCGCTGACAGGCGCCATTTTCATCTTTTTGGGCTTTTCGATGAGCGCGGTGCTGGCGAATCGGCGCAGCATGCTGTACGTGGGTGGCATGGCAGGCAGCCTGCTTGGTTTGATGATGTGGGCGTCGCTTGCCAATATCTTTTTCATCCGGTCGTCGTCCATGTTCTCGGCCGAGCTGTACATTGGCCTCATTGCCTTTGCAGGTTTTGGTAAGAAACACAGGCATTGACAAAAAAGGGACTTGTCATGACGCCATTTTTTTTTATTTGCTTTTTAGTTCTTTACGATACACAAATGATCGTCGAACAGGCTAGTGCTGGATTCACAGACATCCCGCGCCATGCATTGGAGCTGTTCATGGATCTGTTTGCCTTGTTTGTGCGCCTGGCAATGATTGTGCTACGACGCGACCAAGAGCGCGACGAGGATAATCGCCGCCGACGCGAACGACGACGCGAACAGCGGCGGTTTTAAATAAAAAAAAAAAGACGCGTTCATTTTTCCTTTTTTTTTAAAATCATTTTATTTACAAATGGGTCTATTTTGAAAGCAAAGAAAGCATGGATGTGCCGTGCAACACGGTGGATGGATGCACCTTTGTATGTGTGCGCTGCTCGAGCAATGCCATGGGGAGATTGGCCATGCTGGTGGCGCGCGGCACGACCATGTCTGCAGATGCAGCAGATGCATTGGTGTTGGTGGGCTGCAGAGGAGGAGGAGGAGGAAGAGGACCGGATGATGGCGAGGTCAATCTTGGTGCCACCGTCGTAGAAGCAGAAATGCCGGCACGCTGATTTCTCGCCAGGTCTTTGGGTAAAGCGGGTGACCAGTCCTTGAGTCGCGTCAATTGGTCGATTTCGTGCTGAAGATGAGTGAAAGCGCGGTCCATGCCGATGACGTGCGCCGCGTGGGTGTGTATTTCCTGCGAAAGAAGCAACAAGCGATTCTGGTACTCGTGTAATTTCTCGCGGATGTGGCACAGTTTCTGGATCCATTGATGGCGGCTGTCATGGATCATGGCATGCTGCTCCGCAGTCACCCACTGCTCCTGCTCGACCATCCGCTGGATCATTTGCGTCTCCTGGTGCAAATGGTGCCGGATGTGCCGCCAATGCCGCTTGGCTCGCGCGTACTTTGCCGCATAATGCTGCTGCGCATGATACGCCTGCTCGTACCGCGTCCACCGCTGCTGCCGCTGCTGTACCAACAACTCGTACTGCGCCATCAGGGCCTCGCGCTGCTTCTCCGTGCCCCACTGGTCGCCTTTGGCTTTTTTCAAAAACAACATTTTAAGAGCTGACCCCCACCAAAAAAATTTAAAAAAAAAGAGGGAAAAAAACGACACCTGGGAATCCACCACACACACTTTCTTCCTCTTGATCTTTCGGTAATTTTTCTTTTCTTTTTGTTTTTGTTTGCACGCTCTTTTGGCGTAAAATCAAGACATTTTTGGGGTTTCTTTATTGAGGGAGAGAGGGGTGTTTTGGGGGACGTGCGAGTGGGGTATTGGTAGAAAAAAAAAAAAAGGACGCGAGGCATCCATTGGGTAGAAAAAATTGATTCTATTTACAAGAGCATTTGGGATCCATCAAGATTGATCCGTGAGCGTATAAAAAGGAGGCGAATCCATGCGATTTCATGCGATTTCACAAGACCTTGAGCCACCGCCAGTCACTGCGACTATCAAGAAAGGAGAAAAAGAGAAAAAGAGAAAAGAGAGTGTCAGCCACGTGTATAAACATGTAAAGAAAAAAAAAAAGGAGGACAGGTCTTACGTGTCGTCGTCGTCATTGAGGTCCGAGTCCTTGTCATTGTCGTCGTGATTGGTTTCACTGTCCGCGCCGTCGGTATCCATGAGTAGGGCCATCAATGGCAGCACATTGGCTGGTCCATCGTCGGTATCGTCACGCCGGCGCACCTTGACGTCGTCGTCATCAATGCCATCGATGCTGAGTTGCCGTCGCTTGCCAATGGTCGTGGTGCTAAAGTGCGGTGGTGCTGCGTCCAGGTGCTTGGGATCCTGGTCCGTCTCGATGGATGAGAACGATGGCGATGTTGGCGATGTCGACAGGGTCGAATTGATCAGGCTGGGCACGGGCATGTCGACGTCGGCGATGATTTCCGCGTGTGGTTGCGCAAAGAACGCGTGCTTGAGCGCGTCGTCCGCCTTTAGCCGCTGCGACGGGTTGAAAAACAGGAACTGCCGCAAGAGATCCAGCATGATTGGCGTTGCTTCCGGGATCACAGTCGCCAGCGGCTGAGGCGACATGTGTGGGAATTCAAATCCGATGCGGTGTGCGAGCTTGACGCCCTCGCGCCACTCGCCCCCGCCATCCAGCGCAGAAATCGTCGACACCGTATTGACGGGCGGCTTTTTTTCTTCAATGGTCTTGCGTCGTGCAAACCCGGGGCTCGCGCGCGGCCGATCGGCAACGCTCTTTTTACGCGCCGCAGCAACGTACCGGTTGCCAGGGCTGCCAAGCACCTTGCAGATGCAAAACAGCTGGTCAATTTCAGACTCGCCAGGAAACAGCGGCTGCCCGCAAATCAATTCGGCAAAAATCGCGCCAATGGCCCACAAGTCCACAGCACTAGAATAATTGCTCGAACGCAGTAGCACTTCCGGTGCGCGATACCTACAAAAATAGAAAAAAAAAAAGACGGTCAGATTTTTTTTTTTTTTTTTTTTTTTTTTTTTGCTTCGCGCGTTTCGCGTCGTTCCCGTGCCCATCGTTTTTTTTCTTTTTCATGCTCACCATCGCGTGCTGACGTATTCCGTGTAAGGTGGGTGGCTGCTGGTCTCCTTGGCTAGGCCAAAGTCGGCGAGTTTGATGACGGGTGTGCCGCTGGTATAGGTGATGAGGAGGTTTTCTGGCTTGAGATCGCGGTGGAAGATGTTATTGGCGTGAATGTGGGCGACAGCCTGCAGTGTCTGGCGCATGATGATGCCCAGCTCGCTGGCAGAGAAGCGCGTGTGGTTGTCGCGCTTTTGCTTAATCCATTGGTACAGGTTGCCGCCGTCCATATGCTCCATCACAAAGCATAACTCGTGTGAAGGCGAAAACAAGATATCAAACGTTTGCACAATATGAACGTGCGTGGGTATCAGGTTGAGGATTTTGCACTCAAGCAAACGGTCGCACTCTTCTGCAGAGTCAAACTTGCGCTTCATAATCTTGATGGCCACCTTAAAAACGTTGCATAAACGAAAAAGTCATTGGGGCGTGAGTACTTTTTCGCACATAACTCCCCTTTTTTATTTTTTTTTGCCCTCGTCGCTTACATGTTTGCCCGTTTTTTTTTGCACTGCCTGATGCACGGAGCCAAAGGACCCCGCACCAATCACAGAAAGAAAGTTATACTCGTCGTGGGGGCATGCGTTCCGTATCATTGAACAAAAACGAAGAAAAAAAAGGCAAAAGGGAACAGGGAAGAAAAGGACAGAAAAACTGAACGAACAGGAAAAAGGAGGGAAACTTTATTTAGCGGGCTGCCATGAGAAACCCAATCAAATCAATCCCCGCCTGCATTTTTTTTTTTTCAATAAGCGGTGCGATGCTTCACAATGTCGGGATCGGTCATCAGCTTGTGCGAGCCTGTTGACACGCCAACTATCGATGGATGTCGTCCAGTCACCAATGGCAACAAATGCAACCGTCAGTCTCATGAAAACAAGAATAAAAAATGGCATGATCATTGTTTACCTGTGATCGCACCGGTCACAAAGGCCGTCAGCATCTTTGCTTCGCTAGGATAGTTGTATTTGACAAGGCGAAGGCAATGCTTCGCACTGGTTACAAGAGAGCCCATCATTTTTTGAATAGAATTGTTTGGTAAAAAAAGAAGAGTGGTATGAAAAAAAAGACAAACAAAACAAGAATCTACGCTAGGTTTATAAAGACCTTGCCAGCTTATTTTTTCTTGACGTGGGTTTCATCCCATTCATGCGAAAAATAGCGAATCACAATCACGCCTTTCATGGGAAAGTGCTGGACAACTTGCCGTTTCAAGCAACACCACACGACGAACAGGTGACCGAGCCATGAGATCGCAGACGAACGGGGGGTGCATCGACAACCAGTACAATCGCCAAATCACCCGCGCTCTTTTCGCCTGGACCTGCCCAGCTCGTAAAAAAAAAAAAATGGGAGGCAGGGACACACCCCCTCGCGAAGGAAAAAAAAACTGTCGTAACTTGTTTTCTCAGATCCACACAATGTCAAGTTGCTGTCGCATTGAACACTCATTGATGGGCTACCTTTTCGTTTTAGAGCACCGGCATCGACAAGCTATAGACTAACATCGTTTTTTTTTTTTTTTTTTTTTTTTTTTTTTTTGGCGCCAGGCATGTCTTTTCGCTGCACGATCGTTTTTCAATGCAAATATCCTCACGAATTGTAATTATGCTGCATTTTGTGAGGACTGCCGGATCTCCCAAGTGATTACGCGCAAAACACTATTTTCCAACGAAAAAAAAATATCATGACACTTCGTGTCCATTGGTGGCCAAGACTGGGCGTGGCACTCATGGATTGAGATCATCTACACTTCTGCAGGATCAATATTTCACAGCACATTTCATGCCATCCAAGCGGTCAAATCGCGCTTTGTAAAAAACGCGACTGTTTGAGAATGGCGTTTAAGCGGGGGCATAATTGAAATCATTGATCTGTCGGTATGCCTGTGTGTACACGCATCCGTGCTCTGATCTGTTTCGTTTGAAAGGTGTATCTCAGGGGCAAGTACACAAGTTTTTATCGCACCGTCGTGTTTTCAGGTAAAATCGCTTGCTGTCGCCAAGCTGCCATCCAATCTGCTTAAAAATTTTCAGCTGCACAGAACCGCTTGTCTTCGACCATTGCCGCTTGTCACAAGGCATTCTAAAGGCAGTAAAACACGATACTCTATCAAAACAAAGAAAAAATGAGCCAATTCACGTTTTCGTGTTTTGAGCGTCATTGGCAGTCGTCGACTCAATCAAAAATTCAAAACTGGTTCAGTGCTTGAAATACGTACAACACCATTCTTCAGCAGCTTGAAAGCATGTATGCAACGAGGCGCTGTGATGCTGCTGTGGATGGCAATCAGCCAAAATGAAAAAGCAGAATCGAATTTGCTTTTCAAAACCAGAATCACTGTTCAGGGCATGTAATCTCTGCAATTTTTCATAATGAAAGCGGTATGAACGTACCTACCGGTATGATACTGTATCAATGAATACCGTACGTACAATTTCAATTCTAAAAAAAAACATCGCGCTACACTGCACAAAAACGAACACATTATTATGATACAGTATCATACTGTATCTTTTAAAATCCAAAGAGTGTGTTTTTCAGACTTTGCCGACCTGCTGTGCCTCCAGAATTTTTTTACAGCCCACTTGCCCGCAAATGAAAAACGCGTCATGGCATTAACTATCACCCAGTGCTCAGCACGGGACCGCCCGATTTTTTTTGAACTCGAAAATTCCAAAAGCGTCAGATTTGTACTATTTTGCATTCAACTCGCCATCTGCATGGTCGACCCCGCTCAAAAATACTGTAGCCGCATCGCATTCAGCGCGAAATTTGCAACAAAAAAGCTTACAGTAAACTTCCAGAGCGCCACGAGCGACCACTTTTGAAAAATTCAGGGGCCACTCAGGGGTCACACATTTCAATCTCAGAAAATACCCAATTTGGTAAATTTCGAGCTCCGAATGGTCAATGCATCCCAAACAGGTAACTCCGACAACTTGCGATTGGCAGACAACATGGCAGATCGCCCAACTTTAAGAAAAATGCCCCCAGAAGAGTGACGCATGAACGCCGATCGACTGAGAAAATGGCTTACTTTGGGCAAGATTTTTTGCAAAAATTTAAGGTTTGACACTTCCAAATTAAGGTGGTGGATTGCATGGAATTTTTATTTTTTTATTTTTTTTATTTTTTTACTTCGCACGCTTTGTGCGCTGAGTGGTGGGCTGCAGCCTGCTGGTGAAATGACTGATGCAAAACGTTCAAACCCAAGCTAGCACGCCGCATGTCATCCCATTAGGTGCTTTGCATTCCATTTGCTAGTAAAAATTCAATAAAAATCACAGGTTTATTAGACCGTTGTCGAGCAAAGTGCGATCAAATATTTTGATGAAAAAATGGATTTTCTCTGCGAGTTTTAGCCATCCATCGATGAAACTGGTCTCATTCGATAGAGATTTAACAGATGATTTCAACATGTTAAAAGCGCCATGTGTCGTGCAATAAGTTGCCGAGAACTTCGAGGTTGAAAATTTTTGAAATGTTTGAACGGCTTTGACAAGCGTACAAACGTTACACATCGGGAAGCAAACATTCTGGAAATGGCTTTCGAGCGTGTCTCTTTCGAACGGTATCACTTTCATCATGGCGATCGAAGAAGAATTTGATCAAGGCATCGTTATAATTGTGAAAATCTCGATGTTTTGGATTCATTTGCACGACTCAATGGGCCTCTGGTTTTCAAGTCCATGTTGAAAAAAGACGCGACAAAATTGTCCAATGAAAGAGTTTGGAGGCGATCCAGCCATGGTTATTGTGGTGTACGGTATAAGATCGCATTTTTGAAGATCTGAATTTTTGGGATTTCACTAAATACCGGTAAGAGTCTGATTGACCTCTAGTTTTCAATGCTATTTTAAAACGAGATGTGCCGAAATAGTTTAGTGGCAAAGCTTTGGGGGCGATATACCGGTATTATGATTTGCAGTGGTCAGTATACAGTAAATAGGATTTGTGCAAACTCGTGAAATTAATGCATTTCTCGACAACGGCCAGAGCATTCTCTGTTTTTTATTTTTTTCTGAAAAGAGGAACGTTAAAAAAATACGGTACATGACATTAAGTTTGGTAGTGATTGAAGCACGATTTTAAGGTGAAATGATTTTTGAAAATGCGTTGCAGGCTTGCTGACAGCCAAATTTTCAGCAATGTCAAGTTTCTCGAGAAAAAAAGCGATCAACCCCAAATTTTAGAAACTTGCATTTCTCAATCAGTTTTGGTTGCATGCCGGTGAAACTGGGTTCATCCGATAGAGAGTCGAATATCGCGTCTTTTGTCACTGCAGTGTGCCTCGTTTTTACCGTATGTGTGCATTGCCGAGAAAATCGAGGTTAAAATATTTGATCATGCGTTGCAAGTGTACTGTACAAAGGTCACGCATCGATTTTGTAAAGCAGGAACAAAATGGCGACCAGACGTGTATCATATCTTTCCACATGTGCAAGTTTGAGCACGATCGAAGCATTATTTTACGCGTAGCGGTCCGAAACGTGAATTTATCTAGGTATAAATGTCGATTTTCTCGTCAGCAGCCCGATTGACCCCCGGATTTTACGCTTGTTCTGAAAAGAGAGTGGCCAAAATACTCTAATGACAAAGTTGCAAGTGTTAGAAGTCACTTGGTGGTGTGCTATGTGGATTTGGAAAATCGTGACGATTCGCAATTTTTCCAAGAGCGTCAGTCGACCATTTTCATGTGGTAAAATTTTGGTCGCTGAATCGCCACATTTTTCGCACCACAGATAAACGCGCACTGTTTAGCAACGAAAATGACACAAAAATCATGATTCGACCATCTGGGTTTGGCGGAAAACGCGATTTCATGTATTTTAATTCAGTGTTCAACTCGAGATTATCTCGACGAAAATTGGTTGCAACGCCCTGAAAATTAATCATTAAAAAGAGCGCGGTGTGTTGCGCACTTGACATTGGCGATCGACGAAAAAGGCCAGGTTTTAGAGGAATGAGCGCGTAGTACCAGCCAGAATTTTGCAGCAATAATATTATTAGGTACGTATTGTAATTGTCGAAGCGTCGTGTTTCGCGCTACGTCTGTGGTTACCTCTGTTGGTCAGCATCGAATTGATGCATCTGGAACATTGTGGTGGACGCGTCAGCGCGGCCCTACAATGCGTTCCGGCTGCGCCATTGGCGCCAAAAGCTACAGTAAATCTAAAATGGCTCATTGCTTAACAATGCACAGATACAGTAGATTGCGCGCTCTTTTGGCATCATTTTCGTGGTTTTTACCATCGCGCTTCTCGAGTGTGTAAGCTTGGTGCCATTCTAGAGACCCTTTTTTTTTTTTTTTTGTCTCAGAGACTTTCCGCGGCAGCTTTTTTCTGATGCAACGTATGGGTCAAACAATCACCCTGGAAATGGAACCATCTGATGGTTTGACTTTCTGTTAGTCAGGTAAACTGGCCTCAAAACCAGGGATTAAGGATGCAGTTGTCGTCAAAGCGCAATTGTTGGGTCATTTTAAAAAATGTTCTATCAAATCAATTTACGCGACGCGATCGCGTAATGGCTCTTTTCCATTACGACGAGTTTTTGGTGCTAACTTTCAGATATTTTTTATGTCGAATTGATTGATTTTTATTAAATGGTCATTGAGAAATATAAAAAAACAACGACCAGAGCGTGATTTGATGATCGGGCTAAGTGAATGCAGCAAAAGAATTGCTGGAGGGACGAAGACGAGCAGCGCAGAGGATCGTATCGTTGCGAGTGTTGATGATGACATCATTGTTGTCGAGATGAATAATGTCGTTGATCTGAACCTGGTAGAGTAGGTCTGATTCCATGTCAATGTCTGGCACGAAATACTTGCCATTTTCAAGGTACAGTGCATCCCAAAAATAGTCTTGATTGAGAAAAATCATTGCTGAATGCACGATGCTGTATGGATTGGTCAAGTAATATGTGTTCTCATTTAGAGGGCCAGGAATGTCGTACCCTCTCAGACTGGTCGTGGGCACGCGATTAACAATGATCAATGCCGGCGCAAACGACGGGAGCTCCAGATCTAGAGTCAGAGGAGGCAGTGACAACGCGTGTATGCTTTCTAGCAAGCACGTCAGATCCCAGACAATGTAGTACATGTGCGTGTTCTCCATGGAGTGGTCAAAATAGCCATCGTCATCGTCTTCGTCTTCGCAGCAGCTGACGGCAATCAAACGGAGGCCGTGGTGAGCCAAGTCAAACGCCGAGCCTTCGTCATTTTTCTTGTCTTTGGCCGGGATCACGTAAGCAACGGCAAGATGCTGCACAAACGGGCTGTAGTAGTGGCTTTCATGGTATTGGGTATCATCGTCGCTGAAAGAGAGTGAGTCATCTTCTTGAGGAAGGGTGCAAAGGATGTCGCCAGTCAGCCAATCGTATATAGCAACCTCCCACTGGTCATGGGCGACGCACAGGAGATGACACAGGCCAAGAGGGGCGTCAAAGAGGGCAATGCTGTCCACGTATTGCGTAAATGATGTGACGCGGCAGAATTTTGGCCAGGCGGGGCCGGATGCGGATGATGAAGGCAGCGAAGATGGGTTCAAAGAGAGCGGAAGACGCAATGGAGTGACAGAGGGATCAATGACGTGATGATGCGGGCGGAGATCGAGTCGAATGAGCTTGCAATGCGCGGCGCGACGCATCTTTTCAGTGCCGGCCATCAACATGAATATGGTGTGCTTGGTGTCAAAGGTGGCCGCGTCGCTTTCGTGTTCAATCAATCAATTGGCCAGGCGCGAGGGGGCCCACGACGGCTTTTTGTGGAAAAGGGAAGCGGCCGAGAAAAATTGCACTTTTTTGCCAAAGAAACCATCGCGCGGGTCCAAATTGGCAATGCATTGCATCGTGCCGTCGTCATATACGCGATAGACGAACACTTGCAGCCAGCCAGTGCCAATGGAGGTCGTGTTTTGCTGAAATGAATGATCTCGTATGGCTGCCAAGGCCAAGAGGCGCACACCTTGCAATTGACCGTCTTGATCGCGCACGAAAATTGTTTGCAGGCTAGCGATGGCGACAATTTCCACTTGACTGTCAAGTTGGAGCTCCAGCTCGCGGATCTTGCGCCGCGATGGGTACGACCAAAGCGTCACTCGGTGAGTGCAAAAGTCAGCGTCATCCGTGTTGTCGTCAGCGCGTCTGCAACTTGCAATAACACCCGTGCCATTCGCATCAATGTCGGCCATCACGGGAAATGGGGTACTTGTGACATAGCGGTCCTTAGGGTTGATGAACACCTGCTCGTCAAATGTATGCAGCTGATAGTGTGTCATATGCAGATTGTAGCTTGCAAACCACAGGGAGCGCCAATCGAATGGCTTGCCGTTGACAGAGAAAGGCATATTGGTACTCCATTTTGGGTATTCGGCTTTGTATATATGGAACCAAGTCTTTTGACATTGGGTGATGACGCTGATCGAAAACAGGGAGGGAGAGTGAGAGAAGATGAGCGTGTGAGTGATGTATCGGCCATGTTTCCCCATTTTTCCATCTATCCGCGTAAAACTGCCAGCACCTTTCTTTACTTTTTCCACTTTTTGTTCACTTTCATCAATTCCTTGGTCAGAGACACGTCCTCAACGCAGTATTCCGCAATGCGATGAAGGATTTCAAGCGAGAGGCGGTCCATGGTGCGTGTCAAAAAGAGAAAAAGTGCGGAAAGAAAAACGAAAAAGAAAATTGAGCGACCGCATGCCAAAAGTACATAAATCCTTGATTCTTCCTATTGATCTTATCATCATTGATCGCATTGTCCTTTTTTTTTTTTTGTGGTGTTGCAAGCTGTCAAGTGAGCCCTCCCCCCCTTTTTTTTTTGTGAAAATTGACGATTCACTCCAATGGTTGCAAGAATTGATGGAATGGGTGGATGTTCAAGTAAATGATCTCGTCCACGGACACGAAACTTCACTGCGCCGTGGCCTTGAGAAGCAATAGGGCGTCTAAAAAGCAAGAGAAAAAAAATGCGCGTCCACGCGTCGCTTTGTCCGCAATGGCCGCAATTGTCACCCCATTTTGGGGAATTTTGTCCGGCGACGCATCTCGTCGGACAAAAGCCACCCTGTCAGAGTTGGGCAGCAGGCATGAAAAAAAAAAAGGAAAAGGCACCCTTTCTCCGCCCTTTTCTTGTTTTTCTTTCATTTTTTTTGTCTTTTTTACACCATGTCGAAGAAGCAGCAAGCCGCTGAAGTCCTTGTGCGTCTCCTTGTTGGCGCGGGCAAGGCATCGCCTCAGCCGCCCGTTGGCCCCGCGCTCGGCGCGCGCGGTGTCAAGTCAATGGATTTTTGCAAGGCGTTTAACGACAAGACAAAGCACCTTGCTGTTGACACGCCTGTCCCGACGGTGATCACGATCAAGCCGGACCGCACGTTTACGTTTGTGACCAAGACACCGCCCACGACGTATCTGCTCAAGCGCGCAGCAGGCATTGACAAGGGCGCGTCAAAGCCCGGCACCGAGATTGTCGGCAAGGTCAGCCTTAAGCACGTGTACGAAATCGCCAAGCTGAAGCAGCAAGATACCAACCTCAAGCATCTGTCTCTTGAAAGCATCTGCGGAAGCATCATTGGCGTCGCTCGCAGTGTCGGCATCCAGGTCATCCACTAAAAAGAAAAAATCACACCTCAAAAATCGCGATCCTTCGACATCCAATGCCCTTTCCTTCATCCCCTCTCCCTCTCTCTCTCTTTCACGCCTTTGTAGTATAGCTCCTTTTCGCTCTTTTCTTTCAAATCATCTCTGTATAGACCCTCTTCATCGAATAAAAAGCAATTTGCATTACCATGGTGCTGCTTGATCACGTCAATGGACCCAGGAGAGCGAGCCAACATGTCATTTGGGGGTTTTTTTTTTTTAGGGTTTGAAGAAAAATAATGGGCTTTAAAGGTGCCCGGCAAACTCCGGCTGATTTCCTTTCCTTCCTTTTCCCTTCTTTTCCCTTTTTCATATCGCTATGGCTACACTTCATCGTCTTTTGAAGAAGCCTCCACGCGCCGTGCACGTCGTACGCGCCTTCTCGTCGGCGGCGGTGCGGCGCTCCCTGGATTATTATCTTGCCAAGTCATATCAAGGTAAGAAAAGCCGAGTTGGCTTTTTTTTTTTTTTTTTTTTTTTTTTTTTTTTTTGCAGTCGCCCAGACTCAATTTGATATTATTTTTTCACGACTTAGGGGATCAGCTGCTACGCCTTAACCTATCGAAAGCCAAGGAACTTCTCGGTAAGCGCGTCGGTTGGCAAAACGGGTGCGAAAAAGGCGCCAAATTCACTGTTTTTCCTGTATCTTTGTACGCGATAGGTGTCCGTAGCTCGCGAGGCACGCGGGTAGAGAACGAGGACCAGTGTCGAGCCGTGACCTTGGAACTCCCACACGGCAGCCATTTACCCACCATGAAACGGGAAGCCAATCGAGCCTATTTTGGCATTTTTGATGGGTAAATTGCGTTTTGTGCGTTTTGGACGGCGTGATCTTGTGCTGCCATGGCCAGTGACCACGCGGAGCCCAATGACTGACACGCCTTTTTTTTTTTTTTTTGGTACCTAGGCATGGGGGCCCGCTTGTATCAGCGTGGCTGGCGTCCAAGCTGCACGAAAGAATTGAAACGATCGCGCTTTCCGAATTGCCTGATATCCTGTCGACGCTGCGGACGTATCGCGGGTACTTTCGGCGGTTTCGGATTCCTGCGGTGCTGCGCGACCTTGTAGACGAGAATGGGCATCCGCTTCCCGGGATCGATCCGACGGATTTGACGATTGAGCAGCGATTGACGCTTGCATTTCTGCAGGCGGACATTGATTGCTTGCAGCCGTTGCGCAAAGAGAAGAATGATGCACACCATGCGGATGAGGGGTCGACGGGCAGCATTGCCATCCTGGAACCCCACGACGAAAAGCCATTTTGGGACAGTGATGTGTATGACATTGTCATTGGCCACGTGGGCGACACACGCATCCTGCTTTGTGATGCCAATTCGGGCGAGGCGATCACGCTGACCACAGGCGATCATCATCCAGGCAATCCCGTCGAGCATGAGCGGTTACAGCGCTACGCAGGCTTTGTCACCACCGATTCATGGGGCGACGATCGCATCCTCGGCATGCTCGCCACCAGCCGCGCCTTTGGCGACGCGCGACTCAAGAGCTATGGCGTGTCGGCAGAGCCGGATGTCGTCCGTCACACAATCACAAAGGACAATCCCGCCGCATTCATGGTAAAATCGGCGAATTGTGCCTTTTTTTTCCATCTTTTTTTTTTTTCTAATTTCTTTTTTTTCCCTTCATTTCCAAAGGTGCTCGTAACAGATGGCGTCACGTCCATCATGTCGGACCAGGAAATCATCGATTTTGTACGTAAAAAAAGAAAAGAACAGCCATTGAGAGCAAATTGAGCAAAAGATGGCATGCAAGCTCACCTGCTATCTTTTCGTTTAAAAAAGGTAAAAGAAAAGAAGGATCCCACGTCGTCGGTGATGCGCGTGGTCGATGCCGCGGATCAGCTCCATTCCGAGGACAATGTGACGGCGATGGTGGTGCGCTTAAAGGCCTGGGGCTCGCGCATGCACGATTATACCAACGACCTGCGCAAATATAGATTAGCAAATTCCAGCATGAGCAATAGACAATCTTGGTGAATACCCTGCTCCTCTTCTGCCCTCTTTATTTATCTCTTTCAAGACGCTCTTGTACTATATTGCTGCAAAAACACATTATTTTAAAAAAGATTCCATTCTCAACCACCTCATGACCTGGATGCTTCCAAACAAAACTGCCGACCTTTGTCCTGTTGGTGCACGAGGCAGCGGATGAGCCCATTGCGTTCCTGAAAAATGTTTTTTTTTTATTTTTCCTGGCATCTTTATTTGTCTTTGTTTTTTTTTTTTTTTTTTGTCGCCTTGTCCCTTTTTTTTTTATTCGTGGATTTTTCTTCTTTTTTTTTCAATGTTTTTCGTATGGATTATCATCATTTGGATGACGAGCCCATTGTGTTTTGCCGCTAGTAGGAGAGAGGCCGCGAATGAGCGTGTGCGGGCGATGCAAAAGACAATGATTCCGTCGGTGTTTCCGACGATTGAGCACCCATTTCCTCCGCAGTATTACAATGGGACACGTGCAAGGCCAGTGCCGACAAATGCGTGGCTGTCGAATCTTTTTTACGCGAGCACAAACCACCAGGCACCGACAATCACAGATCCGTATATTCTCCGCTTCATGGACGCGCTTGGCGACGGTCCGCCGGGCTTGTCCATTGCGCATGCACAGAAAAAGGTGTATGGTGGCTATCCACCCATGAACAATGTGCCTGCGACCGATGTGGGATACATGATCAATCCCGTCGTCGCCGACATCCGCTTTTCCGCAAAAGAGTGGGAAAACGCATTGCCCGCGTCCTCATCGTCGTCACCAGCGCCAATGGCGCGTCAGCAGCAGCAGCAAAAAGAGCAACAGCGCGTCATTTTGCGCCAACAAGTCCTTGATTGGGATTTTTTGTGCGCCACCGTGCGATTGACCACGGCCAATGGCACGACCACGGCTACGAATGAGTCACACATCGATTTCCCACTGTGCAAAGGCATGCCCTACGTGACGGCATCGTATCGCAGCTTGACACCCGTCATTTACACGCAACATGCTTTCATTTCCAAGCCGCCACCCTTGGGTTCGCCTGCACGCCACTTGACCATCAGCCTCAATGACGACACACACTATCGCATTTATGCTGTCGATAAACCAATCGCGTGGACACTCGTCTCGCCTCATCTTCTCCAGGCAGATCGTGCGTATACAGGCACATTGCGTATCGCCAAGGTGCCAAACCCGAAATTCGAGTCGCTGCTCGATGACCACGCGGCCAATTGGCCTGTTCGAAGCTCGATCAAGTACTCGCCAAGGTGAGATGCTTGGTTTTCTGGTTGTTTTGAGATGTTGCTTGTCTCTTATTCTTTTTTTCGCTTTTTTTGTAGCTCTTACACCTTTGATTGGGAGACAGAGGGTGACCAGGACGAGACATTGCTTATGTATGCTCATGCTCATCACATGACATCGATGATCAACGCGTCAACGACGAGTTTGCGTTTAAGCTCAGCGTCAAAAGGGATGATGCACGGCGTGGTGGGCACGTCGTGGACAATGCACGAACCCACATCCGTGATCAACCAATTGACGTGGTTTCCGACCAGGGCACGGCCCGACAAGGCCGCACGTTTCGACATTTTGGCCGCTCTTGCCCAGGATATTGATGAGGCCGATTATGACCACGAGACAAACAAGGGCGACAATTACTTTTCGGGCAAAGGACTGCAGAAATACGCGCTTTTAGCGCTGCTGCTCAACCGGCCCGATGACACGGACATCAGAAATCCAGAGCTTGCCCTCACCAGCCTTGAAAAGCTAAAAACGGCGTTTAGCCTCTTTCTAGACAATCGTCAGCAGGATCGCTTTGCGTACGATTCGCTGTATCGTGGCGTCGTCGCTGTCAGCGGGTTGCCAGAGTCTATGGGCGGCACAGGCAACCCCAATGCCGCGTTTGGACACGCTTATTATAATGACCATCATTATCATCAAGGCTATTTTGTCGTCACAGGTGAAAATGCGCCTTTTTCGTTTTTTATGCGAGACTGACGCGTCATTTTTTTTATTTTTGTTAGCTGCCATCATCCATTTGCTTGATCCCGAGTGGCGCGCTGATGATTTAAAACTGTGGACCGACGCGCTCGTGCGCGATGTTAACGCAAAAGAGGGCGATCCTTTGTATGCACCATTCCGTCATTGGGACTGGTTCGCTGGGCACACGTGGGCAGGTAAGACGCTTGTCCAAAGGCGACAGCAACTCTACTGAGACTCATTTTGTTGGTTTTTAGGCGGCATCAAGCAAAATGGCGCTTTGGACGGCCGCGATCAAGAGTCTGTGCCCGAATCCATCAATTTTTATTGGGGTGCCAAGCTGTGGGGCATGGTCACGGGCGATCACGCCATGGAGGAGCTCGCGACACTGCAATTGAACATCATGCGCCGTACCACCTATGATTATTTCTGGCTGCTCGACCGCAATCCCAATTACCCCGTGGGCATGCGTCGCAACAAGGTCATGGGCATCTACTTTGAACACCGGACCGACTATGTAAGACGGCAAAGGGCGGCAAAAATAACGTGAAGTGTCCATTTTTGACCATTTTTTGGCTTTTTTTTATTAGACCACCTATTTTGGTCGGCGTTTGGAATTCATCCATGGCATCCAGCAGCTGCCTATGACGCCCATGCTGGCGGAGGGCTTCAAAACACGCGAATTTGTATGATTGGCGCCACTGAAAAAGAGATAAATTCGCTCATTGACATTATTTATGCGTGTAGGTGCAGCAAGAGTGGGATCAAAAGCTTGGAAAGGTGGCGCCATCCATCACGACCGGATGGGCTGGTGTAACGTATATGAATTATGCATTAATCAATCCGACAGATGCATACCACAAGCTCCGCAAGGTGCCCATGGACGATGGTCAGACGCGCGCGTACTCGCTGTATCTTGCAGCCACGCGGCCAGGCTTTGAGCATCGTGGTAAGGAAACAAAAAGCAAAATCAAAAGCAACAAAGAAAAAAATAGACGATGGTGGTGAGTTGAATTTCTTTTTTGCAGCTCTGTCGACATTGCTTTCGGGCCACATTCGCACTCAACTTGGAGAAGGCAAATCGTATCGCGCCTTGGGTGACGGCCGCCGAGGAAGCCAGCCCTTCCAGCCCGCTGACAAAAAGGTCGAGCAGAATCGCATCATTGACATTTCGCATAATCATCACGATGACAGATACAATGGCTATTAAAAACGCGCCAACCTCACATTTTGCATTGATTTCATCTTTTTCATCCTTGTACCATGGAATTAAAAGCTTGGTTTATCTTTTATTTTGCAATTGGCCATGAGAAAACAGCATTTGTACATCAATTTGCGGCTATCAATTGAGCGCGAGAGCAAGCCTAGGCAGAGATGAAAGGATATTCGGATGTGTCTCTTGTCACCCGTGCAAGTTCATACTGATCGATTAACAATTTGATGCGCTAGGGTCGAATTTGCGAAAATCAGAAAAAATGCTGATTTTCTCGACAACGAACTGAACAACGCGTGGTTTTCAATTACTTTTTGTAACGCGTGTTGCCAAAAACACCTTTTTAAATCCACCTCTGGGACACAGAGGCCATCAGGTGCTGTGCAAAGATGTTTGTCGCAAATCGCAATTTTTTCCTAGAGGTGCCAGCGCCACACCATTCAAACACATCATGAAACGCACACCATCAGATATAGCATCGATCGCTGCGTACGTTGACATTGGTCGTCAATGAAAAAAATGATTTTTTTGATATCCTACTTTTAAAATCATCGATATTTTTCGACGCGCGATTAAAACCGCGTCAAACATCGCGTTACACGCACCTGTTCCAAATCAAATGCATGCTCCTGGCGTCTGTCTTTCCAGTAGATGCGCCGCCGCAGGCCTGTGGCGCGTTGCTCTCGTGCCAAGACATAAAATTGCCCATTGCTCGTGACTGACCATATCAATCGTCCTCAGTTTTGGCATTTTTCGTAGTTTCTCTATGCTCTTTTTCTTCTAGTTGGAATTGGTGTCATTCAATATCTCCCTTTTTAGGATCTTGAGCCCTACAATAAAATGAGCTCGATGAACAGCAATAAAAAAAAAAGGCGTGAGCAAGGAGAATTTTGAATAGGCCCTGGCTTTCACGCCCAATCGATGGGATGGGATAATGAAATGCACTTGATTTAGGTGGTCATCATCTTTGTTGGTTACAATCAGGCACTGTAGGGGCGCCGGGCTGATACAAGTGTCGGAGAGGTGCCGACAATTCCCATTTTCAGGCATCGTCGTCAGCACCCTTGGTATTTTTGATCGACTGGCGGCAGTCGGGCAACCTATAAAAAGCTCCGCTGGTCGTGCTCATTTCATTTTTCTCAATTTTTTTTTTTTACTCACTTTTCGCCATGTTTTTTTTCAGCAGGCCCAATTTCGAAGCCAAAGACATTCCTGACTTGACGAGCAAGATAGCTATCATCACTGGTGCTTCCAATGGCGTAAGTTGGCCCGTGTCAAATGCGGCACACACGGCACATAGGGTCATGTGGCTGACAAATCTTGATTTTTTTTATCGTTGCGCAGATCGGCAAGGAGTGTGCGTTTGAAATGGCGCGCAAAGGGTGCCATTGTGTGCTTGCGTGCCGCTCGGAGGACCGCACACGTGTGGTCATTGACGAGATTGTCAAGGTCACCGGCAATACCAAGGTCGAGTTCATGCCATTGGATCTCGCGTCATTTAAATCCGTCACCGCATTTGCAGAGGCGTACCAGGCGCGCTTTGACAAGTTGGACATTCTGCTCAACAATGCAGGCTACCTGTGCACTGAGGGGTGGACGGTGACCGAAGATGGTACGGCCAAAATGGCGCAAAAAAGATGGTGAAATCGCCATTTATGCCTAAATTTCTTTTTTTTCTTTTTTTTTTCTCGACACGACGCAGGTCTCGAAACCACGTTCCAGATCAATTACGCCGGCAATGTGCTTCTGACGTTGCTGTTGTTGCCAGTCCTGCAAAAAAGCGCCCCCAGCCGCGTCGTCAATGTCAGCTCCGACGCGCATCGCTTCATCTTTAGCTTGAACACCAAGGATTACAATGACAAGGCCAAATACAGCAAGATGATGAGCTATGGTCGCTCAAAGGTAAAAGAAAACACGCGTCAACGCGGTGTTTTCCCGTGTTCGCGTCTCGTATTTAGGTCAATTGCTCATTTTTATGTTCATATTAGTTTGCTCTGACCATGTTCACAACTGAATTGGCTAGACGCCTCAAAAAGCATGACATCAAGGTAAGGCAGGCGCGGATTTGACTCACGCGGGCAAAGGATTTCAAATCACTCACGAAAAGCAACAAAAAAAACCTAGGGTGTCTACGTGAACAGCCTCCATCCAGGCTCAGTGCAGACAGACATGCTTGACAAGGTCAGTGGTTATGAATTTCTTCAAGGGATCGTGCGGTTCCTCTCGGGCTCGATCAAGCCCGACCAGGGTGCATTGACTCAACTATATGTGGCCGTGAGTCCCGACATCGAGCAAAAAGAGCTCACTGGTGAATACTTTGTAAGCATTGTTGGAAAAAAAAAGAGAGTGACAGAGAGAGCGAGCGAGTTCCCAATTGACGCGCTCAATTCTCTTTTTTTATGATAGGTGCCAATTGCGAAATTGAGCTCTTCCAATAGCGGCAGTCGCAATGAGGCCCGTGCTACCGAGCTTTGGAACTACACACAGGATATTTTGAGCGAAAAAGTGCCTGGATTTACGCGTTCGTCTCTGTGAAAAAAATAAAAAGCTGTAGTTGCACCATTGATCCCTCGCCGAAAATATAATTTATTATTTTGTATCGGCATTGCATTTTGTTGTGCATTTGGCTTGAATGGGTAAAAATAGGCGTTTTTGAGATAAATCTCGCCGACGATTTTTGATCGATTACCAATTTTAATTTTTTTTCTGAGACGAGAAGATGAGAAGCAGTTAAAACTAGGCATGAGCGTGGCATTGTGGTCATTGGATAGAGTGCAACGACAATTTTTTTGAAACCCCCCTTTATTTCGACATTATCGGCCGCCATGATCATGTTGAATTCTTTTTTTATTGTTTTATCACACAAATTGAAAAGTCTATGAGTCTAATTTCGCAAGTCGGGCGGGATAGGATCTTCGTTTGGGGCGGATTTGGCGCGCGGGCGTGTGGCGGTGAATGTGGGGCAGGTCTGCGTGAATGTGTGCAGGGCGGCTTCCAGCTCCTCTTTGCGCACGGGCTTGCTGACGTAGCCATTCATGCCTGCGATGCACACAAAAAAAATCAAGTTGTCCCGTCAGTATGTCTAATTCCCGTTTTGCGTCCTTTTGCGATTTTGTTCTTTTTTTTTCTTACCGGCATTGATACATTTCTCCTTGTCGCCTGCCATGACACACGCCGTCATGGCAATGATGTATGGCTGTATGGCGTCGGATGCTTGTTCCTGGCGGATCTTTGCAGTGGCCTCGAGGCCGTCCATTTCGGGCATGAAGATGTCCATGAAGATGAGCTGGATGGGCCGGCCCTCGTTTTGGGATTCCGTGTACGCGTTCCAAGCCTCGCGGCCATTTTGGGCCATTTGGCACGTCAGACCCATGCGTTTGAGCATCATTTGCAGCACTTTTTGATTGACCGGGTTGTCATCGACAAGCAGTGCGCGAACGGACGACAGATCATTGTCGCACGACAGATTGTCGTCGTCATCGGCCGATTGGGCGCCATTGGAGACGGCCGCCGCAGTGGTATTGGACGTGATTGGCGCGCCAGGCTTCGCATTGAGGAGACTCGCCGGGCTTGTTGGCGAAAATGAGGATGCTGATGGTGCCGAGATCAAATTGAGCGACGCGAGCGACGAATTGCTGAGGGCGGTGGTATTGGCCACGGACGGCGTGGTGGTCACAGCTCCTGATGCGGTGGAAGTGTGGAAGAACGTCGGAATGGATGAATTGGCGCGACGATGGCGCGGACACATGGTAGAAGTGGATGCCGCCAGCGTATTTCCGGTTTGGCTACGCACCCACATGTCGTAGCTGTGATTCAATGTTGGTGGATGATGCCAATTGGCAGCTGTGGACGCGCAATTTGAAACTGTAGACGTGGAAAAGGGAGTGAATGGCGATGTTGAAGGGCCCGATGGCGACGGTATGGGCGCCGTGGACGAAATCGCGTGCAGGCATTGAATCAAATTGGAATTTTTAAATGGTTTGACCAACTGCTGGTGATTTGCCATGGACAAGGCGTGCGCGTTGCTATTTTGAAGTTCCGCCGCTTCGCTATTGACTGTTGTCTTCGCTGCGGCAGCGCATGCGGCTGTGCCTCCTGTGCACGGCAACGTGCCATTGGAGCCTGGCGCGGAGCCTGGTTGGGTCTGGGTATTGTGATGATGGTGATGCAATGCATAGGCATGGTGCTGGTGGGCATTTGCCATAAAGGCACGACTTGCGCGGTACGAATGGCGCGATCTGAGGCGCACGTCAGTTACACACAACGTGGGGATCCAGGAAAACACGCCGGCGTGCTGGTGCAATGCCTCGAGGACCATCTGGCTTGTCATTGTATGCGACGTCTTGCTGTCATGACCGTTTTCGCCATTCAGGTGCGATTGTGTCTGCTGTGTCTGCTCCTCTGGCGCCTCTGGCCCATGGAAAGACGCGTGATCCACGATTTCAAGGTCCATGTCGACAATCAGGCTTGTCGGGCCTGCATCCTCGCCGGACATCGCTTTCTCGTTGCCGGACGTCAGCTTTTCAAATGCTTCCTCATATGTCAGCGTCGTTGGCGTCATTCCAAGATTCGTCAGCAATGTCTGCCATTGCTGCCGCACCTCGTCGCGCCCAGCAATCACCCACGGCCGCCCATTCGCCTGCACTAGCTCGTCCAATTGATTGTGCTCCCCAAACGTAGGGCTTGATTCATCGATCGGCAGCTTGACACAAAACCAAAACGTCGAGCCTTGATTCTCCTCGGATTCTACCCACTGCAGCATGTGAAAAAAAAAAAAAAAGAATGAGATCTGCAAAAGATGCGCCTTTTTTCTTTTTTTTCTTTTTTTCCTCCCCCCTTGCTTTTTTTTTTTTTACCATGTCGCCACCCATCTTTCTGCACAATTGCCTGCTAATGGCAAGACCAAGACCTGTGCCGCCGTAATTGCGCGTTGTTGACGCGTCGACTTGCGAAAATGACTTGAAAAGCTTGTTTGACTTTGATTTGGGGATCCCGATGCCTGTGTCGCTCACCGAAAAGTAAATGGGCACGATGTCCATCGGGTTGTAGTCCAGGTCCGCATTGGGCGTCGTTGTCAGCCATTGCGGCTGATATTCATCCACATCTTCGTCCATTTCTTCATTTTCTTTGTCTTGGTGCTTGGCACTGATCCGGATGACCACTGATCCGCGCTGTGTGAACTTGAAGGCATTGGACAACCTAAAGAACAAGGGAAACAATTAGAAAAAAATGCGCTTCAGTTTTGTAAAACGCGCTTTTTCTTACAAATTGAGGATAATTTGACGCAAACGCACAAGATCGCCGTACACTTGAATGGGCGTCTCTGGATCAATGCAATAGTACAGCACAAGCCCCTTGCTCATGTAATTGGACGACATGAGCTTCATAGCACTCTCAATGACAAAGGTCTAAAGGAGAAGAAAAAAGAGTGAGTGCGTTTTTCCTACGTGCTTATACGCGCGCTTACCAAGTCGAGTTTGCTCCTTTCCAATGTGAGTCGTCCCGATTCAATCTTGGAATAGTCCAGAATGTCGTCAATCAGGGCAATCAGGTGGTTGCCTATGGAAGAATGGGGTGAGACGCGCCTTTTTTTCGATTTTTTTCGATTTTTGTACCCGAGGATTCGATGGTCTCTGCGCATTCGTACAGGTCCGTTGGTAAATCGCTCTCCATGAGCATGCGCGACATGCCAATCACGGCGTTCATGGGTGTCCTGATCTCTGTGGAGCAGAAAAACAAAGCATCAAGCAATCGCCATCACACGCGCGTTTTTTTTTTTTTTTTTTTACCATGCGACATGTTTGCAAGGAAATTCTGCTTGGATGCAGCGGCAGCTTCGGCAATCTCTTTGGCGTCGGATAAATCTATGTAAATGAGCAAAACGGCGCGTCAGCACTTTTTTTTGTGTTTTTAAATCACTTCTTGCCTTTCAAGAGCTTTTGTGTGCGCGCACGCTCCGATTCCAACTCTTTGGTTCTCTGCACAAGATTTTCGGTGCGCTGGCGCACCAGCTTTTCCATGTTGTTGGCGTATTTTTCAAGCTAAATTGCAAAAACAGCAAAAATGAGCGCGTAAAACACGAGGTTCGTTTTTATTACCAGAATGGCCATGTTGTCGACGACATTGTCTGAGCGGAAAAGATTGGGATCAATGGATTTGACGCGGTTCTTCATTAAAAAAAAAACATCAGAATTGCATGAGAAACGCGTCAGAAATGATTGGTGCACTTTTTTTTCTTACGCCAATGGTGGAGAATGTTGGTCTTGAGGCTGGGTTGCGCTGCAGACATGCAAGGATGATCATATTAAAGTGCTCGGCATAGTCGTCCTTGCGCGAAAAGGCGGGATATTGGACTTTGGCCTGCAGCAGCTCAAAGATGCTCTCCGGCGACATCCCGTCATCCAATAGCGATTGGTAGGGCAACTCGCGCGTAATTATTTCGTTCATGATGATGCCCGCGCTGAAATTGTCGCCGAGAAAAAAAGGCAAAAAGATTAAAAAAAAAAAGTTCATTCATGGACAATGGGCATTTTTTTTTTTTTTTTTTTTTTTTTTTTTTTACCTGTAAACATCTCCGGCTTTGGATGGTCGCGAGACGTACATGCCCATGGGTGAGCGCGACACGGCCTCGGGTGCCATCCAGAGGAGCGAGCGCGTGTAGCGCACGACATTTATCTCGTCAAAGCCGACTTCGGCAACATCCATGTCGACCGTGGGCGTGGGCGCGCCAACGCCTGCGCCGCCCAAGTAATAGTGATGATAATAGTGGTGATTGTAGTGATGGGTGCGTGTGGACGTTGGAATCAAGATGGGGTCCATCTGCGACCGTCTCACACGATTTAAACCATAGTCTGAGATCTTCAATTCCCACTTGTTGGAGATGAAGCACGAGCTTGATGTCAGGCACCCGTGCACCATGAATTTGGAGCGGTGCAAGAACGCCATGCCTTGAATCAGGTCATTGATCAGCGAAAATCGGAAAATCCATGTCAAATCGATGTCTGGATCCGCAAGCACATCTGCCAGGCACCCTTTAGCACAATATTCTTTGATAAAAAACATAGGATCAAGCTCGGGTGTGAAAAAAAGAGAATGACGCGTGTTTTTTCATTTTTTTACAAAACAACGCGTGTTTTTTTTTTTACCTTCGACAATGAATGTGCGCTGTGGCTCCAAGATCATGCCCACAAACTCAACGAGATTCTGATGTCTTGTTTCTTTCATAAGCGCCGCCTCGGTGCGCATCATCTTGTCAATGCGAATGCGCCGATTGCCGATTTGCTTGACAAAAACGGGCAAATTATGCCTATAGCACTTTGTATAGATGAGATTGGCGCTCTCGCTCGGCTTGCGCGAGAAATATTGCTGATGGCTTTTTTGAAAAAAAAATGAAAAACGAATAAGCGCGTGAGTTATTTATGGAAAACGCTGTTCTTTTGCTTTTTTTAAATACCTTTTTCTAATAGTCTTTGCAATTGGTACGACGGTGTGCGACAATTGCAAGTCGAGGGACCGTTTGAGCTCGGATGTGTTGCGGAACGAAAGCTTTTCGGGCGATGCGAGGTCGTTTTCGTCGCCGAACCAACTGTTTGTGGTCTTTTTCTCATCAGGGGGCATGGACACCGTGAGCGAGCCCTTTTCATAGGCACTGAGGACCTCGAGGTCATTTTTTGTGTGGCGTCGTGACAGCGGGGGTGCGTCTGGATGCGTGGGTGTCTCATTTTTCTCATTTTTCTCATTTTCCTGATTTTTCTCGTTTTCGCGAGTTTCAGCATGTCCATCGGCAGCCATTGCATCATCTTTGGTATCATTGTCGTTGCTGCCATTGTCGTCATCGTCGGTGGAAACGTGTCCGATCTTTTCCTTGATCAATTCGTCAAAGGTGAGGAGCCAATTCTCGTCTCTTAGGCGCTGGCGACGCAGCAGGTATTTTCGAACGCGCCACACAATCAAGGCGCACACGGCCATGGTGAAAAAGATGCAGACCGGGACAAGGATGGCGACCATAGTCTTTCGCCTCTCTTCGTTTTGATCGAGCTCATACGCGTGGCAATGCGTGTTTCCTGAGCCCTCGACGCATGGCGAGCACGCCGATGATCCCGGTACCGCATACGTGCCATACCCGCATGCAATGCATTGATGCTGGTCGAATTGGTCTGTGTACGTGTTGGCTGGGCATGGCAGGCACTGGATGGACAGCCGCGTTCGCTGCTGGCTGCTGTCCATGCAGAAATAATCCGAAGCAAGCTGATTGTAATAGCTGCCCGGCGTGCAAATATGATTGACTATCGGTGCAGAAAGCTGCGTGTGCATCCACGGCTGATGCGAAATCTTGTTGGCCAGCAAGACCGTCAAAAGCGATAAAAATCCCAATGAAAAGAGATTGAGGTACCTTTTTAAAGAAACCCGCAATCAATAAAAGAGTACAATGAGAAAAAGATGACTTTTTTCACGCATCGCGTCGCGCCAGAGTTATCGTTAAGGGCGCTGTGTCCTTTTTTTCTTCCTCTTTTTTTTTTTTTTTTTTTTTACCAAAATCGCTTGATTCGCCCATTCATAAAGGCTTGCACTTGATCAAACAGGTCACTTGCCGTGTAAATGACAGTGTCGTTGCTAAGATAGCCTTTCAAGACGCGCTGTAATGTGCGAAAAAAAAAAAAAAAAAAAACAATTAAAAAAATGCGTTCATGGTCATTTTTCGCCATGTGGTGGATGCTTGGTTCGTCTCTATTTTTTTTTTTTTTTACCGAATTGAGGATATCAAAGATGTGATCTGAAAAGGTGACAAAGGCATCTGGGTCGTACGTGGACGCATTTGGCCCGATCATGACGTTTTGGAACTGATTTTCCATATTGTCGACGGATGTAACATTGATGTAGTGGACGACCTGCTCCAGGGTGGGTATAGCGGCGACATGGTCCTCTGCGCCAAGCGCAGCGGTGACTTGATTCTCGCGCAATCGCTGATAGGCGACGAAAAAGTCCTGGCAGAACGAATTGCGGTCCATGGTTGTTTGCTCCGCAAGGCAGAGCGGTGCAGTCACATTGTCCTCCATGAGCGCCAATGCCAGCGACTCGGCAAGGTCATCAAAGTTGATGGCCACATTGGGGATCGTCGTGTGCACCTTTTCAAAAAAGGCGCCCACCTGCACGAGTGTCATTTTTTTGGATCGATTGTACGTCGCCAGCATTGGGTCGCTCGACTCGACGATGACACCGCTCACACCTGGGAGCACAGAAAATAAAAAAAAAAGGAGATTCGGATGCCTAATTCCGCGTGTATAGATCATTTTACCTCGCTTTCCATAGGTCTGCAATAGGGGTCGCACCTGATTCTTGTGTTCTGTCGTTTAAAAAGAATGAATTGGGCTGCTGTGCCCCCCTTTTTTTCATCTTTACCTATGATGCCGGCATGCTGGGGCGCAAAATGAAAAGAAAAAAACAGGTCAGAGCGGGCCCAATTCCATGCTAAATGGCCCTTTTGGCAAGGGGGTCGCGATCTGCATGAACAACTCGTTTCATGCCGATCAAGGCGGTTCCAGGGACACTTGTTTTTTTACATCAATGGTGTTTAACACGGTCCAATTAAGCTTTTGCGCGAGGTCGTGCGTGCCTCGCATCATGGCGGAGCTGAAAGTGTCGCCTCCGTAATTTGGGACTTGAATAGGAGGCAAAAGCAAGCCGAACAAAAAAGGGCCAGTGAGCAGCACAATCGAACAAAAACGATGTTTCTTACTGCCAATGGTGCCGACATAGCCATTGTTTTCATTTAAAGGGACCATGCTTGACTTTTCATTATTGATGACACGGTCCAAAGTGGCATTGGTGACCAATGTCGGCCCCGTGCTAATTGTCTGGTTCATGTACACTTCTCTTTCTGTCAGCAGCTTTGGGGAAAAGAAGAAAAAAAAGGGGGATGAAACCCTGAGTTTGCGGATACGATCCCTTGCATTTGGGCGCTTCTCCTCTTTTTTTTTTCTTTGTTTTTCCTTACTCTCAGATACATGTAAAAGACGGGCAATGCAATTTCATAGTAGGGCAGGTGTGAGATGGCAAAAACGTCGTCATGGCGGTGGAAGAGCGTGGTCATGTTTTTGCCGCTCAAATCAAAGAATCCGACGCCAATCTCCATGTCTGGCTCCATGCTCATCATGTTGAGCACGACATTGCTCACGAGATCGGCAGATGTCTGGGGAGGGCGACGGCAGGGGGAAACAATGAAATAAAAAAAATCCAGGAGTCCGGATGAAAAAAAAAACAGGTTACACGACTTTTTTCCCATTGTGCTGCGATCGACGCTGCGGTTCTCCTATTTTTGATTTTCCGCGAGGCTTACGGCGCCCGACATGGAGATGATGGAATCATAGTCGCCATTCATGTACAACTGCTGGACCTCTGATGCGGGATCGAGTGCCATGTACGTGTCTTTTAGGAACAAGATGGGCTGTGTGGCGTCCATGTACACCTGGATGCCTGCGAGCCGGTCACGACAAGCCATGTCGTCCGCAGGCGAGAATTGAATCACCAGTGGTCGGCTGTACCCGCGCTCGCTCAATTGACGCCCGAGCATCTCGCCCCCTTTGCGATTGTCCTGCAAAACGCGTGTCACGCCCAATTGCTTGGCATATTCCTCGCCGACATTGTACACAATCATGGGAATATTCTTTTTCAGCGCGTACTGCGCCGCCTCAAACACCGTTTGATCTGGAATCGTCAAAATGATGCCGTCGACACGCTTAAAAAAAAACGAAAAATAAAAAAAATGAAGATGAAGCGCGTCCCTTTCGTTTTTTTTTCCATTTTTTGTCAATCAACCACGCACCTGATCCACGGCAGTGCGAATGTCGTCGCTCATTTTCACGCCATTGGTGAGCAGGTGACGATTCCATTCGATTTGCACGTCAACGATCGTGGCGGCATCAAGTGCGCCTTGCTCAGGGTGGTGATAATAGCTGGCCTCGTTAGCCTCGGTGTGAGAAAAGACGGCGATGCGCGGCTTGCGTGCAATCTCGGACGGCGGCGACAGGTTGCATGACGGCAGCAATGTGGGTGACTGGATCTGGAAGACGGTGTCATTTGCGGGATTATAATCATACTTGCGATGGCCATTGTTGTTGTTGTGATTATGGTGGTGATTGTGATTGCTGCTCGTCTGCGCGGCATGGACATGCACGTGGATGGCCACGAACGCGTAAATTAAGAGCACAATGGGCACCATTGTCCACTTTTAGCCAAAAAAAAAAAGAAAAAAAACGACAGGCTTCCGTGCAGTCCATCCCGGAGGGCTGTTTTGCCATGAAAAAGCTCTCATTCTAGTTTCAGCTGAGCACAGCGACTGTCAGCTTTGTTTTTATTGTATGCTTGTAAAGAAAAAAAAAAGAAAAGAAAAAAATTCTCCTATTTTTTGCACATCTAATTCATATTTCTACAATGATCATAAAAATTAAAACAGGTATAAGGTGTAGACTGTAATGTGTAAATGAAACTATTATATGGATGGAGGTGGGGAGGTGTCAATGGCAAAAAGAACATAAGAAAATGGTTGTCTAAGTGGGGGAGCGCGCGTAAAAAAAAAAAAAGAAGGTACTGGGGAGGAGGGCAACAATTGGGGCAAGAGGGGGATGAAAAAAAGATGCTGAGAAACAATAAGGAAAGACGGGGATGGGGAGGGGGTTGTCTTTTTTTTTAATAGACGCGTCGTTGTTTGCGGATCATGCTTCTTGATAATTTGGAAGAGCGCGCGTCGCACTCGCGCCAGGATCGATCGCCGCCCAATTCGCGCGCGACGGCCTTCCACGCCTGCTTGAAGAGTCGATCGTGTTTTTTGATGGCGAGCAGCAACAGATGATCTTCTGTGCCCGTCCATTCTCTATATTCGGAGATCTTGGCTTGCAATGTCTTGAATCTTCCCCAGCAGCAACCGCGCGAGCGGTGCGGCAGGTACGTCGATGAGATGAGTGCCCACGACAAGCCTTGCGAATAGCCCTTTTGCAATAAAAAGTCCTCCTCGGGGGTCCATGGCGTGCGAGATTGCGTGGTGGTGCCATTGGACGAGGCATTGGCGACACGCGGCGCGACGGGGGGTGGCGGCGTGGCCATATGGCTTATGGACAGCGGCGAGTCGGCAGCGGACGACGTCAGGTACATGGTGGAGGGCGAGCTAAAGGACGATGAGCAGGTGGACAAGGAAGGTGTCGATGGGCGGCTGCCATCCGATTCCGACGACGACGAGCTCATGAAGCTGGCAACAGACATGGGCGAGCGCGGGCACATGTCTTGCTCCATCAGAGACTCCGAATTGCACAAGAGCGACTTTAAATCCATTGTAAAAAAAAAGTTCTATTTGAGAGTTTATGAGATGTCAAAAAAAAATCAAGGATGAAACAAAAAAAAGTCTCTTTATTTATACTTTTTTTACAAAAAAAAAAAAAATAGGAGAACGCGCCGCGCACAGCGACAATGGAAAACCTTGAATGCATTACTGCCATCCTCATTTGGCAATGGTGCAGCGACATGAAGATTTTTCTTGACATGGAGAAAAACCAAAGAGCGCGTCATCTCCTTTTTCGTGTGTCTCCCTTTTTTGTCTGGCAAGCCTCCCTTTTTTTTCATAAATTCCTCGATTGTTGTGTCATAAAATCCATGTACCATGCATACAGCTCGTGGGCGTCCAAAAATCCTGGTCCCCCTCACCCCTCTAAATCGCGTTTCCCGTGGACTTTTTTTAGGCTTTTTGGCCCTCTTTTCCAGTTTTTTGATCTCCTTTCATTGTCTTTCGATTGTCAACGTGGATGATCCTTACTATTTTGTTGACATTGTAACTCTAAAATAACGTGCAACAAGAGGATCGCATCTTCTCCTTGTTTCTTTTGCAAAGCGTTCATCAAGAGTCCAGAAGTGCTTCCCCTGGCTCCCTGCTTCCTCCGTGGATGGGAAAAAAAAAAAAAACTTGTCTACGCCGTCAAAGACAAAGAGATTGGGCGAGTCCCTGTTCCCACGAGCTTCATGGAGCTGCAATGGCCACGCTTTTTTTTTTCTTTTTCATCTTGTCTCCCTGGAGCCGATTTTTCATTTGTCATCGCGATTTCCCTTATTGACAGCCGACGTGGTCTTTTTTTGACGCCAGCACAAGATGACGCATGATCGATGCCTTTTGTCATCGCCATTTTGGAAAACGTATCATTTTTATTTTATTTTTTGGCTTTTTTGCCAATTTGTGTGACCATGCGGCCTTTTGAGCGTGACAAGTGGTGGTGCCTGAAAATGTGCGCATGGCTCATTCATGCACGCGTGGTGGGGCGCGCGCGCGCGCGTTCTCAGGTGCCTTGCATTCGTCAACGTGTCTGCATCTCGGAAGGACCTGAAAAACATGGCATCCACACGCACACGCGCGTGTGCGCAGATGGGCACACATCGACAACTCGACTTGCTACCGTGCCCTCGGCTGCTACCGTGTCCTCCGCACCTCCCCCCTCGCGCGCGATCCATGGGCCGAAAGCCCGCCGTTGGCTGCTGCCACCCCTATTTTTGCTCCTTACATCACTCTAAAATGACATTTTTTCATATTTAATTACTAGTACAGGGTAAAATTACAACAAAGGGGGATGCAAATGTGTGCGCGTGTGCGTGTGTGTGTGTGCGGAAGGGATGATGCAGCAAAACAAGAAAAAAAGAAAAAAAGGGAGAAAAAGTGGGCCCAGGGGCGGCAGCAAAGCCGAGGGGAATTGGCCAGGGGGGAAGCGCAGAGAGGAGTTGGAAAAGAAAGAGACAGACAGATCAAGCAAAGGGAATTGGCGACGGAAGGGCACAATTTAGGCTTCATCTGCGTATTCTACAAGGACTTGGCCGGATTTGACAGAGTGGCCCACATCGACCATGATCTTTTTGATTTTGCCCGCGTGTGATGTGCGCAGAATATTCTGCATCTTCATCGCTTCTACAACCAAAAGTTCCTCACCTTGCTGGACCTAGTGAAAAAAAAAGAACAAAAAACAGGTTTTAGCGCGATTCTTCCTGATCTCGCATTTCTTTTTTTTTTCCTTGCACGGCATCCCATCCCATCCCACTCCTCACCCCTGCGGCTCGCATCCGAAAAAGAAAAAAAAAACTCACTTCATCATCTTCCTTGATTGCTACGCTGACGATGCGACCAGGCATAGGGCTGCGCAGCCACTTGTTACGCTGTTCTACGCCGCGCGTCTTGAGGTGCTTGGACAAGTCGTGCTGTAATTCATTCAAAATGGCCGCTTTGTACTAAAAAAAACCCCCATATCAGCATACGCATTTGATCATTTCACTTTTTTTTTCTTACCGTGTTGCCCTGATATTGGATCTGAAACCCGGCATCCAACACGTCCAGATACTGGACAACCAAGGACGACGCGTCAGGCAGCGTCATCTTGGTCAACAAGCTGTCCAGCGGCCAATCCAAGCAAAAAGAACCTGAAAAATGGGGCGAAGTGGCCTTTTTCAACAAAAGAAAGTCAGCACGCTTTTTTCCCCCCCTTTGTCCCCCCTTTTTTTTTTTTTTTTTTTTTTTTTTTTTTGCACTGGTTACCTTAAAGTGGGAGGCATCGATTTGCTGAATGTCGATTTTCGTGTCCGAGACCTGGCCGTGCTGCTCGCTCGAGAGCTTGATCCAAAGCGTGGTATCCAAGTTGATGTGTGAAGGGGAATATCGTGTTGCTTCGCGCTTGATCCACATGGCTGCGAGTGTGGCGGCGAGGCGGTGTCGTTCTGGGTCTGCGAGGGCGTCGGGGCGGAAGCCCTGGGGGTATGCATCGGCCAAGAAATGCGTGGAAATCGCATTGCCCGCCTGGAAACGTGGGTGTGTGACCACGGCGCGCAGCAGAGGGATGTTGTGCGTAACGCCATCGATCACATACTCATCGAGTGCCTGTGTCATGGTTGCCAATGCCGCGAGGCGCGTGTCGCCGTGACATGCCAATTTGCAAATCAATGGATCGTATTCGACATGGATGGACGAGCCTTCCATGAACCCGGAATCGCACCGGACGGTACCCGCAGATACAGAGGACGATGGTTCTTGGTACGTCTTTAGGCGGCCAACACATGGCAAATATGTGGTTGGATCCTCGGCATAGACGCGCGCTTCAATGGCCCAGCCTTTCATGCGAATCTCATGCTGGTCGAGGGCCAATGGGTAACCAGCAGCCGCGTACAGCATCTGTTCAACGAGATCAAGCCCCGTGACGTACTCCGTAATCGGATGTTCCACCTGCAGACGCGTATTCATCTCCAAAAAGTAAAATTGGCGATTCTTGTCGACGAGGAACTCGACGGTACCTGCGGAGCTGTATCCGACGTGCTTGGCGAGCGCGACTGCCTGCTGGCCCATGGCTTGACGCGTCGCGTCATCAAGATGGACACTGGGCGACTCCTCAATGACCTTTTGGTTGCGCCGTTGGATGGAGCACTCGCGTTCCGGGAGATAAACCACGTGGCCATGCTGGTCGCCAAGGACCTGGATCTCAATGTGTCGCGGCTGGTCAATGTACTTTTCGACAAGCACGCGATCATCGCCAAAGCTGGATTTGCTTTCCTGCTTGGCGAGAACAAAGCCTTCGCGCAACTCGCGGTCGTTCCAAGCAATGCGCATGCCCTTGCCGCCACCGCCGGCACTCGCCTTGATCATCACCGGATATCCAATGGCCTCAACAGCCGTGCGTGCCTCGTCAATGGATCGAATTTCCCCATCGTAGCCCGGGATCACGTGCACGCCGCTCGCACGCGCCAATTTCTTGCTCTGGATCTTGTCGCCCATCGCGGCAATCGCCCACGCCGACGGACCGACAAACCGCACCCCAGCCTTGTCGAGTGCTTGCACAAAAAGTGGGTTTTCGCTGAGAAATCCATACCCGGGATGCACGGCATCGCATTGCGTGCTGAGCGCCGCATCCACCAGCGCGTCGATGCACAGGTACGACTGCAGCGGCTCGCCGGGTCCAATGCGCACGGCCTCGTCCGCCAATTGCACGTGCAGCGCATTCGCATCCAGGTCCGAATACACCGCCACCGTGCGAATCCCCATTTTACGCGCCGTCTTGATGATCCGACACGCAATCTCGCCGCGATTCGCAACAAGCAGCTTGTTGAATGTCTAGAATGGTCAAAAGAAAAGAAAAGCGGGCGGAAACGGGACGCGTGAGAAACAAGTTGTTTGCCTTTCAAGCAATATGCCCAAACGCCTCACCTTTTTGAACTCGGGCACGCTGGGAGAGACACCAAGCGTTGCATCCGTGGCTTTCGGTAGCCGCAACGTGGAAGTGGCACTGATGTTGGGCGTGGGTGTATCGCCTGACGAGGCGTGTTTGACATTGGTGGCCAGCGAACGTGAAGCGGGGGTGACCAACGTGATCCGTGGCCGACGCAAAGGCACACGCGCGGCTGGTCGTGTTGAAAAGGCGTGCCGTCCAAATAAGAGGCGCATGACGACGAGGAAATAAAGGGGGAAAAGGAAAAAAACGAGAGAACGCGGACGCTGGCACTTGCAAAAAAAAAAAAAAAAAGTGGAGAAAGAGAGAGCGGGCGGAAAAGGCAAAATGGTGCCTTGTTTTTCCTTTAAAAAGAAAAATGGCAGGCCCCCCAATCACCTGCCCTGGTCAGAAACAAAGCCAAACTTAAAATTTGCATGAATTCATGCCGCCTCTCCGCCCCCAAAAAAAAAACTCCTCAGGATGCCTTTTGCTGCACCATCCATTCAGCGCACCTTGACGCCATGTTTTCGTGACAACCTGTCATCAACCCAATATACCCGTATCGAGAACCATCAGCTTGCCAAGGCAGCAGACACAAAAATTAGCTTGTGCGTGTGCAGGTGATTAGTCCCTGGCGACCCCGTGATCCATATCGTGCGACACGCCTTAGCAGAGGCTGAGATGAAATATCCAAGCATGACTCATTAGAAAAACGCGTAAAGAATTGGTTTGGCTCTGGTTTTCGCTAGCTAATTTCAAGGTTTCTCAAGACTGCGTGTTTCGATTTGCGGAAAAAAATTGGAATCATAGGAGTCTCGAGTCGACTATCCACTGGTCTAAATTTGGCGCCGTTCGGTCAGGCTCATTGCGAGAAACGCGTAAAATATGATTTTGGCGCTAGGTTTTCTCTATTAAACATGAATCTCGAGATTTCTCGGCACTGAATGATCCGATTCGCGAAAAAACTTGGAATCATTGGAGTCTTGGATCGACTATCCGCTGGTCTAAATTTGGCGCCATACGGTCAGGCTCTTCGGGAGAAACGTGTAAAATATTGTTTGGCGCTGGGTTTTCACTAGCAAACACGAATCTCGAGATTTCTCGAGACTGAGTGATCCGATTCGCGAAACAAATTAACATTATTGGAGAATTGGTTCCACCATCAACTGGTCCAAATTTGGGACCAGATGAGCTAGTTTCTGCTGAAGCGCCAGTTTTATAGGCGTGAAGGGGGTACGATCAACACCATTTGGTCTCGTACAGCGGCAACGGCTGAGCGCTTCAACGCGTGAGTCACCTCAAATGAATCGGTGATCAAACGCGGTAAAAGGGCTTGTAGTTTGAGGATATCGCTTCAAGTTTTCGGCGAGTCGGCCTTGAGATGTTGTTTTGATCCTAGTTTTGCCCTGATTTTATGAAAAATTCATTTTCTCAGGTCTGATTGATCCGATCTTTGGAAAAACTTGGCATCAGTGAATTTTTGGGTCGATTATTCACTGATCTATGTTTGGAGCCAGGTGGACAGGCTCATCGGGAGTAGCGCGTAAAATATTGTTTGGCCCTATGGGGTTTCACCAGCAAATGCAAATCTCGAGGTACCTCGCGACTGAGTGATCCGATTCGCGAAAAAAATTAACACCGTTGGAGAATGGACTCTACCATGAACTGATCTAAATTTGGAACCGGATGAGCAATTTTCCGCTGAAGCGCCAGTTTCATGGGCGTGAAGGGGGTACGATCAACACCGTTTGGTCTCGTACAGCGGCAACAGTGACCGAGGATGAGGACATGTATGCGCACGATCAGCTTGAAATCATGGACGAGCAGCATCACCATGGTGACATCGCGTCGAGTTCTTGGCGAGTTAGCCTTCAGGGATCGTTATGATCCTGCTTTGGCCTTGATTTTACGAAAAACGTGATTCCTCAGGACTGAGTGATCCGATTTCTGGAAAAACTTGAAATCATTGAAGTTTTGAGTCAAGTTTCTACTGGCCTAAATTTGGAGCCATTCGGTCTGCTTTATCGGAAGAAAGGCGTAAAATATTGCTTGGCGCTAGGTTTTCACTAGCAAACACGGACCTCGAGATTTCTCGAGATTGAGTGATCCGATTCGCAAAAGAAATTAACGCCGTTAAAGAATTGGGTCCATCATCAACTGGTCCAAATTTGGGACCAAATGAGCAAGTTTTTACTGAAGCACCAGTTTCACACAATATCATAATAGGCGCGAAGAGGATAAACTGTAATACAGTACGATCAACACTTGCCCTTCTCATATTTACTCGTGACTTGTTGTGACTCGACTCGCGACTCGACTCGTTGACTCGCTGACTCGGATGGCTCGACTCGGATGACTCGTTACGTAATGACTTGTCTCGTCAACTCGAATTAGTGAGATACAGTCTGGTGACTCGTCGACTCGTTGACTGCTTGATTCAATCGTATAATCGCCTCGTAAGCACATTTGATCTTATAAAAATGTACCTAGGCGTTCGAACAAGATTATATACACAAATTAGTTGTTTAAAACGCATCCAACTAATTCTTTACCGACCAAATAATCACATGACCGGGACTGAAACCAACCCATGGGTCTAAACCTCCGGTGTCCCCGTGGGAGAGCAGCGTTTTTAATGCAATTAAAATGGCTTTTTATGTGCAATAAAATGAACGCTGATCTATCATACTAGGCACAGGCACCTAATTATGACCGACCTCCTATGTCTGTAAAACTTGGCTTATTCGATAGATGGTCGAATGCTGCATCTCTTGTCACAGCAGCATGACTCGTTTTACTATATGGATTGCCGTGTACTGTAAATCGAGGCTGAAATGTTTGGTCATGCGTTGCAAGCGTGCAAAGTTCACGCATAGACTTTGCCGGGCAGGGACAAAATGACAATCAGACGTGTATCTTTCCCTACGTGCAAGTTTGAGCCCGATCGAAGCATTATTTTGCGTGCCGCGGTTGGAAACGTGAGTTTATCGATAAAAGTCGATTTTCTCGCCAGCGGCCCGATCGACCCTCAGATTTTACGCCTGTTCTGACAAGAGAGTGGTCAAAATAGCCTAATGACAAAGTTTCAAGTGTCTGAATTCACTCGATGGCGTGCTATGTGAATTTGGAAAATCGTGATTTTTTGCGACTTTTCCAAGGGGTTCAGTCGACCATTTTCAAGTGGTGATACTTAGATCACATCTGAATCGCCACATCCTTTGCACCACGGGTAAATACGCACTGTTTAGCACTGAAATTGGCATAAAACTCATGAGTCGACCATCTGGGTATGGCGAAAAATGCGATTTCATGTGCTTTTAATTCAGTTTTTGACTCAAGGTTATCTCGACGAATATTGGTCCAGCGCCCTGAAACTTACATGATTAAAAAGAGCGCGGAGTGTTGCGCACTTGGACATTGTTGATTGATGAAAAGGGCCAGATTTCAACAGGATTAACGCGTGCAAGAATTTTGCAGCAATTGCCAAAGCGACGTGATGCGCGCTACGTCTGTGGTTTCCGCTGCTGGTCCGCATCGAATTGATGCATCTGACGAGGATCATTGTGATGGACGCGTCAGCGCGGCTCTACACCGCGTTCCGGCTGTGCCATTTGCGCCAAAGGTTAAAACCTAAATGGCTCATTGCTCGACAAGGCACAGATTGATTACGAACCCGTTTGACATTTTCATGGTTTTTACCTTGGCTCTTCTCTGGTGTGTAAGTTTGGTGCCATTCTAGTGACCCTATTTTTCTTTTTGTCTCAGCGGCTTGCCACGGCAACTTTTTTTGACGTAACGCGTGGGCCAAGCAATCACCCTGAAAATGATACCATTGGATGGTTTGACCTTCTGTTAGTCGGGTAAACTGACATCAAAACCAGGGATTATGGATGCAGTTGGCACATAAATCGCAATTTGGTCATTTTTGGAAAATGATCCCTCCTGGCGCCGATTCATGTCATGTAAGGATGAAATTGCATCCATTTGACACGCAGAAGAGTGATGCACGTTTTTGTAACGCAAAAGTGTCCCGACTTGCAATGCCCGAGATTGAGCAAATCGCCTTTGAAAATCTTGAAAAAAAAAAGAAAATTGACACTGTACCGAGCGCTTTCAGTTGCTTGGACTTTAATTTGGAGAGCCCCCAATGGGTCGATCGCGTCATGTAAAATGAGCATTCGGTTCGGAGCACGCCAATATTTTCATCGTGCCGTAACAAAAAAAAAAAAAAAAAAAAAAAAAAAAAAAACCACACAATATGCAACATCACATCCCAAACCAATGCAATGATTAGAGAAAAAAAAACAAGGAAAAGCAGTTCTCCCGTTGCAACGTGCTCAAAAAGAAATCAATTCAGCCAAAAAAATGCAAAAAAGATGGTTCCGTCCGGATTCGAACCGGAGGCCGTCTGTGTGTTAGACAGACGTGATAACCAACTACACCACGGAACCATTCGATGAGTATTGACGCGACTGGTTTCCCAAAAGACTATTCAGTTATTTTTTGTCTTTAAAAAGACGTGTCTTGACGCATTTACAAAGGTTCTACATGATCTGTGCAGTGTGTGCACAAAAGAATAGAAACTTTTACTGCGGAGGGCGACTGGTATTTCTTGCTTTGAGGTCGCCTGTAAACGATTTCGGGGTCTCAAAAGGTAAAGCAAGCCAGACTGTGATTGGCCCATTGTTATATGGGCTGCTTGCTGGTCACAGCAATGCCCACGTCGTGTGTGTGTGGCCCCTGCCCACTTTTTTTTCTTTTTTCTGTGGAAACTAGGTGCTGGCCTAGCGGTGTGAAAAAAGACAATCAGCAAGTCGCCGCTCCTTGAGAGTCCTCGGCTTGCTTCACACCGAGCCAATGACACCTTTAAGTCGCTCCCACACACGAAAAAAATTCAATGCACACGAAAAAGGGCGCGCGCGTAGGAAAAAAAATAGGGAGCGCATTGCATTTGATTTAATTTTGCTCGCATTTGACCCAAGAGTCTGGATCCGCGTCGTTCTTTGTGATTGCCAAGCAAATCAAGTGGATCGAGCACCTGTCACAGGCGATTCGCGACACGAACAACCATGCGAGTAGGCCCCGATGAGAAAATCAATTTTTTTTCTAGCAACCTAGTGGCCCGTGACAATTGGCGGCCACGTTTGCCTTGTGACACGTTACTTTTTTTGTTTTCTTGCAATGGGAATCGATGCATGCCATGGTTGGCAGCATTTGTTTATTTGATTTCACTTGATTACAGTACACACAGAGTACACTTGGTAAGACAAAAGGGGAGGGGCCAAGGCAAAAGGGACCTAGAGAGGGGGTCCAGGGAAAGGGGTATTGGGTAGTTGAAAATGTTGAGGAGAAAAAGGGGTGTTCAATGCTGGAAGACGCGCGAGTAGCCGAACGAGATGTTGAGAAACATGCCTGCAATGATGCCCAACTGATGTCTGCGCGTGAAGACGGACTCGCGGACCCAAAACAAGCATAGCACGCCGAGAAACAGGCCAAGCATGAGGCCACACATCATTTCCTTGTACGCACCTTGGATGGCTGGCAGAAAAAAAAAAGATAGGAGCGTGGGTGTGTTAATTGGATGTGAATGGGGGGCGTGCGATGGGGGGGTGCGACGGGGGGCCAGTGTGTACAAACTTACTGCCTTGAGGGACGGATTCGCCGGTCTGATCCATCCATTGTTCTTCGAATTGGAGTTGTTGTTCTGTGGGATCTGGATCAAAGGCCTGGGTTGAGTGTGTCATGCACGTCATGGCAGAATTGGCTGCATGCAAATCGCTAATTTCGCACGCTTTTTTTTTCCTTCTTTCTCACCTTCCGAATCATGGTACGATTGACCGTGCATGCGATGGAACTGAGCGCGGATACTGCGGATTTCCTCGTGATTGAAGCCGTTGGCCAACAAGCGATCGAATCCTCGGCCGGCACACGAGACTTTGGATCGAACGGGCTAAAAGGAGAAAAAAAAAAGTGTCGTCGTCAGGATCATGGAGAGCAATGGGGCGGAAAAAAAAAAAAAAAAAAAAAAACAAGTTGTCCACGTGAGCCCGCTCTTTTTTATATTGCCATGTTTCAATTTACCTTGGCAGTGTCATGGACGACATAATCCGAGACGGCACAGTGCAAATAAGTATCGTATAGAATGCCATAATCACTGAGCAACGCCTGCTCATTTGTAAGCACCTGGCCATTGTAAATGAGCCGCAGGTTTTTATCAATGGTGTGCGGCAGGTCCCTTCGTATCTGTGAAAAAAAAAAAAAAAAAAAAAAAAAAAGCCTGGCGGTGAGCTTGGAGAAAGCAGGGAACCAGGGTAGCTCTCATACCATGGCTTTTAATGACGCAGGGGAGTCTTGCGTGGGACGCACGACAAGCAGCAGTTCCTTTGCATCTGAAAATCGAAGCCGGACGCGTATATCATGCATGGAAAAGAAAGAAAAGAGGGGGTGTTGAGGGATCGCAAGGGAAGAAAGCAAGAAAAAGAGAAAAGAGAAACATGACAAAGGGAGGGGAAATGCCCTTTTATAGCCAGCCCTGTTTGCAGGTGTGACAAAAAAAAGAGCGGAAAGATCCAAGTTGCGTGCTGGGCCTTTTTTTTTCCCTTTTCCGTCGGCTCTCTCTTTCCGCTTTTCTTTTTTTTCTTCTTCCCTTGAACGTACGAGCCAACCTTGCACGTCATCCCCTTGTTATGTCCATCCCACTCAAAGAGTTCATAGGTAAAAACCCAGCAATTTGCACTCTTTCGGCTTGCTGACACCTCTTTTTCCGCAAAAAGACGGCGCCTGTAGCCCTGCGCGTTATGAGCCAGACCTGGCTCTCAACCTGGAAATATGTGAGATGGTCAACAAGAAGCAGGGCAACGCGTAAGTCGGCTAAAAAAAAAAAAAAAACGAGTCAATGGCTCAAAATTGCCCCCGTTTTTTTTATTTGCTGTACCAGACCACGCGATGCGGCCACCGCCATTGTGCGCATTATCAACAGCAAGAACATCAACCAGGCAATGCTTGCTCTCACCGTAAGATTCTATTTTTTTTTTTCACACAAAAAGGGCGTTTGCCTCACGTGTCTTTATTCTCCTACGTGTTTAGTTGCTGGACAATTGCGTCAAAAACTGCGGCTATCCTTTCCATTTACAAATTGCCACCAAGGAATTCCTCAATGAGTTAGTGCGCCGCTTCCCTGAGCGCCCTGCTGTAAGTTCGTTTTTTTTGCCGCCATGGCGATTGGGACGCGCGATTCATTTTTTTTCTTTTTCTTTTTTCTTTCTTTCTCACCAGCCGTTCCCCAGTCCCGTGATCCAGCGCATTCTGTACCTGATCAAGGAGTGGAAGGTTGCTCTTGCCGACATGTCCAAGCACAAGGATGATCTGATTCATATCAAGGACATGTATCGCTTGCTGCGCTTCAAGGGTAAGGGGGTCTTGTCACGCGCGCCGCGCGCCAAGACAAGCGCGTCACTCAGGGCTTGGCTCATCTTTTTTTTTTCTTCTTTCTAGGCTACCGTTTCCCTGACTTGCGTGACTCGTCTGTGGCTGCTCTCGCACCGTCAGATGTAAAATGGGATTCTCTCACGTTTGAAATTGAAATTGATATTTTTTCTATCTCTCTTTAGAACTTGAAATCCGCGCAAGAATTGGAGGAAGAGGACCGCGTCGCGCAATCGGCCGTAAGCTGTCGTCTCTTTTGCTTTCTTTTTCCTCTTTTTTTTTGACTCATCATTTCCTCCATTCTATAGAAATTGCAAGAGTTGATCCGACGCGGTCGTCCGCAGGACCTTGTGGAAGCCAACCAATTGATGAAAGTCATGTCCGGCTTTGTAAGTTGGCTGTGCCCTCGCATTTTATAGGAATTGTTTTCCCTGATTCTCTTTTTCTTATCAGGACCAGCGCGCCAAGCCGGATTACAAGCAAAAGTTTGAAGAGGAACTGCATAAGATCCAGGACAAGACGATTTTGCTGTACGAGATGTTGGAAAACATCAAGCAAGGCGAGCGCATTGACGGCAATGAGACCATGGTGGAATTGCGACAAGCGTGCTTGAATTCGCAGCCCAAGATTCAGCGCCTGATCACCGAGGAGGAGGACAATGACAAGATAGGTAATGAAACAAAGGTGCCATGTGCGCGGATTGATAGTTTTTTTTTTTCCAATTTTTTCTTATTTTTCTCATTTTTTTTTTCGCCATTTTTCATTTAGAGAATTTGCTCACGCTGAACGACATGATCAACAATGCGATTGCCAAGTACAATGACATTCAAAAGGGGATTTACGACACGCAGTACGACATTGACGGCAAGCCGCCTGTGCAGACGGCGGGTGAGCCTCGTGTGCAAGCGATCAGCCTGATTGACCTAGACGACGATGTGGACACGTCTGCGTCGACGCCCACGCCCAACACGGCGGGGTCGGCGCTCAATGAGCTGAGCGACCTGTTTGGCCAGGCAAGTATATCAGCTCCGTCGCCAATGGCTGGTCCCACTGCTGCGACAGCTTCTGCCGCCGTGCCCGCCGCATCCAGCAATGATCTGTTTGATCTTTTTGGTGCATCGGCACCCGCAACAGCTCCCAGCAGCAACAATGGCTCGCACCCACCCGCGTACAGCCTGACACCGCCCAGCAACACCCCGTCATCACAACCTCCTGCCTCACCCGCCTTGTCCTTCAATGGCTTCAATTCGCCAGTCACCGCCGCGTCGCCCGCCACCACCGTGTCCCCCACAGAAGAAATTGCCTCGGACGCCCGTACCTGTAAGAAAATATGCCAAAATAGGTGTAAAACGCGTAAAAAAACACGTCTGACGCGTCCTTTTTTTTCCTTTTTTGCAAGCCGACTTGCTGAACAAGAATGGATTGCGCATTGATTTGGAAATCAAGCAATTGAATACCCAATGGAAGCTGAAGGCCGTCTTCTCCAACATGTCCACGGCGCCCATGGAATCCATGGTGCTCTCTCTTGCCGTGCCAAAGGTAACCCTTTTTTTGGCTCCATTGTCGTGATGAAAGCAAATGGACTATGAGCTCACATTGTTTCTCCCTCTCTCTCTCTCTTTTTTTTTCTTCATCAATGGCAGTCCATGCAGCTCAAGATGGAAACAGCGTCGTCTACGACCTTGTCGCCCAAGACCGACCGCGGCATCACGCAGAATATCCTGATCAACAATCCCAAGGACGAGCCGCTGCGCCTGCGCTACAAGGTCACTTACCAGCAATTCGGCGTCGACATGGAGCAGACTGGCGACTACCACGCCTGATTTTTTTTTCTTTCTCGACTTTTTTTTTTCTTTCCGATTTGCATTTCCTCCCCTTCTTTTTCCAACTGTATCACCCTTCTTCACGGTATTTATCGCGCCCTTTTTTTTTTGATCACCCAAACAATGAAAGTTCACTTTTTTTGCGTCGATTTTCCCAAGTTTGTCTCCACTCGTGCCAAGAGAAAAAGACGGATCGTGTTTAATGAGGTGTCCTAGCAATACAGATGCGTAAAAAAAAAAAGTGGGGTATCCATCCTCATCGTGGGAGGTTGTCCAGCTCCTGGGCCTCGTCGTCGGTCGTGTCTTTTGCTTTCTGCTCAAAATTCACGGCAAAAAATCCGGCCATCACCAAGATCGCGCCAAGCAAGTACTGAATATTGGGTATAATGTGCTTGATCACAATGTCGCCAATCATGGCCAGGGGAACCTTGCAAAAAAAAGGAAGAAATCAGGTCATTCACGCGTCCATTGGCTCTCCACACGCCAAAACGCGCTCTAATGGCGCTTTAAATCAATCCCAGTTCTCACCGTCAAGCTGATGCCAAGTGTGACGACCAGGGGCGAGGTCAGCAGCATGGCTTTTAGCCACAAGAAATCAGATCTAAAACGGAAAAAAAAGAGACAAAATGGGCAAAATAATTAAAATAAACAAGATGCGACGCGTGTTTTTCGTGTTTTTGTGGTGTCGAGCGGAGTCTGGAGCTCGTACATGAATGTGCCTACAAAGGCATTGGCGAGGATCAGGGCCCAAAGTGAGCCATGGGAAGGCAGAGCAAAGGTTTCGATGCCGAGCCAATGCAGGACAAGGAAGAGTGGGGCAAGGCCAATGGCATTGAGAATGCCAACCATGCCAAAAAAGAGAGCCATGTCGACGCGCGCCTCGTCGCCCATACCGACCTTGAGAAGCACCGTGTACACGCCGTAAAAGACGGCGCCGGCCAATGCCAGCAAATCGCCCGTAAGCTTGTTATGCACGTCGTGCGATTCCATAGTCGTCATCTGGTCAGACCAAGACACTAGTGCTACACCGGCCAAACTAGCGGGAAAACAAAAAGAGTTTGTTATCCACAAATGCAGGGAAAAAATGATGTCACGTTGCACCACCTGTCTCTTTTGGCACCCATTGATTTTTTTTTTTTTTTTACCTAGCCATGACCGCGACCGATTTTGTCCAAGAGAAGTGCTCCACACCAAAGACCACGCCCAAAAGCAGCGTGAACAGTCCTGTGATCAAATTGAACATGACATCAGTGCCTCGCACGTACTAAATTAGCCGCGGGACACGGCAAATACGTTTTTTGTCGGTTTCTTTTGTACCCGACATGGACGATAGGATTGTCGTGCTGCCGGCGGTCGTGTACACCAAGCTGGCATTGGTCGTATAATTGGCCAGGAACCAAAGGATGCAGAATTGTGCCGACAGTTTCATTGTTTGTCGCGTGGTGAGCGGCGGCAATGCCCCTGGCCGTGGCTCCGGGGAATCAGGCTTATCCTAAGCCAGGGAAAACGTTAACCCTTCCGACCCATTGGCACAGACCATGTAACGAAAAGTAACAAAAAAGAAGCTTCTTCCCTCCTCCCCCCCCCCATTTTTTTTGCCCTACCTCCTCATTGTCATCGCTTTGCTCGTGGTCGCTCAGCAGGTGTTCAGTCAATTCCATCGAGGACTCTCTGGATTTCGTCAAAAATGAACACATCAGGTGGTCTGGGGAAAAAAAGCACGCGCATTTCTTACCTTTGGCCGCCAGGGACCGATGCCTGGTTCTTGTTTGAGCGGCCGCGCAGCCACCGCACCAGGGTCGGTAGCAGATACAATGAAAAAGTGGACGTGTTGATATACGTGACAAAGAAAGGCCGCCCGCCAAAGTCGCCTTCGCCAAAGATAGCCTGAAAACGAGCAAAATTGAGCACTTTTGTGTTTTTTTTGGCTGTTTTTCTCACCTTCATCACAAACGACGCCGACACCCATATGAGCACCACGATGAGCAGCAGCGCCAGACCAAGGGCATACCGCCTACTAAAGGACGGCAGGCACTTGCGCATAGTGGAGCAAAAAGGAAAAAAAAAATACACAAACACTGGGGTTTCGAAAAAGGAGGACAAGAAAAGAAAGGAGCAGCCCATTGAGCGCCACTCCGCCTTTTTTTTTCAGGGCGCCAGGGGCGTGCTTGCAAGTTTTGTCATGCCATCGCGAGCCATGACACTCTACTATTGCACTTTTTTTTGCCAAAGCACCTCCTTGTGTTGAAGGAAGTGGGTGCCAATGTAGGCCATTGAGCCCCATGGAAGATGAAACATGGCTGGCGCGATGCAAGCTGAGCACCAATGAATCAAAAAAAGATCGACCGATCCATGCAAGTCCAATGACCTTTGATCAAATGGGGCAGGTGCCGCTCTCGCCGCCCTCTATTTTTTTTTTTTTTTGTTATTGTTGGTGTTGCGTGATACCCAAACTTGGTTTTAAAGTTGGGACAGGGCTCCCCACAACAATGCGACAAGGCTGCGGCACCGTGACCATTGCGTCACTAGGACTATTCTTTTTTTTTTTTTGTGTTCGGTCCAAAAGATTGACATGAGCCATAAGCAGTAGATGCTTTTTATTTGAATCTATGAAATGCTAAATAAATGACAAGAAATGCAATTGAGATGAAGGGGTATCGTATAGAGGATGGGCATAAATTGGAAAAAAAAATAATAAAAATGTGGCGCTCATCATGAGACGATTGGGGACGAATGAGATGGAGATGGGACGGGCGAAAAAGGAAGATTGCAAATGTAGTCATAGGAAGGAAGTCTTGTGCTGTCATAGGGAGGCAAAAAATCGGTTTGGCTTTCCTGATCGCGGAGGAAAGAGGGAGCAGGGATCATTGGGCGGGTGTCCAATGAATCCTCGCTAAAGGTGGTGCGGAAGATGCTGTATAGCTGCATGTCTTGGGGCGAGCGCACGCCATAGCCAAGGGTGCCAATGTGGATGGGCAAATCAAAGATTTGGCGGTATGAGTGGCCGAGGAGCCGGCGTTCTCTGACGCGGATGACCAGGCGATACGAGACGGTGACGAGGTCGCTGTAGCTGACGGTGGGTGTGGTGTCGTCGGGGATGTGCACGCGCAATTGAAGCGACGAGCCCTTGCCACTGAGCGACACTTGATCGGATCCGATCGCGGTGCGAATGGTATGGCCGCCACTGCAGACAGACTGGACCAATTCGACCTGAACATGGCTAGGCATCGAAGAGGATCCAGTGCTGGTCGTAGAAGGCAACAAAAAGTCGAGGTTGATGTGATCATCGGGAACATAATCGAGAGTATGAGTCGACAGGCCGAATCCGTCGCGTTCTTGGTAAATGGACGACTTTGACTGGCTTGTCTCAAGCAAGGGGAGGAATTGGATGGGCAGGTTCAGCACTGGCTTGCGGCTGAGCTCCTGTTCGTCCAAAAAGATGCTAATGGTGTAATGGCAGCGATAGATGGGCAAATCCAACGAGGGAGGGAATTGGACCATGGGCAATTGGATGTAAAAGGGATAGGTGTACTCGGTGTCGAGGATCATGGAGTGCTTGCCCTCCCAGAGGCGCATTTGCGAACCAAACAGCTGGCGACGATCGAGAATGGTTTGGGATTCACGGCCAATGACGCGCTCTGTGCTGTGGAAGACAAGACGCACTTGGTCCAGCGATTGCAAAAGAGATTCATCAAAGATACGAAAGTGGACTTGGCCTGGCAAATTGAAAAAGAAAAATTCAGCAAAACATCCACAAATACGCGTAAAAAAGGACGCGCCAATTGGGTTTTTGTTGTACCTTGGATGATGGACCCAGGGCCATAGACAGGCTCGCCATGGAGCGACCATCCACTATCAGACTGTATGCTTACAGTCAAGCTGTATTGATCTGACGTCATGATATACAGGAGAGTGAGGAGTTGAAAAAAAGAAGATGTAAAGAATTAAAGAATTGAAGGAAAAGATGACACAAAATGGCCACACGTTGCCCTTTTTATATACACTCGGGCGTCGGGGTCTCCAAGGGGGGGCTCCAAGACTCTTTGCCTAGAATGGCTGGCACTTGGCAGAAATGCTTGTGTTTTTGTGTCCATTGTTTCGACTTGATCTGCGGCGTGTGTCACCCAGCCATCCATCAGGGGGGGGCCATTGAACCGCCGCTCGGGGGGTCTCGTACCGCCGAGTGCCGGCAATCTGGGCACACCACGGGCGATCCCCGCGACCAATGACAGCTTTCATTTTAGTGCTTGGCAATTCTCCTTGGCTTCATGTGTTCTTGGGCCCTTGAGCGTTTTTTTGTTTACATTTACCAGGATTTTGCCATCCATTGCGGGCTCTCCCCATTGCTGTGTTTTCCCCCTTTACTCTTATAAGAAAAATGGGAAGCTTCTTCATTTTCTACTCTGCATGCAAAAAGGAGGGCCACGACTGGCGCAGCTTGGCCGTGCGTGCATATTAAAGACACATCTTTTTGCCCAAATCAGGCAATGCCGCAGCAAATGTCGACCGTGTCCCTGAAGCACGCGCATCGAATTGTCATCTGAAGCAACAAAGAATACGTGTGGGGAAAGAAAAAAAAACTGTTGCTCATTGTTGTTGATGGTTTCTCCATCCCATTTTCATCCAATTCACGCTTTTTTTTCTTTTGACTCATCTCGCGCCTTGCGCCCAATTGTTAAAGTGAGAGGGACTGGGTGATGGTTTATTGATGAGCAATGAATTGGGGGGATGACAACGAATGAGATAAAAAAAATTTTTTAAAAAAAAGGGATGATTATGCATAAAGGATGAGAGAGATGATGTGTTGATGGAGTCATTGAAGGGTCCAATGGAATTAGTTGGAGGCTTACACGACCGGAAGAGGCAATGTCGCGCACGGTGCATCGGTTGCCGCAGCAACGGAGTGATATTCGGGCAATTTTGCAGGTTCATAGAGTGGGAGCGCGTCTTCATACTCGACAGCCTTCATGAATTTTGGTCTCCTCTGCAACATTGTTTCGTCGTCATCGGCCATGAGCGTCGTGTACACTTGAAGATCTGGTGGAGCATGCAGTCCAACGCCCAATGTGCCGAGAGTGACGGGGAACTCGCGTGTCCATGCATTGGCCCACATGCCCAATGGGCCTTTTCGCTTGACAACCAGCACCAAGCGGTATGTGACTGTGACGAGCTGGCCATAGGTGAATGTGGGCGGCAAATCCTCGGGGATCGGCAATCGAAACGCTGAATGATATGTGGGTCGCGACGCGTCGTCGTTTTTTCTTGGCGCCTCAGGGTCCATTTTGAAAGCCAATTGTGCGACAGCGCGCATGGCTGTCGGATTGGCCTCGAGATTGGCGTGTGTTGCTGCGGTAAGCGTGGGGAGCACGCATTGATGCAATGTGGCGGTGAAATGGAGTGATTTGGCCTTTGTGCCGCTGGCAGCAGGCAACGACACACGAACCGTGCCTTCCAATGCATTGCCAAGGAGCACGTCTAGCGAAGGAAGTGCAGTGGTCACCCTCAATTCGCCTTGTTCCTGCGTTGCATGGAAGGGTTGCTTGTTGACGCTCGTGGCGACAAATGGCATATACACCAGCTCTTCTTCGCGCAACAAAAGCGACTTGTATCGCGTCCGCGCGTCGTCACACGCGTCCCTCAACTTTTCAGCAACAGCAACAAGCTTGAATTGACATTGATACAAGGCATGATCCATGGAAGGCGGGAATTGAACCATTGGCATCTGCACCGTGAATGCAAACGCGTGTGTGCCAGCCTCCAAGTGCTTGCAGCCATCCTTGCTCTCCCAGAGCGTCTGTTGAACAGCAAATAAACTTGTTGGGTGCGCATCGTCACCGCCTTGTTTATAGTGGAGCGCCGCACCTTCCTCTTTGGCTTGAAACACAAGGCGCACTCGATCCAGCGCAAGGGGCTCATGTAGCGTGAGTTGCGCGTGGCCTTGAAACACGCTGCCAGGGCCAAACACAGGTTTGTTTTGTAACGTCCACCCGAATTCGGGCAAAAGATGCAAAGTGAGCATATTCATTCTTGAATGAAAGAAAAGAAAAACAAAAGAAAAAAGAAAGAGATCACAATGAAATAGCAACAATGTGGGGACACTAAAAAAAAAAAAGCCAACAATGGGGTCCTTGGTTCATAAAAAAAGATGCCAATGCCATGCAATTTGTGTTACACGAGCCTTCGGCGGGGTCCCCTCTGGGCGTTCAGCCTTGGCCACCATGCCGCAGCATTAGCTAAAAAAAAAAAAAATTAGGGGCAAGTGCCGAAGCGTGATGGTTGCACCAGGATTGGGGGCATGCGGGCTGCATTGGATGATCTCACTCCCTATTCATTTTAGAGGCCCGCCATTTTCCCTTTCGCGTGGCCATTTTGTTCCCGAATGGATTGCATGATGCTACGACGACTGGCGTCACACCCCCTGGTTCTTGGTGGGGTATCACAGACTAATTTTTTTTCCTTGATCCACGACGTGTTGATGTTGATCACAAAAAAAGGGCTGAATCTGACTCATTTTCCCGACGTTTTTTTATTTTTATTGCACATACTTGTGAAGGAAGCGTCGGTGGAAATCGGAGCGCAGCATGTCGTTCACAAATCGCTTGCTTGAGCGCTCGTCGTCACCGCGCGCTTGGTTTTTGAAAATGACATCGTCATCCCATCTAAAAGCAGCAAGGGAAGAAAAAAAAGGGGGCGAGATGTGAGTCAAAAACGGTGCTCTTTTTTTTTCTCTTTCCGGGGTCCTTACCGTCGCTTGACATTGAAATCCTTCTTTTCGTCAGTGTTCAGCAGCGGGTTGCCGGTCATGGCTTCTTTTTCCTTTTCATCTTGCTCCTGTTGTAATCGCTCGGCTTCTTGTCGCTCGCGCTCCTCGGCGCGCTCTTGTCGGATGCGCTGCAGCGTCGCCATCAATTCGGCCTCGTCATCATCGTCGTCGTCGCTCTCGTCCTCACTTTTTTAAAAAAGCAAAATGTCAGCCTTTGCCTCTTGTTTTGGCATTCCCAATGCCTGTTGTCTCATTTGGCAAGGGCCCCAAAGAAAGGGTCCAATGACTGTCGCAGTCGTTTTTTTTTTTCATTTTTTGCCATTCATCGCTCTTTTAAGCATTACCTGGAAGCATCTTCATCCTCATCGTCTTCACTTTCGTCGCTATCGTCCTTGTCGAGGGCGGCTAATTTGGCGGCCTCGGCTGCCGCCTTGGCACGAACGTCGTCGACGCCAATGTCGCCGCCAGCGTCCCCGTCAGCATCGCCACCTGTCAATAGCCGGTCCGACGAGGCCGCCTTATTTTTCGATTCGTAGTATTCGGCCTCTGCGCGCCGTAATTCCTCCTTTAGCTGCTCGCGGTCGCCAATTTCATTGGCACCGCCCTGCCCAGGTTGTCTAAAAGAAAGAACAAAAAAAATGAGCCAAAATAACACTGAAAACTCGCCCTGCTTACCTGAATTTGAGCTTGGTGTGCGACGCAAGATCGCGCGCACTGTAAATAAAGCTGGGGGCATTGTTGTCCTTGCCGCGTGCAGGATCAAACGTCGGTCTGGCCGCTGTAGTCTATGGAAAATAAGAGGATGAAGCGTCAGCAAGCCCGCCCAACGACAAAAAAAGTCAACAAGAATAAAGAGGTGTGTGGCTGGCCACAAAAAGGGACGTAGAAAGCAATTGGAGAGAGATACTCTCTCAAAAACGTCGCAAATTGGTAGTATCAGCAGGAAATGAAGCTTACCATGGTGGAATCAAGTGTGTGTTTGGAAAAGAAAGAAAGGGAGCAACTTGAGGAGCGGATGCAAATTGGTGAGGTGCTCCCGGCCAATTTTGAAAACCCCGCTCGCCGCCAATGCAGCAAAAAAAAAAAGCGCCTCATTGCCAAAACGCGCGACTGTCTGCTCTACAATTGCGGCACTGACGGTGTTTGTCCGTTGAACACATCATCGCTGGTAGTTGAGAGCGATTTAGAGGCTTTGAGACCAGCCATACACGTGTCGGCGCGCTTTTGGGGCCAGAAATCATGCGTCACGGCGCCTTGATCGCTACGTATCACGCGATACCAACGTGAAAACCACGCCACGCACACGGCAAGGCGCTCGTGCGCCTGGATGCACGCACGACATCCATGCAAGCATCGCCAAACCAAGGCAATGCAGTACAATCTCGCTCTATCTTAAAAATTTTGCGCGTGCGTTTGCCTTTACAAGATGTTGGGGGCCAGGAACTTAGTAAAAGGCACACAAGCGCATGTCACTTGACCCCCCAAAAAACGTCTTTTGTGTCGATTGTGAAGTCACCAATAATACAACAGAGTGCAAAACTGCAAGAATAGACAAGTATCGCACATTTTGCGAATTATTTCACGAAAACACAACCAATCATGATCTGGAAAATATCAAAAATGAAACGAGCGAGTCGCAAAGGTAAATGGACTTGCTCATGTGAGGAGATTTTGTAGTGATCTCGGGGAGCCGAATTTGACTTGGCTGCTTTGGCTCTCAATAACGGGGAGTTTTACAGAACTGAATTAATCAACTTGGCGAGAAAATGATCCATCGTTGGTTTTTTGCCTCTCTTTTCAACTGATTCAAGTTTGGGACCATTTGGACACGTTTGTCCAAAGATGCTCTTTAAATTGCTGCATTTTAGTAAAAATTGGATATGGTCGGTCTGCCGGGCACTGCTGCGCCTTGAAACACGTTGCATCATGAAGTGGGGAGCTAGAAACCGCGAGTATAACTTGATGTGCACTTGTCAAAAAGGCTTCCATGGCGCACCACAAGCAACTCGAAAAATGAGCTGTTTGGAGCATCCGGGAGGAAACGAAAAAGTGGTTCGCTAATTGGCACCAAACTTGCACACAATAGCCACTGCATGGAGAAACCACGGAAAATGCCCAAAAAGACTAGGATCAATCTATTGGATGACGAGCAATTCGCGATTTTAGATAAAATTTCAAATGCAAATTGCACAAGAAATACGCGTCCATAAAGCCGCGCCAACGCGTCCACTGGCAAGAGAGGGTCCTGCTACATGTATTTGGTGAGGACGAGGCGCGTGGAACTCGACGCTCGTCGCGATTTTTCACGCGTCGCAAAACATTAATGATTTTGAAACCGTGTCAACAATGCCAAAAATTACTTTTTCGTTGATCACGGATGTCCACATACTCTACATTCCACGCTCTTTCTGATGGAGTGCGTTTCTCGGAGATACAGGCATTTTTTGTCGAGATGACCTTGAGCCGAAAATAAGACCTCAACTTCATTTTACGCCGAAACTGGCCAATGGACTTCTGGTTTTTATTCGATTCCATCGGTGAATGGGAGCAATCTACCAATGTGGTTGAATGGCGTGGCGATGCGAGGACCTAAATTCTGCAATTTTGAGCTCCTCGACTGTACCTCTAGGAAAATTCTCAGTTTTGAAAATCGCCATTTGCTCGGCATCTAGCGATCGCAGTGCCGCAAGGATGGGCTCATTTGAATGAGAAAGCGTGTCGTTCGTTGGTACGCGCGGCTGACTCCCTATTGAATTGTAAAATAATGGACAAAAGACCAGTCTTAACACAAAATAGGGACAATTGCGTGTTTCTCGGTCTCCTATGGATCCTGTTGTTACTTGCTATTCAGAAAAGCGACGTAACAAAGCATATCAATCACTTTTAGGAGATGCAGCACTGTACGGATCCGAAAGTTTTCCATGATCAAAGATGTATTTTTCTTTGGTTTGCATTCGCTTCATAAATTATGGGGGTTCTCATGCCAGCCTTTCTGCCCATTGCTACTTTGTGGCAGCGCGACATGCAAAAAAAGTCGCGTCAATGAGCATGAAATCAAGCCGCGACGGGTGTCAATCAGTGCAAGGAGCGGTCTGCGAAATTTGGCCAAGCTGCGGCACTGGGTGAACATACGAGCGAGACGGGGGTGAGGGAAAAGGTAAGGGGTGGCACAATGCTGATGATTGACACGGCCGCCCACTCTCAACAAGGTCCAGTTCCGTGTCAGATGTGCATGAATACCTTTTTTGCGATTCCATGAAAAAAAAGGAACCCTGTTGCGCGCAGACAGAGGATTCAATTGCTGTGGCACTGTGTGCGAGATGCTGACAAGCTTCAAACCGGATGGCGTCCGCCGGCATTGGCACAGAGAGGGCGGCAGCGCTCAATTTTGCGAAAATCCAATTACTTGCCTTTTCTTATCAGCTGATTTTGCCATTCAATCGGACAAGATGATAGAAAGAGCACTAAAAACAGGAGATGACACGTAATGTACAAGTTCAGGTTGGCCACATAAAGCGGGTGGCGGGAATGGAATGACTTTTTACACTTCTTTTATCCTTTTTTTTATTCTTTTTGGCACGTCCAATTGATCCATTTTTCTTTGTTCAAGCACCTTGCAATCCTCAAGATGAAGCTTTTGCCCGGCGTTCAATTCAATCACTACACTATCGGTGCCAAAATGGCCAACAAGGGCTATTGCCAGCCTGATGACATTCCAGCCTTTGTTTACACGAGCGGCAGTCTCATGCATCTCGCCACTGAGATGATTGAAGCAGGCGCCAAGTACACCGAGGGCGCAGATGGCAAGGTGATCACGGCCGAACGCATGACGCTAGGCATTGCGCAAAACACGCCGCTTCATACGTATCTCATGCAAGGCGATGCGTACCGCGCTATCACGGAAGGCCAGCAACAACCAACCACTGAAAGTCCCGCATCTCCCCAGGCTTCTACGAGCACTCAAGCCAGCCATTGATCACGCTCCTTTTTGCTCAATGACACCATTTTCATCCCCCTGTCCCCCTCCCATCTGCACCAAGCAGCATCCTGCCTCCCCCCCCCTTTTTTTATCCTTTGCACACGGTGCTTTTCATCGTTTTTTTTTTCTCTCGTTTGATCTCTGTGGTTAGCATTCAATTCATCGAAAAAAGATATTTTGGCGGCAAAAATAAAAAAAAATTACACAAAGATCCAAAAACGATGACATGCGTCATTGGTGTGCACGCTCTTCGTGGTTGGGGCGACAACAAAGAAAATCGAGGACGCCAATCCATGGAGCAAAATAGGAGAGTTTTCGCGTGGAGATGTTGTCACTGGTCCTCGGACTCTCGCATGCAGCGCATCCAACTGGTGTCAATGATACATGCGGTCATAGAATGCGTGACTCATTGCCATTGAGCCGCATGATCCGCGCGATCAGCGCGAAAAAAAAAAAGGTGACAATGTGCCCACTTTTATGCGCGAGAAATTTTAACGCCATGGCGCAATATCATATGGACATTGAAATTTCAGGAAGGCAAAATTGAGGTGGCCAATCGTGCCTTGAGAAGCTCAAATGATGACGTGGACGCCAAGGAAGCGAAATGGACGCGATTTGAACCAAAACCTCCATCAGTCAAAAACACTGATGATCCCCAGAAGCACAGGGCACTCAAATTGAGACCTGGAGCACAGTAAAAAGATGAAGAGACCGGCTCAATTCATTCATTTGGCCATGAAAAATCTCTAAAAATGACGCGATGGTCTGTGGTGTCACTGAAAAAAAAAATATGGGGAAAAACGAGCAAGAGTCACCATGTGGACATGATGTTCGCGACGGCATTTCAAGTTCCGACAAGCGACGCGCTTAAAAGAGCTAGCGATGAGTGGTTTCTTTTTTTTCGTTTTTTTTTCTTTCGCTTTACTCGTCTTTTTTTGTTTTATTCGACATGCAATTGACCAGCACGCAATTCAACTATAATACGGTCCATGCCAAGCTTGCTGCTGGGGGCTATTGCCAGCCTGCGGATACCGAAGCGGCCGTGTATGTCAGTGGCGTCATGCAATACGTGGCCGAAGAGGTGCTTACGGCGAGTGTTGAGCAGACGGTGTCGGATGGCTTCCGCACCATCACTTTGGAACGCATGAACAATGGCATTGAGAAGAATACGAGCCTGCACGCCTTTGTCGATCAAGTCCAGAGCACGCAAAAGCAAATCTCACCATGAACATTAGTCATTATTTTGGCCTCTTTTGACGACTTTTCGCTCGTTTTCCCTTATCATAGCAAGCAGCCCCAAGTTTGTTCATATTTTGTGATTCTTCCCTCTCCCCTATTTTCTCTCCGTCTCTCTCCAGAATGAGCACAAAACAATTAAAAAAATAAAAAAAATTGGCTGCCATGAAATTACAAAAAAAAAAAAAAATTGGCGTCATTGAGGCCATTGTCCATTTTTTTAATCATCAAATGGGGGGGGGGGAAATATTTGTATCAACAAGTCAATGCATGATTGGCTGCAAGGGTCCATTGTTTTTTAGACTTTTGCAAATGGTATAATGTACAAGAGATGTGGAGAGAGAGGGGGCAAAAAGGGGAATTGAGGCAGGTTAGAAAGCAAAGCCTTGATTTGCGGCCCACATTGTTGCCAATTGTGTGAGGATGGGGACTGCCTGCTGTGGGATGTCACAATAAAGGATGTGTTCCATGATTTGGTTCATTTGCTGCGGCCACGAGTCGGCATAGAGCGCGTCTGTGTCTGTGAGCTCCATGGCGTAGCGCTCAAAGGACATGAGCAAGTCTGGGTAGAAATCCTCCGTTGGGTTTGCTTTTGCTGCGGAAGCGAGCGTCTGGAACGTGACGGTGACGTGTGGCGCAAAGGGAAACAGGCCCTCGTACTCGACATTTGGCTCTAATGGCATCCTCTGCAAGCATTCGTTCAAAAACAAGGTCTGGCACCATGTTGGCAGTCTTCCGCCGCGAATCATGACGTCGCGTGCGCTGTAAGGGTTTGTGAACCGTGCGCCAAATGTGTAGCTGAATGGCAAAAAGTCCTTGCGTTCCAATTGCTGGTGTTTCATCGATTGCTGCATGAATTGCGCCATGTTCCCAACATGGAAAGTGTCCACGGCAGGTGTATCTGGATAAATTAAAGACCGAAGTTTTTTGGTGTGAGTGTGCCTGTGCCACCGACAAAAAAAAAATTTGGGGCCCATCTCCCCCCCAAATGTGTCCAATTGCCCAATTGCTTACCAAGCAAATCCAAGTCCAACATAAAGTCAGGCACGTCGTGTCGCATGATGGTGTCGACATGATTGGTGGCTTCGAGCTTGTTGGCGACAAAGACGCCCTTTGTGATGCGCATCAGTGATGTGGGGTCGACCGCGACCTTCATCAGGCTGCAATGCAGCAATCTGTACATGAGGTTCTCGGCGCGTAGCTGGCGATAGCCATACAGATCATTCCACTCGAGAAGCTCGGCATTATAAAAAAACATGGGGTCTGTGGACGGCTGCAGCATGATATGCTTTGATTCGTTCATGTAGTGCGCCGGCGACGGCACCGTGGCGCTCGTCGTCTTGTACATGTCGCGCTTGATGCTCGACAGGATCTTTGTCCAATCAATCTCCTTGTCTGTAAAGGTGGCAAGCGTCCCAGTTGACGAAAGGGGCGAAGCCAGACTCGATGTCGTCGATGAGCAGCTGTCCGAGGGCGTCGATTCCACAGAGTAGGCAGAGCTGCCGTATGGGAAGAACAAGAGCGGGTCGTGGATCACTTCGGTGGTCATTTTAAAAAAGCAATTGAAGAGAGAAAAAGAGAGAAAAAGGCAAAAAGAATAAAAGAATAAAAAAGCAGGAAAAAAAAAAAGGAGAACGAAAAAAAGCGATTGATTCGGCACCTGCTCCTCTTTTATACCTTTTTGGGCAACACAAGCAATGGGCGGACCAGCTGGAGTGGGGAGAATCGGCATCTTGCCCGATATTTTGAATCATTCTTGTGTGAACCCTTTGACACCGAACGCCCGCGCATTGATTCCTGATTTGCCCTGCAAAAGTACTCGCATTTGTGTGCCTACCCTGGTTCCATGAGGATCTTTTTGCCTTTTTCTCCAAAAAAAAATTTTTTTTGCCTACAATTTATTTATTTATTTATTTTTTGTCTGTCTGCCACGATCCTCAAGCAATGAGCATGGAATGAAGAAAAGGGAGCGAGCGTGTGATTTGCAACGACAGGGAGGTGGAGGCATGACAATGGCAAAGCCCAAAAAGATCTGATATGAAAACGTTTTTTTATTTTTTTTGGCTGTTCAGGCAGTGATTCGTCATGGCTGACCAAATTTGGCAAGGCAATCCCTGTTCCAAACAAAAAAGAAATCAATCAAAATTCGGCGCATGGGCGGCGGCTGAGTCAGCCCACGCAATTTTTTTTTTTTTTTACGATAAAATTTCTGTGTCACATTGGGGATTGTTTACTGGTGGCGGTCATGAACGGGGATGTTGAGCTCGTGCGTTGTGCCCTGGTCGTCTAGGGCGTAGATTTTTTTTCCCGCGAAGCCGTCGCCGAATTGTTGCTGCTGATCGTCGGCCACGGCCTTTGGCGGACCCTGCAGGTCGGCATCGTCGACCATGAGTGCCAATTTCTCTGATCCCTTTGCCTGTTGTTGCATGGGCACGGGCACCACGAGCACCGGCGCAAAGCCCTGATTCTGCCTGTTGTTGTTGCCGCGACGTGCCGCCAGCGGATCCTCATATCGATGCTTGCGAGCACCCATGGGTGCCATGGGCCCGCCAATGCCACTGCCGTCATGTGCATCCGACCGCACCGCGCTCTTGCCCAGAGGCGCGCGTAACCTGCGCATCTTGTATTCTTCTTCCGCTTGCGCATTGACGTCCGTGAATTCCGCCGCATCGCCCGCCACACTCGCACTAAAGCTCGCGCTCGCGCTCGCGCTAGCCACACCTTGCTGCTCATTGGCCACCGGCATGCCTTGTGTCACCATCACCAAACCAGCAAGCAGCAGCGCAAATTTCATCATGCAAAAACAAAAAAAAATTGGGAGGAAAGAAGAAAAAAAAAAAAGGACAAATCGCACCATATATCAAAATATATCCGGCGCGCGTGTCGTGGACTATGAATGCACGCGTCGTTTGGGAACCCGGTTGGAATGACAAGATCCCAAAACATCCTTTTTTACTTGACCCTGTGTTTTTCCCGTTCCTTTTTCTACAAAAAAAGCCATTGTATCAAGTGTGGGGGAAGGTGCATGCGAGGACGTGAAAGGAGGAAAATGGAAAAAAAAGGGGATGAATGCCACGGCCGTTCTCCCCTTTTGCTTTTTTTTTTTTTGTGTGTGTGTGTTAAATGCGCGGCCTTTTTTTTCGGAACATGGCTTTTTGAGCAAAAACGAGCAATGATGACCACACGCCAGGCACGGGTCATGGCAAATGGCATGGCGCGTCGCTCATTAGCGAGCAGAAAAATAAAAAGAGGCAGATGCCTTTTTTTTTGACGCATATGCCCATTTTGTGTGCAAACAAGGTTCTATTGACCTTTTGGGCCAATGAACGCGCTTGGATTCTGCGTGCCTGGTTGGCTCAGAGCGTCAATAGGAAATCAGGGGGATGTCACTTTTAAATGGGGACGAGCGCGTCATTTTTTCGTTACTGTTTGTCGTATTTCATTGATTTCTTTATTTTTTGGTCATGATGCAGCAAGTTATCAATGGTCTTGGTGCCATGATCACTGTACTCGTGGTGAATTACGTGCTGCGCAGGTACAAATCGCCATTAGCCGGCCGGCCGCAGCCCAAGCGTGGCAGCTTTTGGATCATGCGTCTGGGCCTGGTGCCGCCCCCACATGACGGAGACGATATCCTCTCGGAGTTTCTGATCCGAGTTGGCCAGGATGACACGCAATCTCCCATCTCCGTGTGCTTTTCGGTGTTTGGCACGCCGCTTGTCCTCGTCAACACGCTCAAGGGCATCAAGGATGTCCTCATTGACGGGCAGCAAAAGCACAAGACGCTCGGCCCACGCGTCCAGCGTGGCGACATGATCCGCAAGATCCAGAATCTCGTCTTTGGTGGCCCAAGCATCAACAATGCCGTTGGCGAGGTAAGAAAAAAAAAAAAATGGAGGAAAACCACCTTTCTCATGGATCCCAATGCCATTAGGATTGGCGATGGCGGCGCCATGTGCTCCTTCCGCCGTTCCAGCCGCGGCAATTGGTGCCCAAGCTTCTGCCGTACGTCACGGAACAGGCCAACGAGCTGATTGCCATCTTTGCCGACCATCATTCCAAGAGCAACCCCATTGAAGTCGACGACGTCTTTACAGACCTGACCATGAACGTGATCAACTATTATCTCTATGGCACACGCCACCTCAATTTTGATCTCGTTGGCGGCCGATCGCGTCTAAAGGTACACACATACAAAAAAAAAAAGGACGAGGAGATCATTTCTCTCATTTTTTTTTTTTTTGCATGAAACTCAGATGGAACATTTGAAGCTGGGGATGGGGTTCCAATCGTTCCAGACGTGGCTGCCGTTTGGGCTCAACGAGACAGACTGGGCACAAAAGGGGTACAAGCCGTCACGCGAATGTCTCAAGGATTTTATCCGCGACGCGCTTCAAAAGGCCGAGGACGCGTACGAGGCGTCGGACAAGACGTCGTACAACTGCGTTGCGGCGGCGGCGATGGCGAGCGGCAAGTATGACGCAGATCGCGAGGCGCTGGTGAACGATTTGCTGTCCCTGACGTTTGCCGGCTATGACACCACGGCGCACACGCTGTCGTTTGCGTTTTCCGAGCTTGCGCGTAGCCCCGAGTTGCAGGCGCGGCTCTTTGAGCAAGTGCGCGGCGTGCTGGGTCCGCCGCCCGTGGCGCCCGAGTCCATCACGGCCGAGAAACTCGCACAAATGCCGCTGGTCACCGCCGTTTACCGTGAAACCCTGCGAAAGTACCCTGCCGTCGTCTTTATTCCCGTCCACGTCAACCGCGACACCATCGTCGACGGCGCACTGGTGCCCGGCGGCGCAGAAATCTGGTGCAACATCCGCGGTCTCCAAATGAACGCGTCCATCTTTCCCGACCCTGACAAATTCGACGCGGATCGTTGGCTGCCGCCCGCCGGCGCGTCAAAGGGCGACAAGGATGCCGACGACGGCGACGAAATCGAATGGACGCCGGCAAATCAATATCGTTTCCCAGACATCACCTTTACCCTCGGCCAACACGCGTGCCTGGGCAAGCATCTGGCCATCCTCGAGCTGCGCACCGTCATTGCCACCGTCATCAATCAATATCACCTGACATTGGCACCTTGGAACAAGATTGAAACCAAAATCATCCTGACAACCAAGCCAAAAAATGGTGTTTGGGTCCATTTTGATCGTCGTGAAATACAATAAAAAAAAAAAAAACAGGGTGAAGCTTTTGCATGAATGTGCATGCCCGCCATTGGTTGTCCGCCATTTCTTCTTCCGCCTCTCTCCCCCTCTTTTTCACCATTTTGTGTGTCATTTGCCCCTCTTTTCTTTCTTTGTTCCTTTTACCGACATTTTTTTTCTTGGGTAAGGAGGCTACGCGGGACTGGGGGCGTGACCCCCGTCATGGCTCCATGTTTTCGTCGACACTGACTCGGGGTTACCGTCATTTGACACTTTTTTTTTTTGTCCATTAGCATCACCATGGAAGCATCGAACCAGCGCCGCAAGTCCGTGACAAAGCAGCAACAGCAACAGGCGCCGGCCACATCGTCCTTTGCGTCCATTGTCGGCGCACCATCCACGCCTGCAGACACCAAAAAGTCCACCGAGTGGATGATTGGCCGCCGTATCAAAGTCAAGACCACTTTGGATGAGGAGATCGAGGGCCTCATTTATACCGTCGATCGAGCCACCAACTGCATCGCACTTGATATCCTTTTTTTTTATTTTCTGACAAGCCTTTGTTTCTTTGCACAATGTGTTATCCTTGACTGTTTTTTTTTTCTTTACATTGCTCAACAGGGTCGCGTCACACGCGCAAGAGTCTCGCGTTCCGCATCATCAAGATGCCCCACATCAAGGAAATCATCTCGGTCACCTCCGACGAGGCGGCTGCCCCATTGCAAGATCCGGCCATTGCACACACGTCCAAATTGACGAGCTATTTGCCCGTCAATCCTGTGCACATGGACCGCATTGTCGCGCGCGAGCAAGAGGCCGTCAGGTCCATTCGCCAGCAGGCCGCAAAAATTGGCGTCGGTGTCACCAAGGACGCGCAGGATATCTTTGACGCATTGACCAAAACGTAAGAAATGGAAAAAAAATAAGAATAGGATAAAATAAAACTCACCCTATTTTTTCTTTTAAAATGACCAGCTTGCCCTGCCGATGGGCCAATGACACCATTGTCGTCATGGACGAGGTCATCATCACACCGCCCTATGACGTTGCCAACTGCAAAGCCAACACCTCCGCCGCCGCGTCTCTGGCACGCGTCAAAAAAGTGGTATGCACCGCAACTAACGCGAAAAAAACACGAAATCTCACTCTTTCTTTGTGTGCGTGTAGCTGGAAGGCGAACGACGTCGACTCAAGATTGGAAGCTCCCAGTAGATGCTAGTATTCCCGGGCTTTTTTTTTATTTTTTTGAAACGCAATTAAAAACATGTATATACGTTTGACCGTGGCAGCATTGTCTTTTCTCGCGGCTTTTTGGCTGCATTTTTCCATTGTGGTGGACCGTGGACGAACTGCGGACGAATTGGGGAGGAGTTATTTTATTCGTTGTAAGCCATGAGCCCATGAGAAACCTCTCTCTGCTGCCAACCCGTATCTTTAAGCGTGCCCAGCTCTTGATGGAAAAAAAGCTCAAATTTGATAGCAAGAGAGGTGCGATCGACGTCTGTTTCAGAGAATTTGGACTCGAAATCTTGGGCAAAACATATCCGTTATCCGAGCACGGTAATACTGCAATTATGCCATTTTTTGATTGGCTTTTGTTTTTACTCTATTTGTGCTTTGTGATGACATGACCTGTGGACCATCTACTGTATTAATAAAGAGGATGACTCAAATGGAGGCGCCGGTTGAATTTTGAGCACCATCGGACTGACGCGTGCCAATACTGGGTAAATAACCGAATTAAAAGTATAAAGTGTTTTGCGCGCTCTTCATATCTTAACAACCGGATGATCTGACGCACGTTGGTCCCCATCAATTATTTGCCTACAGTCCTACAGCAGCACACATTACACTGCACAAAAACGTGCACATTTACCTACTTTTTTTTTTGCAAATAAATCAAAGAACGCGCCTTTTACTGTAGATTTTGCCGGCCTGCTGTTGTGCCTCCAGAAATTTTTTTACAGCTTACCTGTTCGCTAATGAAAAACGCGCCACGGCATACTGTAAAGCCATAAACTACGGATCATCAGTGCTAAAGAAAGACCCACCCGATTTTTTTTGGACTCGAAAAGCCAAAAACCTCATGTTTGTACTATTTTGCATTCATCTTGCCATCTGCTTGGTCGATCCCGCTCAAAAATACCGTAACTGTATTGAATTCAGCACGAAATTATTGCAACAAAAAAGTTTAAAACACCAAAGCGCTACGATCACTTTTTAAAAATTTAGGGGTCACACATTTAAATGCCAAAAACGGGTAAATTCATTCTCCGACTAGTCAATGCATCTCAAACAGGTAACTCCGAAAAATTTACAGTATATTGGCACACAAAATGGCAGAACCCCCCAAAATTTACTGTAAGAAAAACGTCCAAAGAGTGGCGCATGAACGGCGATCGACTGAAAAAAGTGCCTACTTTGGTGCGACTTTTTATGCAAAAATTAAAGGTTTGAGACTTCCAAATTAAGTTGCATGGATTACATGAAATTACTTTTTTATTACTGTATTTTTATTTTTTCATGGTGCACATTTTTGTGCGCTGAACCACCGCAGATCGGGGTTGGCCAATTGGGCCTTCAAGTGCCAAAAAAAAAAGGAAACTAGGGCGCGGTCAAAGGAGCGGCGGGCGCGTGCAAAACAAGGAAGTATAGCAAGAAGGAATGGCAAGAGTGGCAATGGATGGGCCAAGAGAGGCCAGGATGACGACAGTGGATGGTCCAGAGGGAGGTCGTGTTGTGGCGTGGGGAGCAAGTGGGGGGGGGCGAGCGACACTCGTGAAAAAAAATGTGCAGTGAGCAGCGTCGTCGACTTGCGATTCTCGCGTGCGCGAGCCCGTAGCCGAGTTGCTTCTCATTGCCAACCAAGGCAGTGTCCAATTATTCTACAGTAGTTGAAGGTGGCGGCTGCGCGACGCGGATAAAATTGTAAAATTGTAAAAAAATGGCACATTGTCAAAACGGCACATTTACACCTGACGTGGTGGGGGTTTTGCCTGAGGCGACGGCAGCATGACGTTTGGGCTCGCTGGGCAAGCAAAGTTGTCTACGGTACAACAGTATGAACAAAGCGGGGCTCGAGGGGCGGCTTCCTCCTCATTTTTCTCTTCTACTGTACTTCGTTTCTCCAAGGAGCATGACATAGAGGAAGTGAAGATCAATGCAATAGCAGCGACTGTTTATTTCGAATTGGATCAGAATGAAATGGATGCATTGGAGTCAAATGGATGAGGGAAAATGTACATTGACTGCGAATATCATACTGTAATACTGTATGTAATGGGGTAAATGGAATATTGACTTTGAAATGTAGGGGAACAAGGGGGGAAATGGCATATTGACTACCGGTATGTAGACATGATGCAGACAAGGGCTGGGAGAAAATGGTTCTAAATTTACCATGTAAGGGGAAAGGTGAATGCTATAGAATCATTCGATTCGCGTAATCGCAACCTTGCGGTTGGATTTGCCTTTAAAAGGCCACGCGCGGACATGCAGCACTGTTTGATTGATGACAATTTCAAAGATCGGCGCCCGAGTAGCAATACTACTCCGCTCGTCCTCTTCGTATGCAAGACGGTACAACTCGCCGTTTGGAGACACAATCGTCGCGGGGCCCACGGGGTAAGTCACAAAACCCTATACTGTAAAAAAAACTGCCCGGGTAAAACATCATCTCTTCCCACTGCTTCATCCACTCCCACTTTTTCTTACAAATTCATTGGTTTCCAGATTTTCATTATCGCGACATGTCAACGCATTCGACCTTTCCAAGCGATGTTGGACCGCGCAGTGTCCAGCTGGAAGGTGGTCATGTTGGAGATGCGCAACGTCGCAGCGGCCGCTGTTTTTTATTCGTAAACCTTGCTCTTCTCACCAGTGGTGGTGTCTATAATTGCTACAGGCAGGGGTCATAGCGGTGAAAAAAGTGTACGAGAGAAAGAGAGGGAGCGCGTGCACACACACACACACACTCACTTTTACGCGCTCCCCAAAGACGCGCCCTGTTTTGTTTTTTGAAAATAATTGGTATCTCCAATTTTGGACACCTGGAACAACTCATGCCCTTTTTTTTTAATTCTTGTCGGAGGGCGATATTTTGCATCCTCCCAGGGTGATTTTTACTCCTTATTTTTGGTCATGGGGTTTTTATCACAAAAATACGCCCCCACTATCTCTTTCAGCAAAAAAAAAAAAAAAAAGGCGCCGGCGCTGCTGCGGACGCTCCGCCATAAGCGCGCTGCATGAATCATTCGCGCTTTTTTTTTTTTTTTTTTTTTTTTTTTTCCCGCTTTTTTTTTC
>KV441892.1:275877-307690 GCA_001650995.1 Gongronella sp. w5 | reverse complement strand
CCATTCGTCGCATGCTCGACGGTGTTTGACGCTTTTTTTTTTTTTTTTTTTTTTTTGTATTGGAATGCACGAAGAAGACCTTCGTGAATCGCTCATTTAATTTTTCATACATCTTTCGCATTTTCTCTGTTTCTCTTTCAATCTATCTATTTTTTTTTATATCGCATACAAGCTTTCTCGCTTTGCAAAGTGTCTTTGATTGTCGCCGCAGCCTTTTTTTTTACTGCTTTTTTTTAACTTGTCGCAAGAGCTGTCTTTTTTTGTGTTTATAGTAGCAACTTCACGTTGTGTTTTTTAATATCCGCTTCTTACGCGCCCCAACTTTGAAACAAAACACGCCAGGGGTACTCATTTCGTTTCATGTTTCATTTTTCTTTTCTTTTTCTTTTTCTTTTTTTTTCTTTCCATCCCTTCATCCACACTTCTCTATATCTTTATTTTTATTGTCAGTGGCAATGTTATGACGCCTTCACCTTCAACTTGCACGCGCTTCAGCAAGATATGCGAATAGATTTTTTAGACTGGAAGTATGCTTATGACTGTGTGAGCAATTGGCGTCCCAAAGCCGGCAGCCCCACTCGCTCCAGCTTGGCAAGACGTGTGGGCTTGCTTTGTACCAACGAACAAAGGCAAACCTATGCACGTTTTGCTCGCTGGGTGTTCCAAAAATCACGTCGTGGTGCTCTCCCTGTAAAAAAAAAAAAAGGAATCAGTCATCGACCTCTTTTCATCGCTCTTTGTCATTTTTTCACGTTGTCTTTGCAGAGCTGGGCGACCTCGAGATCTCTGTGCAATGCCGTAGGAATCCACGGCGCCTGGTGCCCAATTGACGTCATTGAGCGATCCTTGTCTGCCAAATCAATGAAAGTGCAAGCCGCGCCAAGAACTTCGCTTCCTGTGGCGGTAATAACAAGGCCATGAACACGTACACGTCTTTGTAAGGTTCATTTCCGACAGGTGCGCCAATTGCAAACGTAAAAAAAAAAAAAGCACATTAACATTACGAGCAACAGACAACAGGGAAAGACGCAAAAAAAATAAACTACAACTCACCAGAAGCCTCATTGTCTTGTTCTATTTCTTCAAGTAGGTCCACTTGTTGATCGCCATTGAAGGGATCATCACCGGGATTGTCAAGCAACAATTTTTCCTCCAGCTGCTCGGCTATGGTCAGTTGGCTGCGATCATCCTCCTAGGACTCCAAGCCAGCGTCATGCTAATTGTCATCTTGGTCGTCAATGTCCATGGCATCTGCAATCAAGGCAATGTAAGTCAACTTTTTTTTTTATTATTTACCAAAAAAATCGTCAACGAGATGGTCATCCGCAATTTTTTCGTTTGCAGGTCCATTGGCGTTGCCTATATCTTGGGTAAGTCCTTCGTTTCAACTTCTTGTTTTTTTCTTCTCACCCAATCTCGTATTGTTTAGGAATATATGCCCTTGGATCTGTCTGCCCTGTTACGACGGAAGCGCGTGGATCGCGATGCTTTTCTCGAACCAAGTAGACCCTCACTACACAACGAGCAAATGCAATCGACCTGTTCATCAATGGCTGCTTTGCGTCCTCTCTTTAAAAAATGCATTGCTGTAAGGTAATACTTTGCAAAAAAAAAAAAAAAAAAGCATCGTACCCGCCGTTTCGCGTACTGCAGCATAGAATCATCCAATAGCAAATAAAAAAACGCGTGAATGAATCATTTTATAAGCCAATCAGATATTAATGTGGTCCTGAAGAGCCAATGGTATGGGCAAAAATAATAGTAAATCGTCGCAAAAACGACGCGTCGATTTGGAATGGATCGACGCCGTCGGTCGCCGTCGAGAAAAGTGACGCCAATCCGCGGGTAATGAATCGATGTTGCAACGCGCCGTCGATCACCGTCGAGAAAATCGTCGGATTGCCGTCCATTTCGCGTCGGATTTTGAAAATCCGACGCGCCGATTGCCGCCCATTTTGTGAGTTTCCCCCGGTGATTCATATTCATCATATTTTATTAATTTTCACCGCTTTAATAGTAAAATTCTGTTAGCCACCAAGCTGAGCTTAAATAAATCGAGATCAAAAAAGTGGTTCTCGTGATTTTCGCGATTAAAGCCCTTTTTATGGTATTTTGGACGATTATCATCAATGAATGCGCGACTTGCAAAGAATTTACTCTTTGAAACGATGAATCCAACGTTTTCTCGTTTGAATGATCCCACCAATACAGCATTGCACTGATCTGATGGCGCGCAATGACGATTTTCAAAATCGTGAAATTTCCATCGCTGCTTGGCAAGGGGTCGCAAAATCGCTAAATCTTCTCCATTGATCTCAATCTAAAGATAATGTCCAGTATTAAAGCGCACTCTCCATGACTCTAGTCCGTTGTGCACCACAGATTCTTGAGCCACGCCAAATATGTACTTTTTTTGCAAATACAGCTCGCCACCTACTTTTTGGCCTAAAATAAAAGACACGTATCCACCTTGCAATCTTCTCAATGCCACATCCTGCGATCTAGCATTAACCGGCACCGCATGAATAGCAAATTCATCGAGTTTTTTTTTTTTTTTGCCGCCACCCCCCAAAAGGGTGTATTTTGGAAAGATTGTCGTCAGCGTGCATCCCCCGAAACGCGCCATGTTTCAGGTGCCTTTTTTCTGGGATAAAATGGCATACATACCATGAACAGCGTGTTTCTTTCGTGTGGAGCCGCTTTTTGCTCTGAGCCTCTTTGTGTCAATCTTGCCATGGGCAAGAATTTGGCTTTTGCGCTCGCTGAGTTTCAATTCATCATGTTGCCATTGTTCCGCCAGATGCTGCTTAGACTTTTGCCGCAGTCGCTGCTCTGGTGCTGCTCAGCCCACAATTGCACACAATCTCATGCTCAACTTTCTTTTTCTCTCGCACTGTTAGCTTAATCTACTTGAATCTGCTTGGAATTGCAACTATCATGCGTCTGTTCAAAACAGACACAGTGCACCTCACTTTTTTTTTTTTTGATGCGTCGCGAGGCACGTGACTATAAGGCATCCCCTTTACACTCCACTCGCGGTTTTACTCGACGTCCTTTCTTTTATCATTATGATCCATAGTATTGCTGTGGCTCATAATTTCGACCATAAACGTTAAAAATACGATAAAAAGGTTAAAATGTCGATTTTCTCATCTGCCACCTAATCAATCCCTCTTTTTATTGCGCAGCACGCAATTAATATACAAGTAGAGCATGCACGGTAAGCCTTGGAGTGCTTCGCCTTGAGCGATCGCGAGATAGTACCAGAACAACCAAAATGCTTCAAATTTGAGATTGCTGGTATTCCAATGATCCGATCGCTGTCAACTTTTGGATTAGTTGTCCTTAAACGCACAGCAAACGCATCATCTCGTTCAAATAAAAGGTCGTTTGCACGGCTGTCTCAAAAAAAATCTTGGCAATGAGGGCCCATTCAATTATTATTCAGGTCGTTGGCTGGGCGACGATATATTAACCATTGCGTGTGCTATCTCACATCAATGGGCGAGACAAAAGAGCTAAACACGCTTGTGGTTTGGGATGAATGCGTTGAGATCTCGGCAATTTTGTCATAGAACAGGCATTTTGGCTTTTTTTTTTTTTTTTTTTTTTTTTTTTTACAACGCGTGACATTGGAGCGAATTATTCGATTGCTAAAACCTACTTTACATCACGTCGTGTTGGCAATCATTACCTGGTTTAAATATGGGACAAACCAGGGCATGATCATCATGAGCAACTTGACAAATGACATTTTCAGTAACAGAGTCTATGTGATTCCTCAACCATGCATTGCCACAGGTCCCAAATACGTCGTAATGTGAAAATGGCGAGAAAAAAATACAGAGTGGATCTCGGATTCCATTGAACAAAGGTCAGTTATGCTCGCGACGCGCAAAATCAAAAATCAGCCGTGGAAGGCTCCCGAAACAAAATTGAAAAATCAGGAAGCCAGAATAGCGCCAAACTTGCACACAAGAAGAAGCGCATAGAGAAACCGTAGAAAATGCCAAAAAAGAACGGGATTGACCCTGCAGATTGACGAGCAATTCGCAATTTCAGATTTTGCAACCGCGATTTGCGCGGGAAAAACGCGTCGATACAACTGAGCCGAGGCGTCCCGTAGCAAGCGCGACGTCAGATGCCATGGATTGTTTAAAAATAGTCGCGTCTAACACGACGTTTGACGCGCTTTTTCGTGAGATGAAAGTTGTCTATGATTTTCAAACCGTGTCAAAAATGCCAAAAACATCACTTTTTTTCATTGCTCACCAGTGCCCACGTACTGTACGCACCCAGCCATGACCTTTCGGATGAAATAAGTTTCAAGGTGCTGCGGCCAATCCTCGTCAAGCTGACCTTGAGTGGAAAATGAGACATCAAACGCATTTTATGCCGAAACCACCCAATACACCCCTGGATTTTATCTGATTTTCTGTCGGTGAATGAGGAACGACTACCATGTTGGTTGAATGGAGCGGCGATCAAGAGGACCTAAATTTGATCATTGTCAACTCCTCGACTGTGCCCCTTGAAAAAGTCGCCATTTTTTAAAACGTCATTGTTCGACATCCAGCGGGTGCAACGCTACAAAAGTAAATTCATTTTAACGACACAACAGGGAAGCGTCGGATCAAAAGAGCGCAGATCGTTTTTGAGTGTGGTTTCATTGACAGGCGATTGAGAAACATGATAAAATCGACCCGAGAGCCATTTGCACATTAGCCATGTGATCGATCCCCGTTTTTTTCCTGCTTAGCACACAAGCGAAATACTAAAAGCGCGGCCTACCTGCGTTTGCTTTTGAAGCACATAAACTCCAAAAGCAAATAGTGTGGAAAAACGCTTTTTTTTCGATAATTACTGGCATCGCGGTGATCCTTCGCCTGTCAAAATTGGACACTTTGGAAATCGGAGCATACCACTAAACCAAGAAGCCGCTGACCTTTTTTGATTTTTGAAAATTGGCCAGGAAATCATTCATGATTTTTGGCCATTTTTTTTTACTTGGCGATTGCTCGCCATTTACGCGACCTAGAAATGTCTGTTTGGACTCAAACGGAAGCCTGGCATGAATTCAACGGATCTGGTGTACCGGATCAGCCAATCACGATGGATCACACGCTTGAAAATGACAAATTGATGTTTTTATTGTATTTTTGAATATTCACGCTTTACCAATGACGTCCCAGTGTCTTTTAAATGGACACAGAAAGCGTGTTGCTTAGTTCTCCTTTGGGTACGCCGAGAATCAAGGCGATAGAAAGCTGCGTTTAACTGCGCCGCGTTGAAGAAAAGTGCTTTTACGCGTGTGCCACCGAGGTCAGGGGAATTATTTGAGCCCCGACTCTCATAAAAGGCAAAAGAGAACAGCATTCAAATGTCAGCCCTCTCTTTTTCATACTTTCACTCTACTTCAGCATGACGTCGCCCGCCTTGATCTCAATGCTGGACAATGACCTCTACAAGTTCACCATGCAAAACGTCGTGCTGAAGCACTATCGCGACGTTCAGGTGGTCTATGAGTTCACGAACCGAGAAAAGGACTTGCAGCTGAATGCCAACGCCTACGACTGGCTCAAAGACCAAATTCAAGGTAAAAATGAGCTTTTTCCGGTGCTGCTTTGCTTGGTGCGGAAGCATCCGTGAACACCATCCGCTGTGGAGGCGGAGGAACCACATGGCGCCCGTTCCAGCGTTGAAGCTGGGACAGCCACCAGGCCAACTCGCCCTTCATTCGAGGTGTAATCGGGCAAGGTCGCGAGGCCTGATGGGGTCGCCAAGAGTTGAGCTGCTGCAAAAGGAAGCGCGTCCGAAGACGTGCTTGCGAGCACCCTAGCTGCGTCGCCAGGGCCGTGCCCACGAAGCTGGAAAGCTTGTGCCAGGAAATCGAGTCCTGATGGAGCAAGGAGTAAGCCGTGCGACGAATCGCCCGGATCTTCTTGCCCGGCACAGAGAATTCCATGCGCACGGAATCGATCTTCATGCCCAAATGATCGATCTGCTGGGCGGGGACAAGTGAAGATTTGCCCAAATTCACTTGCCACCCTAGCGCTGCCATCTTCTTGAGAACCAAATGCGTCTGGCTGACGCACAGGTCCTTGGAAGAGGCCATCACCAGAAAGTCGTCCAGATACGCGGTTATCCGGATGCCCTTGCGTCGCGCCCACTTGAGCAGGGGCTTGACTATCTTGGTGAAGATCCATGGCGACAGGCTGAGGCCAAACGGAAGAACGCGATATTGGAAAACGCGCTGCCGCCATTGAAAGCGCAGGTACCTGCGATCCGATCGTGCGATGCCCACGTGAAAAAAGGCGTCGGACAGATCGACCGAGGTCAGGTAGTCCCCAGGGGCCAACATCTTGCTGATCGTCGCCAATGTTTCCATTTTGAACGGCTTGCGTGGCAGATATTGGTTGAGGGCCTTGAGGTTCAACACCGGACGTCGACCCCCATCCTTTTTGGGGATCACGAAGAGGGATGACATGAAGCCAGGGGTGGAGAGATCGCGCAGAGGGACGGGCTCGATCGCTCGTTTGGCGAGCATGTCCTGGATGGCCTTGTCCACGCTGTCCAGGTCCTCGGGATTGAGGTCGGAGGTGTCGTTCCTGGGCGGCGATAGCGGACGGGTCGGTGGTGGTGTAGAGAAGCGGAGCCGAAAGCCATCTTGAATAATTGGCATAATCCAAGATGGACAATCTCGGGGCAATTCGGCGGCCCACGCGTCGGCAAAGCGCGTAAGCCGGCCCCCAACGTCGCCACTTAGTCGCGGCGAGGCTTGGAGCCGTTCTGCTGGCTCCGTTGCGTCTGATTTTTGGGGCGATGGCTGGAAAACCCCAAGGATGAATCATTGGAATCGGCGTGATTCGGCGACGACGCAGCGGAGACAGACGGGGCATGAGCAGCAGAGGGCTGTTGGGGGGCTTTGGCCCGACCCTTGCCTTTGCGACGCTTGCCAGGGGCAGACGGCGACGCACGAGGCTGGGTGAGCTCTTGGACCGCTCGTACATGGCGAAGATGGGCCAAGTACTCGTCGGGAGGGACGAGGTAGCGCTGTGCCGAGTCGGCAGGGTTGTCAAAACCTTCGGGGAGCAAGGCGCGACGGCGCAGCGCAGAGATGTGCGACACGTAGTCGCCCAAAAGGGCGAGGGTCTGGCGCACCATTGCGATGGAATGGGTGCGCCACGCGTCGGCGGTCCAGTTGGACTGGAGAGCTTGGTACACAAACCAGTCCAAGGGGCGGACGAGGGCCGCAGCGCGATACTGGAGATCGCGCAGCTGCCGATCAGCCTGTTGCAAGGCTTGCGATTGTCCAGGCACGCGATTGAGGAGAGGGGGCTCCAAATCGCGCGCGAGATTGCGAGGGCAATCGTGGAGGAATCGACGGCGGGCCACGTCGTCCAAGGGACGCTGAAAAAAATCCTGGTCCATGTCCGGGAAAGCGGCGAGCATCTCCTCGGATGGATGGAAATCCACGCCAGGGAGTCGGTACTCGAGATTGGGGTCGCGTACCATGAGGGGATTGACATCCCTGGCGTCCAAGCGCGCTTGGAGTTCGCGGTTTTGAGCATCCAATTGCTCAAAACGGGCTTGAATGGCATTGAGGGATTCAGCATCAAAAAGAGGGGCAGACATGGAAAGACGGGGGAGGAAGTCCAGTGCTGACCGTGTAAGCGAAAGAAAGAAAGACAAATTGCATATAAAAGACCGACATGTCAGCTTTTTATTTTTTTTTCGAAATAAAGCGGAGAAAGATGGACTTCCCCACAAGCCAGCAGTCTTCACAGTGCTCTGAAAAAAATCAGAAAAGTATGAAAACATGATTTTGTGGCCATCCGGTTGTAGCCCCGGCATTGTGCGTGGTGTGCGTGCGATTTGCTGTCGTCTTTGCTCCCGACTTGCGTGTTGTGAGGCCAGATTGGCATCGAGTTTGGCGGCCGTGTGCGGGGTTGTAACGTTTCTTTTTTTGTTCACGAGTTTTTTTGCACAAATGACGTTGCAGGGTGGCATCTAGCATGCTGTTGACAGAGAACACTACGCCTATCCAAGTGCCTCACTCGAATTTGAGGCAATATGAGTAAGTGTAAACAAAAGACATTCGTGTGTGCGCTATATATTCAACACGACACGTTCAGACTTTTAACAAAATGGCATTGGCATTTGGCGTCTGATCACGGCAATGCATTCGAGAACGTTTTGCGCATCGATCATGCCGGTCGGTGCTGATCAAACAGCCGGGTCGTACTGAAAATAGCACCGAAGGAGGCCAGCTGGAGATCTTGTTCAATTGGACCCAAATTGGCACTAAAAGGCGGCCGAGACTGGCATTCCATAATTCCAATATTTCACGGCGATTGATGATCATGATCTGTTTTGAGAAATGCGGAAATTGGAAAACCAAAAACAAGCTACATTATCTCCTGATGCGCTTGAGCAAGCGGTTCCTAATTTGAACCGCGTGCTGCACAGGCCACAAGAGTTGAATCCTGGTACCATTGAGATGTATCGTACTGCAGGATGACCTCGTTTGCTTCTATTTCATGGGGAAAATCACGTTTAGGTCATTTTCCCGACACTGACCCACATGGTGGAGATGCAAAACGTTCTCGAAGGCATTGCCGTGACCAGTCGCCAATGCAATCGATTTCCAATGCCATTTTGTTAGGATCGCATTGCGCTGAGTTGAAGAAACAGCGCGCACACGAATGTCTTTTGTTTACACTTACTCATATTGCCTCAAAATCGAGCGAGGCACTTGGATAGGCGTAGTGCTCTCTGTCAACAGCATGCTAGATGCCACCCTGCAACGTCATTTGTGCAAAAAAAACTCGTGAACAAAAAAAGAAAAGCTACAACCCCGCACACGGCCGCCAAACTCGATGCCAATCTGGCCGCACAACACGCAAGTCGGGAGCAAAGACGACAGCAAATCGCACGCACACCACGCACAATGCCGGGGCTACAACCGGGTAGCCATAAAATGATGTTTGCATGTTTTTCTGATTTTTTCAAAAATTTCAAGGAAGACTCTTGAGTTTCTTCTTGGATTGTTGTTCATCAAGGCTTCTTGGTTTAGTGGTATAATTCTCGCTTAGGGTGCGAGAGGTCCCGGGTTCGATTCCCGGAGAAGCCCATCTTTTTGGCGATTTTTTTAATTTTTTTTGGGATGATATTTTTTTTTTTTGTTTTGAGTGTGTATATGTTGTTGCGTTGTGTGGTGCTTGTTGTTTGGTTTTAGTTTGGAGGAGGTTGGGTATGTGGATGGCTTGTATTGATGGCACATGAGACAAGGTTCACCCTTGGGACAAATTTTTGGCTGCGGGATTCTGTGCTGTGTGCTTTGGTGTGTGCTGGTGTGTGCGGGCTAGCGCTTCAGTGAGAGTGTGTGATGGGTAACTAGGGCATGAGAGGCGCCAGATCGCAAAGTGGATTTTTTGACGTATCATTTTTTTTTTTTTTTTCGTAGATTGGCCATGGCGTGTCGCAGCGTCTGCGCGGATGTGTGCGGTCAAGAAGTAACATGACATGATATTTCCGTGTGCGCATGGGTGAAAATGATGAGGATGACCAAGGACGGTTCGAATACAGCACATTTCTTGGGTTGGTTTACAAGGCCGTGTCACGCGCCAGGCGATATGATATACGGGTTCTTGCCAGAGCAGCGAGGGAGCGACGGCGCGTACTTGCCAAAAAAGGAAGGTGCGTGCGACCGCTCTGGGCCAGCCGTTTACACCTCAATTCTGGGTACTACTGTAGTAGCCGCAAGTTAAGGTTGGCGAGATGGTCGCAATAAATGTGGTACTCGAAGTGTCGGCATGGTACTAAAAAAGGTAATGCTTGAAATTGATGCTACAGATGGGGTCCCGTGGATCGTGTTTAAAAAATGCGCAATCTCAATTTGAACTTTTTCACGCCATTTACTTCAACTTTTATTAATGTACCAGCCTGCAAATTCATCGTTCCAAAGTCGCATGGCTCGCCCAGTTTCGTCATTGAATTGTAAAAAAAGAAGAGGCTTGTTTCTGAATCACTTATTAGATTATTTTTGTACTTTTTCAGATGACGCACGCTACAGAGCAGCTTTTCCACGGCATCCATTTGTATCCGTGGTCATTTTCTGTGATGCAGGACGCGGATTATGCGCAATTTGTCTTTAATTGCTCAGAGAATGCGTTTCTGGACCTGTCTTTGGTGCCAGGGCATCAATTGTCGCCCGAATCGTTGGTGCCGGCGCTGGCTCTGCACCACCAGCCGTTGGAAGGCACTGATGCCGCTGAAAAAACCACTGTCGACCCAAATTTGGTGTTTGAAAACGGCCAATGCCAGGTTTTGCGCGAGAATGGTTTGATTCCGCCCTTGCCGACGGCCGCAGTGCCGGCCCAGTCGACGCTCCAGCTCTGTCGCGATCAATTTTGCCGTCGTCCTTAAGCGATCGCTTTCAAAACGAGCAATTGGCGCTGTACAAGTTGTTTCACAGCGATCAGCGTCTCCAAGAGGCTGTGGATGCCGCTACTCCTCGTCATGCACCCAAATGCACTGGTAAAAAGAAGAAACAAGGCAATCGTCTCGGCGTCTAGAAGTGCCAATTTTGCGATTTTACCAGCAATCGCTCGTTTAGCACGAAACAGCACGAAAAGACCCATTCTGGCACGCCCATCAGACCCCACAAATGCATCACTTGCGAAAGAGGCTTTGTCCGCAAGTACGATTTGAAGGTTCATCACCAAATGCACATTCGCGAGATTCGCGACATGATGAAAAGCTGTGGACTTGTTCTGGTGTAGACAGTACCTTTTTTTTTTCTTTTTGCCTTGAATCCTTTATCATAGGCACACATCTATTTTAAAAGATGTCAATAAACCAAGAATTTTATACCTTTATATGTCATGAGCGCCAAGAATGATGAATTGAAGTGAATTGGGTGGAGTTGCAGTCAAAATGCTGAAATTATGCTTGCATTGACACTACAAGATTGTTGCATATGCTATTGATAAAAAAAAGTCATGCACGATCCAAATTCTAAAATTCTCAGTGACTTGACGTGTTGTTTTTTTTTTTTTTTTTTGCAAAAGCGTGTCATTTGAGTACAAAAGCGCGCCAAATGCTTCGAAAACGCTAATTGGGCGAGAAAACGCGCATCAATCGTTTTTATTTTACGTGCCAATGCGCGTGCGGTAGAAGCAGCGCGCAAGTAGTGTCGTTTCGTTGTAGCTTGGACGTATTTGACCACGCATATCTTGAGTTCGCGTTCTTTTTTTTCAGTATTTTACGGCGACGGCGCTATGGTGTAAAAGTGGGAGGAGTCGATGTGATGATTGAGCGTGCTATTCGATAGTGTCACTGGTTCTCTATCAACTTTAGGCGGAGCGATGGATGTCAGCTATCATAGATGAATCGCGCAAGTTCCAGTTTTCGACGTGACCACTGGGCTGAAGGGTGTACGTGTATACAAGGGCCGCGCCCAAAAGTGCGTCCATCAGTCAATGCGTAGAAATTGCCATCCGGTTGCACAAAGTCGGTGACTTGCTTGTGCATGACATACCTGCTAAGCCTGGATTGCAAAATGCGATCCATGTCACCCGTTTTCCTAAATGGAGGTTGCACGGAGTGCGATCATGGCCCTTCGCGTACTCAGGGTCGCACACAATTCTAGCCTATCATAGTGGAGAGGGAAAACTTAAACACCATTAGCCATGTTTCATTCCCATTTTTTGGCTGCCTTTAAAAAGGCGCGATCTTCAGGTTGAGATTAATTGTACCTTTTTTCTACAACCATCACGTTGCACAAAACACAGACAATGCCTCAACCCGTAAGTTTGTCTGTCCAATGCATCATGACTCGCTCAGGTATGCCATAAACTAGTAAAAAAAAAAAAAAAGAGAGGTCGCGTTCCTGATTATTTTTTTTCAATTCTTAAGATGAGCAAGCGCGGCTCTCGCACGCTGCAGAGCAGCTTTTCCAAGGTGTCTATTTGTACTCATCGTCATATTCTGCGATGCAGGGCGCGGATTTTGATCAATTGCTTGTTGGTTGCTCAGGGAACGCGTTTATGAACCTGTCCTCGGCGCCGGGGCACCAGTGGTCGCCCGAGTCGTCGGTGTCGGCAGGGTCTCCGTTGGCTGTGCACCCCCAGCCGTTGGAATTCACGGATGCCAATGTGGAAACCACCGTGGACCCCATTTTGGTGTTTGAAACGGACCAAGACCAGGTTTTGCGCGAGCAATTGCTGATTTCACCCTTGCCAACGGCCACAGTGCCGGCCCAGCACTGCATCCCGGTGCCGCCTTGCTTGGTTTCGCCGCCACTCATGACCAATTGCTTTCAAAAAGAGCAGTTGGCGCTGTGCAAGCTGTTTGACAGCGAGAAGTGTCTCCAAGAGGCTGTGGAAGCCGCTACCCGTCGTCCTGCACCCAAATGCACTGGTAAAAAGAAGAAACAAGGCAATCGTCTCGGCGTCTACAAGTGCCAATTCTGCGATTATACCAGCAATCGCTCTTTCAACACGAGACAGCACCAACATACTCATTATGACCCGCCCGTCAGACCTCACAAATGCATCACTTGCGAAAGAGGCTTCGTCCGCAAGTACGATTTAAAGGTTCATCACCAAATGCACATTCGCGAGATCCGCGAAATGATGAAAAGCTGTGGACTTGTTCTGGTGTAGACAGCACCTTTTTTTTTGCCTTGATCCCTTTACTATTGGCACGCAGTTGTCGGAGAGGTGACAATAAATCGAAAATTTATACTTTATTTGTCATGAGCGTAAAAAAAAAACAGGAATTGAAGCGAATTGGAGCAAATTGGCGTCAAAATGACACTTGTGTTGAAGCCCTTTATCAAGCATAGCTTATCCTTGTTCCAGATACACAATGGTGGGTGTATAATGCAATGACGTTCATTTTGCACTTTTAAAAAAACACAAGGCATACAAAAACGCGCGTTATTTAGTAAAGGATGGCATCCGGCAGCTCGTTAAAAAGGCAATGCGCACACCATGTATTGTCCTTGAGACGCCTGCGTTACAATCTCGCTCTAAAATTGCAAAAAAAATCAAGACAGAAAACTGAAAAAGAGAAACTGATAGAAAAAATGCGAGAAAACATTTTCCTTTGTGTGGATCTTGGTAGCTTGTTGCATTTGCCATTGATAAAAAAAGGCATGAATCATCCAAACTCAGCGACCAGACGCCTGTTTTTTTTTTTCTTTCAGAAATGTGTCATTTGAGTACAAGAGCGCGTCAAATACTTCAAAAACGCTAATTGAGTGAAAAAGCGCGCCTCAATCGTTTAATTTTGGATGCCAATGCGCGTGTAGTGGAAACAGCACGCAGGTAGAGTCGTTGTAATTTGGAAACATTTGGCTACGCAGGTTTGGTGTTTTGCGCGTTTTTGTGAGTATTTTGCAGCAAGATCGCTATGGTGTAAAGTGGGGGAGGGGTCCATGTGATATTTGAGCGTGTCATTCAATAGTGTCAATTGATCTCTATCGATTTAAGGCAACACGATGGATGTCAGCTTGATGGATCGCGCGAATTCCATTTTCAAAGTGACCACCGGGCTGAAGGATGCGTGTAACACTGGGAGGAAGTGAAAACGAACGCGGATAGTCGAGCCAACGTGACTTTTTCTTTTAACATTTATAACAAATCCGTGCATCTAGGGAGTGAGGTCGGTGTTTGTGGTTTGACGAAGCGGCTGTGGGCCTGCACCCCCCATCCACTGAGATTGAAATAAACGATATGCAAGCTGCGGTGACACTTTTTTCCCCCCTCCCCCATTACAGTGCTTTCATCTGGTTACGCGCACTCTCTTTCGAGCTCCATCCCCCCCTTTTTTTTTTAGTTCTGTCGCCACCACTCTCGTTCGAGCTCCATCCCCCCCTTTTTTTAGTTCTGTCGCCACTGTTGCCCCCCCTTACGTGCACTCTCTTTCGAGCTCCATCCCCCTTTTTTTATTTCTGTCGCCATTGTAGTTACCCCCCTTTTTTTTGGGCCAAATGCAACAATGCGCGTGGCATTGATTGCACAAGACGAAATCTCTCTTGGAGCATTTTCTTCATCTTATCTAAAAACAAACGTTACGACCAAAAAAAAAGGGTGTGCTAGGAAAAAGGAAGAACAAAAAAAAAAAAAAGCCAAAGGTCGTACAGACGCGGAACTGAACGGAGCCTCCCCCCAATTCTACAAAAACACCGGATTGCTGGAGGTGCAATTTTGGGAGCGATGTTAAATCTCTTCCCAGGCCACTCGCCAACCGGAGACATGAAACGCATTACTTTTTGATCCCCCCATTCTTACTCCTCCTTATTAGGACCTATGACCTGCGACCAGCAGCCTAGAGTTACTTCTTGTTTTATAAAAGGCGCGATCTCCAATTCAGATTCCCCGCATCATTTTCTACAACACATCGCGTTACACAAAACTGACAATGCCTCAACCCGCAAATTCGTCTCTCCAATGCACTTTGACTAGCTCAGGTACGCCATAAAAAAAAAGGGACGCGTTTTTGATTTTTTTTTTGGATTCTTAAGATGAGTGCGCGCAGCTCTCGCACGCTGTAGAGTAGCTTGCCCAAAGTATCCATTCGAGTTCGTCGCCATCTCTCGTGGTGCAAGACCCGGATTTTGATCAATTGGTCCCTTGTTGCTCAAACATGTTTACGGATCTGTCCTCGGGGCCAGGGCACCAATGGTCGCCGGAATCGTTGATAATTGCAGCGTCGTCGTCGTCTGTGAACCACCAGTCGATGGAATACACGAATGCTACTGCGGAGACCTCGGTGGTAGACCCGATTTTATTGTTTGAAACGAATCAAGACCAGGTTTTGCGCGAGCAATGGCTGATTCCGCCCTTGCCGATGCCCATCGCGCCCACCCAGCACTGCACCCCGGCGTCGTCATGCTTGGTCTCGCCGCCAGCAATGAGCAATCGCTTTCAAAAAGAGCAATTGGCGCTGTGCAAGCTGTTTGACAGCGAGCAGCGTCTCCAAGAGGCTGTGGAAGCCGCTACCCGTCGTCCTGCACCCAAATGCACTGGTAAAAAGAAGAAACAAGGCAATCGTCTCGGCGTCTACAAGTGCCAATTCTGCGATTTTACCAGCGATCGCTCTTTCAACATGAAACAGCACGAAAAGATTCATTCTGATCCGCCCATCAGGCCCCATAAATGCATCATTTGCGAAAGAGGGTTTGTCCGCAAGTACGATTTAAAGGTTCATCACCAAATGCACATTCGCGAGATCCGCGAAATGATGAAAAGCTGTGGACTTGTTCCGGTGTAGAAAGTCACCCCTTTTTTCGCCTTGAATCCTTTATGCGCATCTATGATATTTTAAAAGATTTCAATAAAACGAGAATGTTATATCATACTTTTAAATGTCATTTGAGCGCCAGGAATGGTGAGTTAAAGAGGATTGGGTAGAATTACAGTCGAAATGCTGAAATGATGCTTCCATTGACACTACAGGCTCGTTGCATTTGCCACTGATAAAAAAAAAAAAGCACGCATGATCCAAATTCTAAAATTCTCAGTGACTTACGTGCTTTCTTTTGTAAAAGCGTGTCATTTGAGTACAAGTGCGCGCCAAATACCTCAAAAACGCTAATTGGGCGAAAGAACACGCGTCAATCGTGTTTATTTTACGTGCCAATGCGCGTGCAGTGGAAGTAGAGCACATGTAGTGTCGTTTCGTTGTGGTTGGACGCATTTAGCCACGCATATCTAGAGTTTTGCGATCTTTTGTCAGTATTTTGCGGTGACGGACGGCGCTATGGTGTGAAGTGGGAAGGGTCGATGTGATGATTGAGCGTGCCATTCGATAGTGTCAACGGTTCTCTATCAATTTCAGGCGGAGCGATGGATGTCAGCTATCATAGAGGAATCGCGCAAGTTCCAGTTTTCAACGTGACCACTAAGCTGAAGGATGCGTATAAACAAGATACGCGTGCAAAAAAAGAGTGTGCATCATCAATTCGTAGAAATTGCCACCCGGTTGAACAAAGATTGTGTCCTGGTTGTCCATGACATCCATGCCACGCCTGGATTGCAAAATGCGATCCGACGCATTTTCCTAAAGGAAACCCATTTTTTGAGCTTTTTGCGCTTTTTTGCTTCCGATTGGCTCCTTTGTGGGAAAAACACTCGTGAACTGCCACTGTGACACCTGTTCCTTCTGGTTGCTTACCAAAAAATCGTGCCTTTTTAAAGGAAGACGAGAAAATCGAAAAAAGGCGGGTAAGGTAACAATTTCATTTTGGGTCGCTATGATTTGCCAATTGATGACCTGGTATCTTTTAAATAAAGGGCAGGAGACACACTCTCCAAAAGAAAACATCGATTGTGCCAATGTAAAACGTGCCTATTTTACGTTTTTCATTTCTCTATTATAGGCTAGGACTGTGTGCGACGTCAAGCTAAGGACACGATCAGATTATCTCTTTTGCGTCCTCTTTTGCTTCCTCTCTTTTTTCGCTATAAAAGGCGCGATCTCCAATTCAGATTCCCCGCATCATTTTCTACAACGCATCGCGTTACACAAAACACTGACAATGCTTCAACCCGCAAATTCGTCTCTCCAATGCGCTTTGACTCGCTCAGGTACCCCATAAAAAAAAGGGAGGGGATGCATTTCTGATTTTTTTTTTTTTTGGATTCTTAAGATGAGCGCGTGCGGCTCTCGCACGCTGTAGAGCAGCTCGCCCAAAGTATCCATTCAAGTTCGTCGCCATCTCTCGTGGTGCAGGTCCCGGATTTTGATCAATTGGTCCCTTTTTGCTCAAACGCGTATCTGTTCTCGATGCCAGGGCACCAATGGTTGCCCGATTCGTTTTTGCTGGCAGCGTCGTCGTCGTCGTCTGTGAATCACCAACCGATGGAATGCACGGATGTCGCTGCGGAAACAATGGCGGACGCCAGTGTGGTGTTTGAAATGGATCAAGACCTGGTTTTGCGCGAGCAATGGCTGATTCCGCCCTTGCCGACGCCCGTCGCTCCCACCCAGCACTGCAACCCGGCGTCGTCGTGCTTGGTCTCGCCGCCACCAATGGCCAATCGCTTTCAAAACGAACAATTGGCGCTGTGCAAGCTGTTTGACAGCAAGCAGCGTCAGGCTGTGGATACCGCTACCCCTCGTCCTGTACCCAAATGCACTGATAAAAAGAAGAAACAAGGCAATCGTCTCGGCGTCTACAAGTGCCAATTCTGCGATTTTACCAGCAATCGCTCTTTCAACACGAAACAGCACGAAAAGATTCATTCAGACCCGCCCATCAGGCCCCATAAATGCATCATTTGCGAAATAGGCTTTGTCCGCAAGTACGATCTAAAGATCCATCACCAAATGCACATTCGCGAGATTCGCGACATGGTGAAAAGCTGTGGACTTGTTCTGGTGTAGACAGCACCTTTTTTTTTTTTTTTTGCCTTGAATTCATTATCATAGGCACACATCTATTTAAAAAATGTCAATAAAACAAGAATTTTATACTTTTATATGTTATGAGCGCCAAGAATGATGAATTGAAGTGAATTGGGTGGAATTGCAGTCAAAATGCTGAAATTATGCTTGCATGCATTTGACACTACAAGCTTGTTGCATATGCTATTGATAAAAAAAGTCATGCATGATCCAAATTCTAAAATTCTCAGTGATTTGACATGTACTTTTTTTTTTTGCAAAAGCGTGTCATTTGAGTACAAAAGCGCGCCAAATGCCTCGAAAACGCTAATTGGGCGAGAAAACGCGCGTCAATCGTTTTTATTTTACGTGCCAATGCGCGTGCGGTAGAAGCAGCGCGCAAGTAGTGTCGTTTCGTTGTAGCTTGGACGTATTTGGCCACGCATATCTTGAGTTTTGCGTTCTTTGTCAGTATTTTGCGGCGACGGCGCTATGGTGTAAAGTGGGAGGGGTCGATGTGATGATTGAGCGTGCCATTTGATAGTGTCAATGGATCTCTATCAATTTTAGGCGGAGCGTAGGATGTCAGCTATCATAGATGAAACGCGTAAGTTCCTTTCGACGTGACCACTGGGCAAGGGTGTACGTGTGAACAAGGGCCGCGCCCAAAATACGGTGCTAGCGTGCATCAGTCAATGCGTAGAAATTGCCTCTTGGTTCCACAAGGAGTTGACTCCTGGTTGCACAAAGATGGTAGAACGGTTGCATAATGCAAATGATTTGATTCAAAAACGCCAATTGGGCGAGAAAACGCGCGTCAATCGTTTTAATTTTGCATCCCAATGCGTGTGGCAGTGGTAGCAGCGCGTATGAAGTGTCGTCTGGTTTGGTTTAAAGGCAATTGACCATATGGACGTTGCGTTTTGCGCGCATTTGTGTGTATTTTGCGGTGACGGCCGTGTCGGGTTATAATAGTTGAGAACAATTCATGTGCTGTTTGAGCATGTCATTCGATGGCGTCTATTGTTCTCTATCAATTGCAGGCAGAATGATGGAAGGTTAGCTAGATGGATCTGCACAAACGCCAATTGTCCATGACTTTCGAGCAACCGGAAGAAACTGGTGTCACGCCAGTTCACTGGAACATAAAAGGAATTTTGTCGTTTTCCCACATAAGATCCAATCAGAGGTGCCCCCCAGAGGTGCCCCCCACCCGAAAAATTAGATCCTCGACTTTTTTTCTTTTTTTATTTTTGTTTCCAATTGCCGTTCATTTTTTGTTGTTCGCTATAAAAGGCGCGATCTCCACTTCAGATTCCCCGCATCATTTTCTACAACGCATCGCGTTACACAAAGCTGACAATGCCTCAATTTGCAAACTCGTCTCTCCAGTACACTTCGACTAGCTCAGGTACGCCATAAAAAAGGGGGACGAGTTTCTGATTTTTTTTTTTGAATTCTTAAGATGAGCGTGCGCGGCTCTCGCACGCTGTAGAGCCGCTTGCCCAAAGGATCCATTCGAGTTCGTCACCATCTCTCGTGGTGCAAGACCCGGATTTTGATCAATTGGTCCCTTTTTGCTCAAGCGCGTATCTGTTCTCGGTGCCAGGGCACCAATGGTTGCCCGATTCGTTTTTGCTGGCAGCGTCGTCGTCGTCTGTGAACCACCAACCGATGGAATACACGGATGTCGCTATGGAAACAATGGTGGACGCCAGTGTGGTGTTTGAAGCGGATCAAGACCAGGTTTTGCGCGAGCAATGGCTGATTCCGCCCTTGCCGACGCCCGTCGCTCCCACCCAGCACTGCAACTTGGCGCCGTCGTGCTTGGTCTCACCACCACCAATGACCAATCACTTTCAAAAAGAGCAATTGGCGCTGAGCAAGCTGTTTGGCAGCGAGCAGCGTCTCCAAGAGGCTGTGGATGCCGCTACCCCTCGTCCTGCACCCAAATGCACTGGTAAAAAGAAGAAACAAGGCAATCGTCTCGGCGTCTACAAGTGCCAATTCTGCGATTATACTAGCAATCGCTCTTTCAACACGAAGCAGCACCAACATATTCATTCTGATCCGCCCATCAGACCCCACAAATGCATCATTTGCGAAAGAGGCTTTGTCCGCAAGTACGATTTAAAGGTTCATCACCAAATGCACATTCGCGAGATCCGCGAAATGATGAAAAGCTGTGGACTTGTTCTGGTATAGAAAGTCACCTCTTTTTTCGCCTTGAACCCTTTATGCACATCTATGATATTTTAAAATATTTCAATAAAACGAGAATGTTATATCATACTTTTAAATGTCATTTGAGCGCCAGGAATGGTGAGTTAAAGAGAATTGGGTGGAATTACAGTCGAAATGCTGAAATGATGCTTCCATTGACACTACAAGCTCGTTGCATTTGCCATTGATAAAAAAAAGGCACGCATGATCCAAATACTAAAATTCTCAGTGACTTGTGTGTTTTCTTTTGTAAAAACTTGTCATTTGAGTACAACAGCGCGCAAAATACCTCAAAAACGCCAATTGGGCGAGAGAACACGCGTCAATCGTTTTTATTTTACGTGCCAATGCGCGTGCAGTGGAAGCAGAGCACATGTAGTGTCATTTGGTTTGGTTTAAAGGCAATTGAATATATAGACGTTGCGTTTTGCGCGCTTTTGTGTGTATATTGCGGTGACGGCCGTGTCGGGTTATAATAGTTGAGAACAATTCATGTGCTGTTTGAACATGTCATTCGATGGCGTCTATTGTTTTCTATCAATTGCAGGCAGAATGATGGAAGGTTAGCTAGATGGATCTGCACAAACGCCAATTGTCCATGACTTTCAAGCAACCGGAAGGAACAGGTGTCACAGTGGCTAGCTCACTAGAACATAAAAAGGTCATTGCCCTTGTTGCATTAAAAAAAGTTTTTTCACGAACCAATCGGAGGTCCTCTTTTGCTCCCCCCACCCAGCGTCGGTCGGGTAACCGCCTTGTCCACGACGTAAAAATTAGATATGATAGCGGGTTTCTTTTTTTTTTCTTCTTTTTTTTCGCTATAAAAGGAGCGATCTCCACTTCAGATTCCCCGCATCATTTTCTACAACGCATCGCGCTACACAAAGCTGACAATGCCTCAATTCGCAAACTCGTCTCTCCAATACACTTTGACTAGCTCAGGTACGCCATAAAAAAAGGGGGACGCGTTTCTGATTTTTTTTTTTGGGTTCTCAAGATGAGCGTGCGCGGGTCTCGCACTCTATAAATCCGCTTGCCCAAAGGATCCATTCGAGTTCGTCGCCATCTCTCGTGGTGCAAGACCCGGATTTTTATCAATTGGTCCCTTTTTGCTCAAACGCGTATCTGTTCTCGATGTCAGGGCACCAATGGTTGCCCGATTCGTTTTTGCTGGCAGTGTCGTCGTTGTCGTCTGTGAACCACCAACCGATGGAATACACGGCTGTCACTATGGAAACAATGGCGGACGCCAGTGTGGTGTTTGAAATGGATCAAGACCAGGTTTTGCGCGAGCAATGGCTGATTCCGCCCTTGCCGACGCCCGTCGCTCCCACCCAGCACTGCATCCCGGCGCCGTCGTGCTTGGTCTCGCCGCCACCAATGACCAATCGCTTTCAAAAAGAGCAATTGGCGCTGTGCAAGCTGTTTGACAGCGAGCAGCGTCTCCGAGAGGCTGTGGATACCGCTTCCCCTCGTCCTGTACCCAAATGTACTGGTAAAAAGAAGAAACAAGGCAATCGTCTCGGCGTCTACAAGTGCCAATTCTGCGATTTTACCAGCGATCGCTATTTCAACATGAAACAGCACGAAAAGACCCATTCTGGCACGCCCATCAGGCCCCACAAATGCATCATTTGCGAAAGAGGCTTTGTCCGCAAGTACGATCTAAATGTTCATTGCCAAATGCATATTCGCGACATTCGCGACATGATGGAAAGCTATGGGCTTGTTCTGGTGTAGAAACATTTTCCTTTTTTTTTTTTTCGTCTTGATCTCCCTTTAGGTGCACAGTGCTCAGAAAGGTGTCAATTAACCAACAATTTTATTCTTGAGCAATAAAAAAAAAATCAATTTTTGCAAAAATGTGGTCCTTCAAAAAACAAATTCAGCCTTTTTTTTCTCAAACGTGCTGAAATTACAATTCCCGGACTGGCCACAATGGATGATGGTTGAAATCGGCATTCGTAGCCATTGGCATCAAAAGGCGCCCCGAAAAGTCAAAAAAAATTTTTTACGAATGGCTCAGCTCGATTGTCATGCGCAGCCATATTCATTTGGGTGAGCACGTGCCAGAACAAATTTTGAAAAAGGGCAGATTAGGTCCTGATAAATGGCCAGTTGACGCGTATAAAAAAGAAACCTAATGAAATGGGCCGTCACGACAACCGGTAACAATTGAAAATGGCCAGTGACCAATATAGTATCACAGCAAGTCCATTCAATTGCAACCATTGCGTCCAACGAAGCGTCATTTCTGCGCACACAAAAATAATTTAAATGACAAGAAGGCAAAGGGCAACTTTCATCGATCCATTTGATATCCAGCGACGAGGCATGCGCATGTCTCTCTCTATTTTATGATGCCATTGGTGGACAAGCGTGTATGCAAAAAAAAAAGGCGCTACCAGCTTTTCTTTTTGAAAAAATCGTCTTTTTTTGTTTTTTTTAAAAGAAAGCGGGTCAGTTGAAAAGGTTTAGTGATGGGTCTCTCGTTTGTAGCTGTGTGGATGTCTGTTGCAAGCGGTGCATTCGTCATGTCCTTGTGAATGTCGAGCATTTTTGTTGTTTTTGCGGGGTGATTTTTGTGTCGATTTTGCTGGTGGTCTGGCCAAGAAGAAAGAGCTGGGAATTGTGCGCGTAGAAGGCTGGGGAATGCATGTCCTTTTATGCCATTGTGGCCACTGCAACCATTGAGACGCCAATTGTGCGCGTGCATGAAAGAAGGACAGCAGCTACTTTTTGCATGGATTTATTTCCACTTGCGTGGAAGCGCCACGCGGTTGCTGACAGTCGAAAGGTCCAACAAAGGGGCCGAAAATAGGTCAATGTGGCCCCGAAAAAATAAAATTTACAGCTCGGAGGGCGTTTTGGTTACACATCATGCCAACACGGATGGCCGTTTTTGCGTGGTTGCAAGATGAAAGCTGGTTTGGGTGCCCAAAAAAGGCAAAGGGCCTCTTCTCAGGAGAGGACAGGGAGGAAAAAGTGGGGGATTTTTTGATTTTTGTAGCACATGTGGTCGCTGCATGGTCCAAAGCAGTTTTGTGACATCCTGGCATTGTGGAATCACACGGCAACCACCTTTTTGACGATATGCAAATCGTGATCCGGCTGCGAAAAATGCGAAAAAGAGAGCAACAAGACTAAACATCTTTTTTTTTTTTTTTTTTTAAAAAAAACAAGGTTAATGAGGTTGGATGGGTGTGCCTTTTTATAAGCGGCCATTGGCTGCAAGGAGACGGCAAAGCGAAAAAAAAGGGACGCACGCGAGTTAAAAAAGCAAGGAGACAAAAGGGAGACCCCAATTTGCAAAAAAGTTGGCCCTGTGTATCCCTTTAGCACAGTAAAGGTCCCTATTGGGCATTGTGATTTTCTCCTTTTCGCCCTCCTTGCACTCTGTTTCCTTCCTGCCCCCCCTTTTTTTTCTTCTCTTTTGCTCCCTTGCAAGTGTGTTTTTTTTTCTTTTTTTTCTTTTTTCTTTTTTATATTTTTGCGCGTATGAACAACGACACGGATATTCAAGAGCGCATTGCGGCTGCGCGACGCGAGGCGGATACGTTAAAAGACCGAATCAAGCAGCGCAAAGAGGCGCTTGCCGACACCACGCGTAAGCCAATTGTAAAAAAAAAAAAAAAAAAAAAAAAAAAAAAATTTCGGTGCTCACGCCTTTTTTTTTTCGCCAGTGCAAGACATGTCCAAAGAGGTGGATGTGCTGCCTCGGATTGTGATGCGTGCGCGTCGTACGCTCAAGGGGCATCTTGCCAAGATTTACTCGATGAATTGGGCGCAAGACAAGCGGCATCTTGTTTCTGCGTCGCAGGACGGCAAATTGATTGTATGGGACGCGTACACGTCGAACAAGGTGCACGCGATTCCGCTGCGATCGTCGTGGGTAATGACGTGCGCGTACTCGCCATCGGGCAATCTTGTTGCGTGCGGCGGGCTGGACAATATTTGCTCGATTTACAATTTGCGCGCGCGCGATGGGCCGATTCGGCCCACACGCGAGCTGTCTGCGCACACGGGGTACCTTAGCTGCTGCCGTTTCATCAATGATCGACAAATCATCACGTCGTCTGGCGACAGGTCGTGCATGCTCTGGGACATTGATGCCGGGGTCAAGACCGAGGAGTTTTTGGACCACTCTGGCGACGTCATGAGGCAAGCTCAAAAAAACATTCGAGTTGGATAAACTGATTTTTTTTTGCCTTTTTCCCATAGTTTGTCGCTGGGGACTAACCCCAATGTGTTTGTGACGGGTGCATGCGACGCGACGGCCAAGGTGTGGGACATTCGATCGCGGAAATGCGTGCAAACGTTTGTTGGGCACGAAAGCGACATCAATGCGGTGCAATTCTTCCCGAATGGGCAAGCGTTTGCGACGGGGTCGGACGATGCGAGCTGCCGTCTGTTTGATCTGCGCGCGGATTGCGAACTGATCAGCTATGCGAGCGAGGCCGTGCTGTGCGGGATCACGTCCATTGGGTTCAGCGTGTCCGGTCGCCTGCTTTTCGGTGGCTACGACGACTGCAATTGCCACATTTGGGACACGCTCAAAGGCGAGCGTCTCGGCACGCTGTCGGCGCATGAAAACCGCGTCTCGTGCCTTGGTGTCGCGACCGATGGCATGGCCCTTTGCACAGGAAGCTGGGATGCCACGCTAAAGGTGTGGGCCTAACTTTTTTTTCTCTAGAAACTTTTATTTTTTTCTCTCTCTTTCACCCTTCTGGATACCCCATGTTTTTTTTTATTTTTTATTTTTTTTTGTCACTTTAAAATTTTTTTACTTTTTAAATTTGGTATTCCAAAAAAAAAAAATGGGTATCAATCAAAAGCGTGGAACCTAGCGATGCTTTTTGACGGGTGGTGGTGGCGGTGGTAAGGTGGTTTTGAAAAAGCGATGGAAAAACGAGGGATTGGCCGAGTGGACCGAGGACGTGGACGAATTGCGGCGATTTTGAGGGTGGAGCATGAGGTCGGACGCGCGTCGTTGCAGGATGGGGTGCTGATAATGTGTTTCGGCGGAATGCGAGGGCGATGATGCGGTGGATGAGATGGATGACGCCGACGACGCGCATGTGTGCTCATTGTTATAGTGGTGCTGATGTTGCTGCAGGAAATAGTGGGCCGATGGGCTCGAAAAGGGCGGCGCAATGGTGTTGGAAGTGGTGTTTGTGGACGACGGGGTGAGGACGCGGACAAACGATTCGGCTAATGGGTCTTCGTAGAGACGCAAGCATCTGTATTCGCGATTGACACGATCCATCTCCTTTGTGAGTCGCTTCATGTTTGTTGGATGATCGACGTGGTGCTTATCGTCTGCCAAGAAACTCTGGCGCTGCAGTAGAAGCTTGTGTTGCGTGCGATTGATCTTTTTGTCAGCGTGTGTATGCATTGTGTGCGTTGGGTGCGTTGGATGCGTGTGTTGTGCCTTTTGCGCCTGCGCATGGCCAAGAAATACCTGTGTGCTGGCCTGCGACCGAAGCATGGGCTGGCTCTGCCAATGACGGAGCCCGTGGGGGTGCCCGTTGGGCGGAGTGACGACCGTCGACATAAAAAGGAGCGTCGCAAATGCAATTGGGACAATAAAAGTGCTTCGCGTGGGGGGCGTTGCTTTTGAAAAAGCAAACGAAAAAAGAGAGAGGGCCACACTGGGCAAAAAAAAAAGAAACAATTTCAAAAAGAAAAAGAAAAAGATAAACGGGGTCCTCTCACACAAAAAAAATAAAAAAAAAGGAGTTGCCCAAACCACATGACAATTTGCTCGGTGCAACATTTTAGGAAAAAAATCACTAGGCGTGGTCCCCCCTTGCCAACGTTCCCCGGGTTTTGGTTGGTTCGTTGGAAATTTATTTGTTTTTGTACACATCGCGTAAAAAAAAAGAGAGAAACAAAACGCCTAAAAAGCTTATGAGAGACCCAGCTTCCATTGCTTTTTAAACATGGCATTAGCAATGGCTATGGCAATGGGGCTTTTCCGTTGGTACAAGATGACAAACAGAATAAACAGGGTCAAAATGTTTAGCGATGCGTGTCGTGTTTCAGGGCGGCCTGACCGGAAGAAAAAAAAAACGTGAGCCATGAATTGCGCGATGTTTTCTCCATTTTTTCTTTTTCACTCCATTTTGATGTCTTTTTTTCCACTGATTTCGTTCTTGTACCTTTATGACCCAGCGCCAGCCATAAAAGTCGTCTGCGTCTGGCAGCATTGGCTTGTTGCGGCGTTGTTGGGTGAGGAGTTCTTGTCGCAGGCCATCGATGCGATCATTGAGGGCAATGATCTCGGATTGCAGGGTTTCAAGGGCGCGTTTTGTGGCGGGGCCGAGCGACACGACGGACGAATATTGTTGCTCGGTCAAGTAGCGTCTTTCAGGGGCGGGGCCGGTGGCCGTGACAGAGGAAGTGGCCGATTCCATCATGGGGGATTCCTGGGGGGTGGCACGCATGATTCGCGGCGGTGCCTGGGACGCTGACGACGAGGACGGTCTGCGTGACGACGCACTTGGCGCGTAGGGGCGATAGGGCTGCTGGTGCTGGTGCTGATGCATGGTGCGTGTGCTTGTGCTCCTGTCGTCGTCGCTGCTGTCGTACCTCGGATGGTGATGATGGTGGTGATGGGAGGCGTGGGGCAATTGCGGCTGTTGCGAGAGGGGTTGCGATGGAGGAGGCGCGTGGCGTGTCGGAGGCAGCAAATGGGCGGCGGCGCTGGTGGTTGCCCAAGGATTGACCGTGTTGCTGACAATGGATTCGTCGACAAATGGCTGTCGCGGCCGCTCATCCTGCTGCGACGCGCTCGACGGTGGTCTGCGTTGCTGCTGTTGCGACGACCGGCGCGTAAACGGGCTAGACAACGCAGTCATCATCGACGGCGTCGATTCGACCGACGGGGCACGCGGCATCGCGCGTCCTGGCGCCTGCTGCGGGGGCAGCCCTTGCTTTTCGTGCCACGACCGGCGCTGGTACTGCTGCTGCTGCTGCTGCCGTGACCGATTCGACGTGCGGCTCGTCATGGACCGCGACGGTGTCAACTGCGGCACGCTATTCTGAATATCACGCAAATACGCCTTTTCCTCGGCATCCACCGATTCATCCGAGTCTGATTTACGCGTCAATGTCCAGTCATACATTCCATTAAATGTTTTGGGCTTACCACTGACATCCTGGTCGGTCGTGTCCTCGCTATCTTGCTCATCCGTCTCATCGTCGTCATCTTCAGGGCGAATCGTGGCAAATGCTTGCACAATGGCCTGTACCTGTGCCTTTGCTTGTGGTTTCCGGTACGCCTGTGACACAAATGGATCACACATCAATAAAAAAGGCACTCTTCCATCTCGTTCCATCCTCATTTTCGATTTATACCTCGGCACACACTGCAAGCAGCGTTTCAACGTATCTATGCTTGGCCTCGGCGACGGTCATGCCCTCTAGCTTCTTCCAGGCATCCCTAGAAATAAGTTTTTAGAATTCAATGGGGAAAAGGGGTTCGAAAAAAAAAGGAGGACAAGCTTTTCTTGTGTGTATGTGTACCATTTTGCACGCCCGACAACGTCAAAAATGCCGGGTCTTGGGGTATCGACGTTGCCTTGCGACACTTGCTTGTATAAAGAGTAGAGCTAACCGGAAAAATAAGTGGGCAAGCCCGTTGCCTAGGTTTCCAACCAATTTTTACCTCTAATTTTTGATCTTTTGTGGGCTGAAAGGACGACGATGGCGGAAGATTCTGTACAATACCGAGCGCCTTGTTATACCGCTGGTTTATGTACCGCTCCGAGTAGTGCGAGGGAACAGACGTCATAACGGGCAACAAACCGTGTAAAAATATTAGAGATTAAAAGGTAAAATAGAGAAAAAGAAATAAGAAAGGGATAGCATGACCCTTTTTGGCACTCGAGTCGACTATTTATTTGCGCTCTTGTCAGCGCTTTTGTCCATCCCAGCCCGCGGTGTGTGCGTGCCCTTTTTTTCCGCGTTTCTGTTTCCCCCTCCCCCCCCCTTTTTTTTTCCCTTTTGCATGTCACCTTGGATTTTAATCGACTGCTTGTTGGTTTTGAAACGCTTGTCCAGCATCATGGCATCCTCATTGCAGCAATTGACAGCGCATTCCGTATGGCTTTCTCAAAAAAAGGTGACGCACCCCCATCCGTTATTGGCCATGGCCCATGTGATTGCCAAAAACTCTCTTTTTAGGCAAATCAGGGCCGTCCTGTCAATTCGCGCAACTCAAATGATAAACAAAAAAGCACCCCCATGATCCATTTACGTGTATTAAATGTTTAATTTCTCTATTTTACTTGAGCAAATCGGCAAAAATACTACAAAACGCGGAATTAGATCCCATCCAAGTCTCTTTTTTTTTGCGGGACACTTACTCATTCGAAGGCTTTTTGGGTGTCGTCGTGGAAGAGTGGCCGTTGAGCAGGTCGGCAAACGCACTGGACGTCAATGACAAGAAAGCGACGTGTCAGTGGCATCAAAACACATTCTTTTGACACTTACTCATGCGTGGGCTTGGCCGTGGGCGCGGCGGCAGCTTGGCCAAAGAATTGGCTGCCCTGAATGGCCGGCTGTGACGGCGTGGTCATGCTGCTTGTAACAAACGAGCCCCAGCCATTGTCCATGGCCATTGACTGCTGCTGCTGCTGCTGGTGCATCGGCGCTTGCTGGCCAAAGCCAAAGGCGCCACCCATCTGAGGTGGCGGCTGCTGCATCTGGGGAGGCGGCTGGTTATACAGGGACAAGATGGACGACTTGAAATCGGGTTTTGGCGCAGGTGCAGCCGGCGTGTTGGTGGCGGCGGCCGCCGTCGCCGTGGTGCCCATTGAGAAAAAGTCGGCGCCCTGCAATTGCGCCGCCGGCTGCTGCTGTTGAGCAGGAGCAGGCGCAGGCGCAGGCGAAGATGACCCGAAAAAGTCCTCGAGCGAGCTAAATTCCTTTTTGGCGGCCGGCTTGCTGGTATTCTGTGGTTGTTGTTGCTGCTGCTGCTGCTGCGGCGGCGCCGCTTGCTTTTGGGGTGCGTCCTGGAAAACGAGCCATGGAAATGAGCCACCTCTCTCTCTCTTTCTCCCTTTTCATTTCTTACTTGACTCGCGGCCGCGGCAGGGCCGCCCAATTGCGACGGGTCAGGGATCGGGCCCTTCATAGCAAAGCGCTTCATTTCGTACTTTTGTCGGATCCACATTTCCATGTTGTTTTCGTTTGGTCGATGGTTCTTGAGATTGGCTTCCCAATACCTAGTGATAAAAAAGAGTCAATCGAGTGCAAAAATCAACAAATTTCCGTTACAAGTTGGCACGCTCGTTGCCCCATCGTCGCATGCTGTCAATTTGATCAGGGACCCACGCGTCCAGGTCGACGGATTTCACTAATTGACAAGCAACGTGAGCACATTTTTCGAAAAAACCCCATTTTCAAGGCATTACCTTTGCTAATGTGCGTGCCGAGCGACCGATGAATACCCGAGCACCGGATACAGACGAAAATGCCCAAGTTCCAAGACGCCCAGCGAGGATCTACAGAGTAAAAAAGGTCACAACCAGCTCTCAAACAGAGAAAAAAAAAACTCACCTTTTCGGCCACAGTCTGCACAATACTTGTTGCCAGGCACCTGCAATAGCGACTTTAGCACGGCCGTGTTCTTTTCGTTTTGGGCACGATCGGCGGTTCTTGCAAAGCGAGTGGACATGATGAAAAAAGAGAAAAAGAGAGCGAAAAAAAGGGCAATTTCAAGGGGAACCAAAGTTTTAAAATGGAAATCATGGGGGAAATTTCATTGTTTTTCCGTCTCCCTCACTTTTTCATGCTTTTACGTTGCAGTCGCTTTGCCATTGTGCGCCGTGGCCTGCACACAAAGACGCTTAAAAAGACAAAGACCTCGGAAAAGCCGCTCGGCCAAGCTTTTTACGATGACAAGATATTGACGGTAAAGGTTTTTTCGCGTGTTGCAAAGAGCATGGCGTGCTGACCTTTTTTTTTTTTTTTTTTTTTTGTTTGTAGAATGCCAACAAACCCATCAAGCCCGTGTCACTGCAGCAGCTTGTCAAGTTTGGGCAGACGGCCGCGGCAAAAGAATGTGCCATGTACACGCGGACGGAGCTTCCTGTGCGGCTTGCGCGGCGCGTGCGCGCGTTTCAAACGCTGCCGTTCATTGTGGGCACCAATCCGTACATCCGCGAGATTTATCGCCTGTACTATGATTCGTTCGAGTCGCTCGAGCCGTACGCGCAGAGCACGACTTTTGATGCGCTGGCGTACGCCGACAAGCTCAAGGACCTGGTCGAGCTGCACACGGACAACATCCCGACACTGGCGCGCGGCTTTCTCGAGTGCAAGCAATACATGAACTCGCACGACATGGCCGTCTTTTTGGACGACATGATCAAGGCGCGCATTGGCATCCGCCTGATTGCCGAGCAGTGCATCATGCTCACCGAGATCACAGAGGCAAAGGATGCACCGCAGCAGCCCACACGCCACTTTGGCATCATCGATACCCAGCTGCAGCCCAGCCAGCTCGTCAAGCAGTGCGCCGATTTTGTCGCTGAGCTGTGCGAGTTCAACTATGGTCAGAGCCCAGAGACCATCGTCAATGGCCACACAGACACCTCGTTCACTTACGTCCCCGTCCATCTTGAGTATATTCTTACCGAGTTGCTGAAAAATTCGCACCGCGCCACCGTCGAGCACGCGCGCAAGCACAATCTGCTCGACGTCCCGCCCATTCACGTCACCATCAGCCATAGCAACGAGGAAATCGGCATCCGTATCCGCGACCAGGGCGGCGGCATCAACGAGCATGACCTCGCAAAGGTCTTTGATTACTCGTACACGACTGTCAAAAAGCCCGGCGAGGATGAAGACGACCTCAGCATCTTCAATGGCATGGCACAGATGGCCATGCAGAGCGGCGTCGGCGGGCCCTTGGCTGGCTTGGGCTATGGCCTGCCTTTGGCCCGCATGTACGCCCAATACTTTGGCGGGTCGCTGACCTTGGTCTCGATGAATGGCTACGGATGCGATACATTCCTCAAGCTCAAGCACATCGATCAATCCTTGGCCGAAGGTTTAGAAATTTAAAACGCACAAATTGTCACTCGACATATTAAAATGCATTTTCCCCCTGTCCGCTGACCCTGTCTTCCTGAGCATAATTATATTACCACGGCACCTGATCTTGTCCCCCATACTGTAGAAGAACAGTGATCTGATATAAATTTGCTGATGTTGTGCGTCGCTGCAAAACAAGCGAAGCGTGTCTTGTCTCTGATTGACAAAAAAAAGTCAGGCAAACGCCCGAGAAAATGTACCGTATATGATATCGCACAACAGCACGATTACTACAGTATCATACAGTAAAATACTTTAACAATTGCATACTGTAATTTCGGTTCTTTGAGCTACAGTATGATATTAAAAATTAAACACGAATATGAAATGATAAAAAAGCTGATTCGTTCGTTTTTTACTGTTGTACGGTAGTAATGTCAACGGATAAGAATTAGAAACGGATGCATACAGTAAACAGTATGATACAGAGTTTCCACTGTTCATATGCGCGCCGTTGAAATGTTTTTGCACGCAAAGAGGACTTTTTCACCCGCGAATAAAAATGCAAATGCACGCAAACACCTTTCATTAACGCGCACCGCATCATCAGTCCACGCAAACTTCACTCTCGATGGGCGCCAATTGAATTTTTAGGGCATGCGAATATTTATTTCGTACAACAAAAAACTAGAGTATGGCTTCATTCATTGGCGAGGCAGCGGTCAAAAAAAGTGAGACTGTCGGATCCACCCCTCACAGCCCTGGCGCGTCACCGTCTTGGCAACCTCTCGCATCCGCGGTATCAAGTAATCCAGATCATCGGGACGCGATAGACTATGCGTACCAGGTGGTGTCATGATAACAATACGGTAGATAAAAAAAATGCAAAGTGCGAGTTCAAAATGTGAAAGAAAAAAAAGAAGAGAGATTATTAGCGGCTCTTTATTTACTGTAAAAATTCATGCGCCACGGCCACCCTTTGATACCGCGTTCGACCCCTTGGCACGGCGTTCGAGGTGTAACCTCCGCGTTCGAGGCATTGACCCGGCGTTCGAGGTGTAAGCTCCGCGTTCGAGGTGTAAGCTCCACGTTCGAGGTGTAACATTCGCGTTCGAGGCATTGACCTGGCGTTCGAGGCAATGGCCTGGCG
>KV441892.1:231380-274332 GCA_001650995.1 Gongronella sp. w5 | reverse complement strand
TGTAATATGAAATTGATCCATAGAATACAATCAGGCACCATTTAACTCGTCTTAGAAAAATTTGGAGATGGTGTTCATAATGTCATTTCATCTCCACAGGCAATTGTATACGCGTAGATACGCGTCGTGTCGCATGACGCGTCAGGTACCCCTTTTTTGGTTTATTTCAAAATCCGCTTGCTATAGTCATTTCATAATTTTAGAATCGTTTTTATACTTTTATGTCATTGCTTCTACAAAATTTCATGTCATTGGAGTCACTATTGATCAATACAGAAGAGATTAAAGTGATTAAGGGGAGTGCTGACACTGCAGCGCAATAGACAGAGGCGAACTTTTTTTTGTCCGGGCACTGTACTGTAGGTACAGCTTAGCTGTTCGCCAACAAGAGTCGTGTCATGCGATGAACAGTAGCACAGCAAGTGCTCCAGAGGGATTTGCCTGATTTTTTTTTGAACCCGCAAATGCCAAAAAAAGCAAATTTAGCCTATTTGGCATTTACCTCGCCATCTACCTACTTGATTGATCCTTCTCAAAAATAACTGCATCGCATTCAGCGCAAAATCTGCAACAAAAAAGCTTAAACCCCAAAGCGTTGAGGATCGGGCAGCAATGTGTGAAAGAGAACGAGGGCAATGCTCTTTTTGCACGGTTTTACGCTTTTCAGGGGCGGCTCTGTCCACGCGACGCGTCCAATATCGCCGTCTCTTTTTTTTCTCTCTCCTATTTTTTTTGCTTTTCATGCATCTGGATCGCACTGGTGAAATGAAGAGTCTGCGACAGTGATGTGTGAAAAAGAACGAGTAAAATACTCTTTTTGCACGTTTTTACGCTTTTCAGCGGCGGCTCTGTCCATACGACGAGTCCAGTGCCACTTTTGCACACGCGCTCAAAGGCTTATCGAGTTCACCTTAATCAGAAAATAGAAAGTCTCGCCCAAACACATTCGACTTTTGTTTTATGCACTTTAATGTCGCCGTGTGCCTGGCGATGCCGATGGAGGGCTACTGTATATTCAGCGCTATGAAAAGGCTCGAACGACAGGGCAGGGCATGGTGGCCCTTGGACTGCAATATGATAAAAGTGCGTGCAAAAAAAAAGAAAGAGCGAGAGAGAGACTGAGAAAAAAAAGGGACGGCGGTCAAATATCTGAGGCACCTTCCAAAAAAGGGACAACTTTTACGCCAAAGTCAATTTTGGCCCGATCCTCGCTACGATCACTTTTGAAAATTCAGGGGTCACTCAGGGGTCACACATTTCAAACACAGAAAATGCCATATTTGGAAAATTTCGAACTCCGAGCGATCAATGCATTCCAAACAGGTAAATCCGACAACTTGCTACTGGCAGACAAAATGGCAAGTCGCCCCGAGTTTAAGAAAAGTGCCCAAAGTGTGATGCATGAACGGCGGTCGACTGAGAAATCTGCCTACTTTGGGTAAGATTATTTTGCAAAAATTTAAGGTTTGAGACCTCCAAATTAGGTTTCGTGGATTGCATGGAATTTTTATTTTTTAATTTTTTTATTATTTTTTTGCACATTTTTGTGTGCTGCGTCGTGGCTGCTGCAGGCTGGTGAAATGACCGATGCAAAATGCTCAAACCCAAGCTACTGTACGTAGCGCGCTGCAAGCTGTCCCATTAGATGCTTTGCCCCCTGTTTGTTATTGAATCTAAAATAAAAGCTACACGTTGACTAGACCATTCTCGAGCAAATGGCAATTGCAAAAATTGCTCGGAAAAGCTGTTTTCTCCATCAATTTTGACCAGATCGCGGTGAAACTTGTTGCATTCGACAGCAATTCAGCAGTCTCATTCAACACGTTAAAAGCACCGGTGGTAGTTTTCCCGGATGTCGAGAAAGTCGAGTTTGAAAATTTATCCAATGTTTGATTGATCGACTTTTGCGCGTGTAAATATTGTCCATCTGACGTGAAACAATCTGAAAATGATATCCGAGTGCGTCTCTTTCTACCGGTGCCGGATTTATTGGCCTCCACCAAATATTTTGGGGTCCTGTGCTAAATTTGAGAAAATAATGGTATTTTGGATTCATCTGCATAACGACCAAGCCAACCTCTGGTTTTTAAGAGTGTGTACTACTGTATTATCGGCATTTGGCTGGTGAACGCGTGAACTCTATAACGGCAGGCAAAAATTTTATTTTTGGAAATGTCGACGATGGCTCGATACAGTAGGCAAAATGTATTTTCTCAGTACTGAGTAATCCGATTTGCGATAAAACTTGGAATCATTGAAGTTTGGAGTCGAATATCCACTGGCCTAAATTTGGCACCATTTACTGTACTGTACTGTACTGTACTGTACAGTGCCCTAGCAAAAAAAACTTCACAACTTCTTATTGCCCTGCAGTGCGAGGTGTCAAGTTTATCGCTTTAATCTGTTCTGAATTGATCAATAATGGCTCCGATGGCATGAAATTTCGTTATCTTGTGTTCATGAGCATCCATTATCAGTGACGTGTACAGTACATGCTTTATACAGTATGATCCATTCGCATGTCAATTGCTCATGACATTGACGCGCCTCATTTTTGCGTATCATATCTTTTTTTTTTGAGAGTGAGGTAGTGCGGCACACTCCGCCTCACTTTGGGCCATTTCAAGTGCCGCGGCCTGATTCATTGATCACCGGCCATGCACTCCTTTATGAATTTAATTTCCCTTTTCTTTTTTTTATCATATCTTGTGCTGCCCACGTTCAGTGTGCCTGACACGCGGTCGCACCTGTGTCTCTTTTCGTTTCTTGATTCCTCGGGGCTGCTTGACAATAAGGCTACTGGGCTGCTTTTTTTTTTTTTCTCTCTCTTTTTTTTTTTTTTTTTATTTTAATCGCGCCTTTTTGTCCCCGCCTGGCCAATGATTCGCGATGCCTTTTCTGTACATGTCAACGGCCACATTGACATGCACGTGCACCAGGTCGTGTGTGCCTGGGGAGACGGCTCCAGATGGCTGGCACCTGCATTGATTGATTTGACTTTTTTTTTTTTTTTTTCTCGTTTCAATCACCTGTTATCCAGGCAATTCGCGCCGCAGCCGGCGCGTCAATGCATGGCTACCAGCGCTTGACACTACAAACGCGCCACGGTGGTATTTTTTCTTTTGTCGAGCTCAGCTCAGCTCTGATACATGTACCATGTAATGGATTCACAGAATATAATCAAGCAACAACATGTTTGTCTTGTAAAATTTGGAGATACAGTAGTGATTCATAATGTCAATTCATCCCCACAGGCCATTTTATGTGTGTAGGTACGCGTCGCGTCGCGTGACGCGTCAGGTACCCCTATTTTAGTCTATTTCAAAGTCCACTTATTATATCCACTTCATAATTTTAGAATCATTTTTATACTTTTAAACCATTGTTCCTACGAAATTTCATGGCAATAAGAAGTTGTGAAGTTTTTTTTGCTAGGGCACTGTACAGTACTGTACCGTACTGTACTGTACAGTACGGTCAGGCTCATCACGTGAAACGCGCAAAATATTATTTAACGCTGGGATTTCACTAGTAGCAAACACGAATCTCGATGTTTCTCGGGACTGAGCGATCCGATTCGCGAAAAAATTAAACGTTGTACCGGTAGAATTAGGTCTACTACCATCAACTGGTGCCAATTTGGGACTGGATGAACAAATTTCTGAGAAAGCGCCAGTTCCATAGGCGTAAATGGGGTACGATCACCACCATTTGATCTCGTACAGCGGCAACGACTGAGCGCCCCGACGCGCGAGTCACCTCAAATGAATCAGCGGTCAAACACGCTGAAAGCGCTTGTGGTTTTGGGACATCGCGTCCAGATCTCGGCGAGTTAGCCTTCAGGGATCGTTTTGATCCTGTTTTTGCCCTGATCCCCTGAATTTATGAAAACTGCATTTTCTCATTATCCGATTTCTATAAAAACTTGAAATCATTGAAGTCTTGAGTCGAGTATCCACTGGTCTAATTTTGGAGACATATGGTCAGGTTTCTCGGGAGAAATGCGTAAAATATTGTTTTGCGCTTGGTTTTCACTAGCAAGCACGAATCTCGATTTTTCTCGAGATTGAGTGATCCGATTCTCGAAAAAAATTAACAATGTTGGAGAATTGGGTTCACGGTGAACTGGTCCAAATTTGGGACAAGATGAATAAGTTTCTGAGGAAGCGCCAGTTTCATAGGCGTACAGGAGTACAGTAAAACTACCGCCATTTGGTCTCGTTCAGCGGCAACGACTGAGCGCCCGATGCATGAGTCACCTCAAATGAATCAGCGGGCAAACGCGGTGAAAGCGCTTGTGGTTTAGAGACATCGCGTCTAGTTCTCGGCGAGTTAGCCTTCACGGGGTTGATTTGGCCTTGGTTTTATGCAAAGTGCAATATCCTCCGGACTAAGCGATCAGATCCCTGAAAAAAATCAAGTGTTTCATGTTCACCATTCTCTAATTCAGATATAGGACCCGATGAATAATATTTGGAGGACGTGCCTGGCAAAAAAAAAGGGCAAGGACTTTTCCATTCTGGAAGCATAGGCGACAATGGCCCAACGTATCGACGCGCGAGTCACCTCAAATGAATCTGAAATCAAAAATGGTAAAAGCGCTTGTGTTTTGGAGAGATCGCTTTGAGATTTCGGTGTTACCAATGCTTTTTGGACACCTCCAGACAAGCGTGTCCATTTGGGCAAGCCAAGGGTGTCGAAGTGATGTATGAGCGTATCTTTTTGCGATCGCGCAGCTTCCATCTCAATTGAAGAATATTTTGGCGAATTAAGGTTCGATTTGTGAAAAGATATAATTCTTGGACGATGTTCCATTTTTATAATCTCTCTCTCTCTCTCTCTCTCTCTCTCTTTTTTTTTTTTTTTTTTTTTTTTTTTTTTTTTTGGCGCGAGTATTGTATCAATCTGCTCTACGAAATGTATTACTTGAGAATTGCGCTCAAAAAGAGGTGACAGAGGTGATCAAAAGACAAGTATTTTTAATATTTTGACATGCAATATCGGAAGCATGCGTGTGGATTCATAAAAGTAGCTTTTATGTTTATGAAACGGGGAGTCGAGAGAGTGGGGAAAGTGAGGGTGAGTGAGATGGAAGGGGGAAAGAAGATGAATGCAGTTAAAATACGGGAAATAATGAAACAATCAAAAATCAGCAAGATTAGGCGCCCAAGCGTTGCTCGATTTCCTTGCGCTTCGTGTCTAAGTGGCGTACAAGGCGATGTGAGTGGATTTGCACATGCTAAATGATGCAGCTCGAGCAGCTTACCCTTCAATTGTTGCGCATCGTCTTGCGTAGCATTGTAGGTCAAGACATTGGCTTGGTTGAACGGATTCTCGGGAGACTTTTTGAAGTTTTTGTACGCGATTTCCTCCAATTGAGTGAGGCGGAGACCGGGGTTCTCCTTTTTGAGAATAGGAATCTCGCTGTAAAGATCAATGTACGCGGTCAGTACCTGCCAAATTAAGTACCTGCCAAATTACACGATTGTGCACCGTGCATTGTGCAATTGGGCGCATTTCTTACCGCTCCTTGTAGGCAGCATAGGCCGCCTTGAATCGGCGCTCGGGATGGCGCTCGACGTCCTTGGCACCGGCCTTGGCCGTGTCATTCAGGGACAAGAGATCCAAAGCGTCGTCAATGTTGCTCGCCGAGAATTCAGGGATGGTGCGGCGGGCTGCGCCGGCCTGTTCCACCTTGGCGGTTTTCTTGGCTGCTTTTTTCTGTTTAAAAAAAAGGGAAAATCAGCCACGGTCACCCAATTACACTGCGGCAGGTCCAAAACGTCCACACTTACATCTGAGCCACTGCCCTTGACCTTGGAAGGTAGCGAGCTTTCCTCCTCAGCCTATATCAAAAGAGAGTGTCAGCAAAAAAAGAAAAAAAAAGGCAAAAGAAACATGGATACATACCAACAAACGAGCAGCTTCGGCCTTTTTAGCAGCAGCCGCAGCCTAATTGTAAAAAATAAAATTGAAGTTAGGGACGCGATAGAGGCGAGGTTGTCTCTGGGTTGCTTGCCTTTTTGTCAGCCTCCATATCCTTTTTGTTTGTCTTTTTCGCGCCTTGCTCCCACTTGGCGGCCTCGCCGGCCTCTTTTTGCGCGGCCTTTGCGCGGTCCTTTTCGTTTTTGACGGCAGCCTTCTTTTCCTTGGCTGCCTCGGCCTTGCTATTGGCTTGCTTCTTGCCCATGACGTGTATGAAGATTTGGAATAAGAAAGAAAGAGAGAGAAAAACAAGCAAAAAGCGGGATTTTGGAGATTCGATCTCAGCTGGTTCCCCTGCATTGCCAAAAATGGGAGCGTCTCTTCCCGCGGCAAATCGATGCACGAACTCGCTTGCTCTCCATCCACTAAAGGGTCTAATTGGGAGGCACATGAGCGCGGCGCAGCGTCAGGCTTAGTCATTCTGTTCTCTAGGCATGCGCGTGTATCGTGCTCGCGTCGCGCCTGCCCTATATTGAGGCATTGACGCGAAATGGCGTCATTTGTTCACACCGCCAAGCGACGGCCGAGTTGCTGCGCCCAAAAAAAATCAAGGCGTTTCGGCGCTGGTGCGTAACATGAGCTTGAATTGGCGCGCGGACGACCGGGGCAGAAAGAAGGGAGGGATTGAGCGCGTCGACCATCACCTGATCAATAAAAAAAATCAACACAGAGAGAGGGCGAGGATCGCCAGCTGCATGCATGCATGCGGTATCATTTTGCGTGGCTGAGAGAGAGAAATTTGATCCAGGAACGCTGTTGACAACTAAAGAAGGTGGTACGTCAGCCTCTGTTGATCGGCTCAATAGAGACCGAGCTCCGGTCAAAAAATGTGTATATAAAAAAGAGCGGGGACCAGATCATTTTTCCTTTTTTCTTTCCACTTTTTTTCTTTAACCACCACACGCCCTATTTGCAAACTCTGCTTTATGGACGCCTCTCGCCAGTGGCTGTTGAATAGTGGGACAGGAAGCGACGACCCCACGTCTAGCTTCCTTTGCCCGGACGTCGAGGGCTGTGGTCGCCTGCTGTTTTTGGATCGTCGGGGTTGGCCAGGACGCGTGGGTCGGGCGTTTTTTTTTTTTTTTACAAGAAAAAACTGACGACGTTTTTTTTTCCTTGTCTCAAGGGTCCCTTCTCTGTTCTCCGTGTTCCCGACTTTACTCCCTGCTTTGAAGACACGTAAGAGACCGCGGAAAGCGATAAAACGGCGTAAAATTCATTTTTTTCGCTGCCTAGTGCTCTTGCGTTGGTGCCCACGGCCTTTGTCTTGATCTTTGGCCTTGCCCGCCTCTGGATTCTGTCCAAGCGCGAGGACCTGCCGTCCGAGCTGACGGCCAACTGGCTGTACTTTGCCAAAATGGTAAAAAATGATTATGCCAATGGCCCTTTTTGACGACTCACGCTTCCATTTTTTTTGATTTAGACGGTTCTTGTCGCGTTGTTGATCATTAACATTGCCGCCACGTGGGTGACCTCCCTTCGTTTTGAGTCGTGGGTTGACAATGCGCCTCTGCTTGTTTCCTTTTTCAACATCATTGTCTCGGTACGATTCAATAGGGAGGCGACGACAATGGGGAAGGGGGCTAATTCCTCTCTCTCTCTCTTTTTTAGCTTTACGTAATTGCGCTGCACCGTCTCGAGTACATGCGCAACAAGATTCCGTCGGCCGTGCTCTTGTTTTACTGGATGTTTGTGCTCATTGTGGACGGCACCAAGCTGCGCACGCAGCTGCTGATGCGTCTGTACGAGACGGACTCGGTGCCTTTTAGCTTGTTCACCGTGGGCTTTGTCCTGTCGCTTGTCATTTTCGTCTTGGAATGCCGCCACCGCCCCAAGAGCCAATACATTTTGCTCGAGGAGGATGTCGTAAGATGTTGCTCTGTGACGACACGTGGCGTGACCCTGACCCAACCCTTTTTTTTTTTTTTCCAGCTGGAATGCCCCGAGGAAAACGCCAACATCTTTGGCCGTCTGACTTTTGAATGGATGACGCCGCTGATGCGTCTTGGCTATGAAAAGCCCCTCACCATGGATGATCTTTGGAATCTCAAGCATGACGACCAATCGGCCGTCATTGGCGAGAAGTTTGAACACAATTGGCGTCTGGAGATGCAGAAAGCGAGGTATAAAAAAAAGGGATGCGGGACAAGGTGCTTTGCCACACCATTGGAACTCCGCCCATTGATTATTAATCTTTTGTCTCTCATTCCTAGCCCGTCGCTCCTGCGCGCGATCGTCAAGACGCTTGGTGGTCCCTTCTTTTTGGCTGCGGTAAGTTGGCTCGAAACGGCAATTGGACGCGTCACACCCCCCATGCTCATTTTTTTTTTTCGCCCTTTAGCTCTTCAAAGCGCTGCAAGACCTTTTGCAATTCACGCAGCCCGCGCTGCTGGGCCGCCTGATGCTCTGGGTCACCAGCTACACGGGTCCCAACCCTGAGCCTGCGTACCGAGGCATTCTCATTGCTGTGGGCATGTTCATCACCGCCATTACGCAGACCATGTTTTTGCATCAATACTTCCACCGTTGTTTCATGACTGGCATGCGCCTGCGCGCTGCACTGGTCACGGCCATCTATCGCAAGACATTGATGCTCAGCAATGCGAGCCGCCAGCAGTCCACTGTGGGCGAGGTATGCCAAAAAAAAAAAACAACCAAAAATGTGCAAAAAACACCGAGAAAAAGGAGAAATCTCGTGAGCTCAATGCAATTTCTTGCACTCGTAGATTGTCAATCACATGGCTGTGGACGCACAGCGCTTGATGGATCTCTGCACGTACCTGCACGTTGCCTGGAGCGGCCCTCTGCAGATCATCATTGCCTTGGTCATGCTGCACGCGACCATGGGTCCCAGCATTTGGGCCGGTGTCGCCGTGCTGATCCTCACGATCCCCCTCAACACGTACCTTGCCAAAAAGATGCGCGCGTACCAAAAGGTGCAAATGGGCAACAAGGACGCGAGAGTCAAGCTCATGAACGAGATCCTCAATGGCATCCGCGTCATCAAGTTGTACGCCTGGGAGACCCCCTTTTTCCAAAAGGTAATTTTTTTGTTTTGGTTGGGATGTATATCCGCCCTTGTCTACCATTGGAAGCTCACTAGCTCTTTTTTTCTTTTGGTTTTATAGGTCAGCTTCATTCGAAACGACTTGGAATTGGCCATGTTGAAAAAGATTGGCGTGCTGTCTGCGATTCAAAACTTTACGTGGACGTCGATCCCCTTTTTGGTGTCTCTATCGTCGTTTGCCGTGTTTGTCGCGTTCTCTGGTCGGCCATTGACGAGCGAAATTGCATTTGTGGCCATATCGCTGTTTGGTCTGCTCCAATTCCCACTGGCCGTGTTCCCCAACGTCATCACGTCGACGATTGAGGCGTCCGTGTCTCTTTTCCGTATTGAGGGCTATCTTTCGTCCGAGGAGCTCGACCCGCATGCCGTCAAGCGCGAAGATTACCGCAACATCCAAAATTGGACGCTCAACACGCCGCTTCTCGAGATCAACAATGGCTCATTCAAGTGGAGCAAGACGGACCGCTCGCCGGTGCTTGCCAACATTGACCTGGCGGTGAAAAAGGGTGAATTGACGGCCATTGTGGGCCGTGTCGGCAGCGGAAAGTCGTCCATGATCAGTGCCTTGCTTGGCGAGACGGTCAAGACGGCCGGCAAGGTCACGCTGCGCGGCTCCATTGCGTACGTGCCCCAGCAACCCTGGGTCATGAATGCCACGGTGCGCGAAAACATCGTGTTTGGCCATCGTTTCGATCCCGACTTTTACGAAAAGGTCCTCGAGGCCTGTTCGCTGAAATCCGACATTTTGATCCTCTCTGCGGGCGATCAAACTGAGATTGGTGAGCGTGGCATCAACTTGTCCGGTGGCCAAAAGGCGCGTGTCGCACTAGCGCGTGCAATTTACGCACGTGCTGATATTTACTTGCTGGACGACGTGCTTAGCGCCGTCGATGCGCATGTGGGCCGCCACATCTTTGATCACGTGATTGGCCCCGAGGGCTTGCTTCGCAACAAGGCTCGTTTGTTCGTGACGCATGGCATCCATTATCTGCCTCGCGTCGATAATGTGGTGATGCTCCGCGACGGCGAAGTCATTCTCAATGGCGCGTACGACACGTTGATGGGCGAACGCACCGAATTGTACACGCTCATCACTGAATTTGGCAACCAGACCGCACGCAGCAGCGACAACAGCGACCAAGACACCGAAGAGACTCTTGAGGAGCATCTGACGCAGCAGCAACAGGACGGCGACTTGCCTACGGACATTGGCCGCAACGAGGAGGAGGCCTCCATCAACAAGGATTCCAATTTGGTGCGCCGTGAGCGCCTGAATAGCGTCAGCAGCACACACAGTATCAAGACTTTGCGCCGCGCGTCGCTCGCATCGCTCAATCGCGGCAAGCACGTGGCCCAGGGCAAGGAACGCCTCATGACCGTCGAGGAAAGCGCAAAGGGCAGCGTCGAAATGAACGTGTACAAGCAATATGCCAAGTCGTGTTCCATGATTGGCGTCGCCGCCGTTTTGATCTTCCAAATTCTTGCTCAAGTCGCCCAAGTTGGCGCCAATCTGTGGCTAAAGGAGTGGAGCAACCAGAATCAGCGCGACCAAAGCAACAACAACGTCTGGGTCTATCTCGGCATCTATGCATTGATTGGCTGGTCTTCGACCATCTTCTCCGTTATCCAGACCCTCACCCTCTGGGTCACTTGCGGCATCCGCTCCGCAAAGGTCTTGCACTCGGAAATGCTCGACAGTGTCATCAAGTACGATCAACCCGAAAATAATTGGGAAAAAAAGTGATTGCTGACGCGTTTTTTCTTTTTTTTCTTTTTCTTTTTTTCTTAGGTCGCCCATGTCGTTCTTTGATACGACTCCGCTCGGTCGTATCCTCAATCGATTCAGCAAGGATCAGCACACGGTCGACGAGATGCTGCCACGTGCGTTTGGCGCGTATTTCCGCGTCTTGTTCTCGGTGATGGCGACCGTCGGCGTGATTGTGTTTTCGACGCCCTTTTTCTTGGTGCTTGTGATCCCCATGGCCTTTGTGTACATGTACATCCAGCGCTACTACCTTGCCACGTCGCGTGAGCTCAAGCGCCTCGACTCTGTTGGTAAGAGTCCTCTGTATTCGCATTTCCAAGAGACCATTTCGGGCGTCACGACGATCCGTGCCTATGAGCAACAGCCCCGCTTCACGTATGAGAACGAAATGAAGCTCGACGACAATCAGCGTGCGTATTTCCCCTCCATTTCGTGCAATCGCTGGCTGGCGGTGCGTCTCGAATTCCTCGGCTCCATCATCATCCTCGGCTCGGCTCTGTTTGCCGTCCTTGGCGTCGTCTATGGCGACAAGGCCTACATTGATCCTGGCTTGGTTGGTCTCAGTGTCTCGTATGCCCTCAGCATTACACAGGCACTCAATTGGGTCATCCGTTCCTTCTGTGAAATCGAGGTAAAAAACATGAAAACCGCGAAAACCACGAAAAAACAGCGCAAATTGACGCGCTCCCCGCTCTCTTTTTTTTTCATAGACCAACATTGTCTCAGTCGAGCGCATCAAGGAATACATTGACCTGCCGCACGAAAAGTACGACTCGATGCGCACCGTGTCGCCCAGCTGGCCCGAGCAAGGCGCCATCGAATTCAAGGATTACTCTGCGCGCTATCGCCCCGGCTTGGATCTGGCCATCAAGGACCTGTCCTTGCGCATTGCGCCCAAAGAGTCCATCGGTGTGGTCGGCCGCACGGGTTCCGGAAAGACATCCACGACGCTCAGTTTGTTCCGCATCATTGAAGCCGCGCAAGGCAGTATCACCATTGACGGCATCGACATCTCGACGCTGCGTCTCTTTGACTTGCGCTCGCGTATCACTGTAAGAGTCCCACAAAAAAAAAAAAAAAAAAACAGGAATTGTTTTCTTTTTTTTTGTCCCAAAAAAAAAAAAAAAAAAATAGCATGAATTGCTTGCTTATTTCTTTGCTTTTTTTTTTTTTTTATAGATCATTCCGCAAGATCCTGTTGTTTTCTCGGGCACGCTTCGCCAGAACTTGGATCCCTTTGACGCTCACACCGACGCAGACATTTGGGAGGCATTGCGCCTGTCGTACCTGCACGACCACGTGTCCCAAATGGACGGCAAGCTGAATGCGACCGTGTTGGAGGGCGGCGACAATTTCTCGGTCGGCCAGCGCCAATTGATCTGCTTGGCCCGTGCCCTGCTGCGCCGCTCCACCATCTTGGTGCTTGATGAGGCCACGGCTGCCATCGATGTCGAGGTCGACTCGTACATTCAAAAGGTCATCCGCGAGCAATTCAAGGATTGCACCATCTTGACCATTGCCCACAGAATTAACACGATCCAAGACTCTAATAAGATCTTGGTTCTCGACAAGGGCTCTGTCGCCGAGTTTGACACGCCAGCCAACCTTCTTGCCAACCCAGACTCTATCTATTATTCTTTGGCCAAGGAAGCAGGCATCGTCGAATAAGGCGAATTGATCCCCCCTCACAACTCTATTTCCACCTCGTTTCTATTGTAGCATCCTTTCTTTAAATTTAAATTAAATGCATCCTGATTTTCCTCTTTTTTTTTTTGTTTCTCAAAGGCATTGATCATTTAATGATCAAAGCAGGCTATGAAATCGTGAGGGTGTGTTTATACTTGAACATCTGAGACAATGTGATGATGCGTACACAGACCGAGATGGAGGAAGATGAGCATTCTTCCAAAACGCATGAAAAAAGCGGTAAAATGAGATGACCAGCCGATAGCGGGCTTTTGTGACGAGCAGAGCGGGGATCATTACCCGGCATTGCCGCATAAGAGGAGCCGCATGAGAAAGATCAATTGCCGTGACCAAGTCATCAGCATTTTAATTCTTTAATCACTGCTTGCACACGCATTGACGCGTTTAAGCGCGTTTAAGACGCGTTTACGCTTTCTTTCATTGACAGACCAGCGCCTGTAAGACTATTATTTTTAAATCAAGCTCTGTAGAGCAAGCAAATACAACACAACGACCTGGTCGGCCTCCGGCTTTCAAAGTTTTGTTGAAAAGAGACACACCAAAAGAGTTTCATGCAATGATTTCGAGGCAAAGCTTCCATTCACGGTGGCGTGAGGTGTGTAATAAATGAAATTTAATGAAAAGCTATCATACAAAAAGATGAATTTCTCGACAGCGCCTGCCTGGTTGACTACTGCCCATTGGTTTTTAAGATAATGATTATTTGAATCACGAGGTGCCCACGCTGCTCCTTTGGTACTGTAAAAACGCGAAAAAATTGCACATTTGCGTACCTCCAACAATCAAAACACGTAAGCCAAAATGTCGTAAAGTGCTATTTCTTCATGTTAATAACAGATACCATGTACGTAAGGTTTATTCGATTCTAAATAAAATTTTCCATCAACTACGCAAATCGAAAAGTAAATTCAAGCAGTCTTGAGGCACTTCCATTAGAATAACCCGCACAATTTAAGCCAAATCGCTTTAAATTCAAAATCCAGCAATTGGAAGTGCAATTTAAACAAGTCTCGAGACTTCTACACTCTCAATAGCATCTAAAACGCAAGTTAGAATTTTATCAATATTGGCCAAAACCCGGGTATAATAGGTGGGAACTGGGATGGGGGTCAGGATGACGAATTCTTACTTTTTTTTTTACAGTATTTTGCCAAATACTGTAATTCTGCAAAACCTGGGGAGCAGCGTATGATCCCTGACCCATAATAGTATACCGGCCTTCCCTCGTCAAAGATTCTCAATACGATGCCTGTCATCCTGACCATTCAGGCTTGACGCTGCTATTATGGCAAAAAGACATCAACATGGCACTCGTCAGGGGCGGCGTGCAGCTTCCTCCAAGGATCCAATTGCTACAAATATTTGTGACTGTCCGCCTTGTGCCCGTGTCTCCGGCCCCCATACACATGAAATACCTGGCCGTTCTCGACGGCGCGGGCGATCCGGTCTCCCTCGCCATTGGCCAATAAGCGAAAAAAAAAGAGGATGGCCAATTTGCTCATTGTTCATTTTAGAGATGCAACGATGATGAATATCTTTGAAACCAACGACAATTCGCGTGCCGCGCGTGCATCAACAATCGACGCCATGAGAGAATTCAATTCGGCCAACTTCATCGCCCATTTGCGAAACAGCCCCCACGCGCTAATTGCATTGTACCTCGCAAATTGTGCAAAGCGCGTTTAAAAAGGATCCGCCCACAACAAGCGAAAGGTGCACGCAATTCCCTGACCATGCACATCCATTGCCACCAAATCGGACTCGTTCATCACCCACCTCCCCCCTTTTTTTTGGACGGTATTCGATTGTGACGTCAAAGATTGCAACATGGTTTTTGGGTCCCGACAACATCTTAAAGAGCTAAAAGTCAAGGCACACCGGATTGTAAGTGAGGACTGCGCTGGCTACGAAAGGACGATTTTTTTTTATCTCTAGATCGACAAGATGCACGCGCGTACTGCCAAAAATTGCTTAGAATCATTCAACACTAGCAGAAAGTTCCAGGAGCACGTGAAAAATAATCACGCAAACAAGATAAAGCTGCTTGTTTGGTGACAAGTGTGGCAACTTTCTGATGAATAACCCTTTTTTTTCTGTGTACACAGGGTGAGGGCAAGGGCCACAAAGTGCCCGCACGAGGAAGACTGCTTCAATTACATTGCTCAAGCTCAAAAGCGACGCCTGCAAGAGGCCCAGTTCTATCTGAATCTGGTATACCAGAAGAAAGCGCGTTTCCATGTCATCCTCTCTCTTGCACTCATTTTATCTTTTTGCTTGTCATAGATTTATTGCCAAGAGAAGACATGCAGTATCGCCAGCACCAGCGAGACCGCGCATCAGCTGCATCTGAAAAATCACAAGGCAAATGTCCACCCTGATCCCAAGATTGAGGTCTGCCAAGATGACAAGTGAGACGGCCGGCGCTCGTGCCAGATGTCAATCTCAGTGAGAGTTCTTTTTTTTTTTTTTCGCAACAAGACTTAAAAGAAAAAATACATTTGCCCAGTCCAAGGTTGTGCAATTACAACCAACGAGCGCTACAATACTCTGCAGCATTTTTATTGCCACCATACGCATATGTAAGGCACTCGCTCACGAAAAAGGAATGTCTCGTTGACTCTTTGCCACTACTTTATAGTTTTACAGTTGTGAACTGTGCCCGCGCCCGCGCGAAAATTGCTGGCGCATTTTTTCTACAAAGCGTCATCTTGATGATCATATCCGCGAGAAACACCCTGCATAGACTATCCTCTCTTCCCTTTGCAACTTGTCTTTCACTCGGTTCCCTCATTCGTATCAATTTCTCCCTTGACTGATGACGAATCATCTTGACATTACATTCAATAAAAAAAAAGACTGAATTCATTGTAATGTTGAAGGTTACGACATGGCTTTTGGATGCCGCCAAAAAGCCTGAAGTGCGAAGGGCCAACGCTCGCCAGGGCGAGAACCGCGCTTGCTACGAAATAATTCATTTTTTTATAACAGATTGACAAAATGCACCCCATACATAGCCAAGAATTGCCTCGAGTCGTTCAACACAGCCAGAAAACGCCTGGATCATGTGATAAATAACAACAAGGTAAGGATGCTTGTTGCCCATCATGTCAACTCGCGCAGAACCAAAAAAAAAGGTAAAATACCATTTATTCAAGTTTAAGGGCGTTACTCGGCATTTTACATCGCACTAAAAGTGACAAAAGATGCGGGATTCTATACTTTGGATAAAACCACTACACACGTTTCACAATCGTCAGATAAAAATCGACGTTTGTCATTGAGGTTTCTAAAAAACGCGACTTTTCAAGCATTGCTCGCCTACGAGGCGCTTTGAAACTGCGAAGCGCGTCACCACGTGAAGTAGTAGCCCGCAAATCCCGAACGGGACTCGTATTGTAGCCACCAAAGATCAGTGGAGAGCGCTGCGCGCAAATCAAAAAATTGGCCTGGACGTGGTCCAAAACGAAAATCGAAAATAACTCTTTCCAGAAGGTCACCAAACTTGCACAAAAGAGAGATGGCATGATGAAACCACGGTATAGACTAAAAAAGAGTGGGATCGACCTGCAGGTTGACGAACAATTCTTGATTTTAGATTTTTTTTCAACCGCAAATTGCTTGAGAAAAACATGTCCATCGAGCGGCGCTAATGCGTCCATGCGCAAGGGCAGCGTCAGATGCACGGTTCATTAAGAGCAGGCGCTTCTAACCGGACGTTTGACGCGCTTTTTCACGCGTCGAAAAACGTATATGGTTTTAAAATCGTGTGAAAAAGGCCTAAATACCAGTTTTTTAATTGATCACCAATGGCCACATACGCTTCAATTCGTGCGCTTTCTAATAAAATCACTTTCAAGTTGCCGCGTGCCGTTTTCGTCAAGTTAGCTCTGGGAGGAAATATGGCCTTGAACGCATTTTTCTCCACAACCAGTCGATGGACCCCTGGATTTTATCTCATATATGTCGGTTACGGAGGCGGCTTTACCATGTGTGTGAATGGCGCAGCGATCCGAGGACGTAAATTCCACAGGTTTCAAATCGACGGCTGCACCCCTTGGAAAATCCGTGATTTTTGAAAATTGTTGTTGCGCAGCAACAAACGATCAGAACGCCACAAGGGTGGGTTCATTAGAACGACAAGGCGCGGAATCATCAGGTCGACCAGTCGATTTCGTTGTAAACTGCAAACTCACTGATAAACGATCAAAAGAATGTAAAAAAAGCTCAAATTGAATTTTCTCGATGCTTCACTAGCCAATCTCATTGTTTTGTCTTGATGGTAACGTGTCAATCCAAGCAAGAGTCGAGTAAAACAGCCCTCTAAAAATTGTATTGTATGATTGATCAAACCCTACGATCCCATTTTTTTTCAATATCTTTACATTTTATCGGGTGCGCTGCGCCAAAGCCTAGATCACGTTTGACGCGCACGCGGTCACGGACATTTGGGAGGCATAGCGCCTCTTCGTGCATGCACGACCGCGTGTCGCAGTGAAACGGCAGACCATTTGCGTCTGTTTTGCGGTAGTTTTCGGTCGGCCATCGATAAATTGATCTGGCAGACGCCCGCCTTTTGCCGCGCCATCACTTTGGTGATCGTCGAGGTTGCAGCGACCTTGGACATCAAGGCCGACGGGTGCATTCAAAAGGTCATCCGCGAGAAATTCGAGAATTGCAGCAGCTATTTTGACCATTGTGCAACCTGGTCATTGGCAGCAGAGCTGTTTCTTCAAGCTTGCTTTGACGCGATCCGCGCCAAGCGCTGACTCAGGCTATCAGAAGAAAGCCGCGTCGTCAAAATAGGCGGATTGGCATCCCTTTTCTCCATGTCCACCCGTGATACAATAGACTTTCTTGTTTTCACTAATTTTTTTTTTTTTTACAATGATCGGTCTTTTTAATGCTCTTCGTCTCTTATGCTGATGTTTTTTGTACGGTCGGGGAGATGGCAATTGGATTTGGGACTCCAAAAAAGGAAGATGAGTCATTTGTGTTCATGTGCCGAGCATCGCGTCCCAGCTTTTTTGACAGCTGGTTGATCCGTTGGGTGTATCGATGAGAAATGGGTGTCAACGGGGGCGATTCGTTTTAAAAAGTGGCACGGCAACGACCTACAAGGGGCTTGGCATGAAATTTGCACGGCATTAGACCGTTTTGACGTGGGTTTCATGTAAGAAATCACTGATCGATGATTTAAAAGAGTGCGGGGAAGTGGCAGGCATTGGCATTGAGGCGATTTCATTGGCGACAGCTCATGGCGACAGCTCATCTTTTTTAGGTATTTTAGGTATTTTATTCGACCCCCATCCGTCTTTTTTTTTTTTTCTCTCTCTTTTTTTCTTTTTCTAATATCAAAAGACACATATACAATGGCCTCTCGTGCATTCTCTACTGCTCTCCGCGCCGCCTCGCGTGCTGCTCGCCCCATGGTCGCCCGCCCCATGGTTGCTGCTACCAAGCAGGCCGCTCTCAAGGCCGTTGCTGTAAGAAATTGAGAGTGATTTTTGGGAAACAAGTGTGGTTCATCGCGTGGCGACACGGTGCAAGAGGGTCGAGCGGGTGACTGGCACGTGGAGACATATCCTTGGGCTCTAGGGCATAGGGAATGGAGTGGGGAAATGGGACGAAAACGCGTTAACGAGGCTCAATTCTTGTTTTTTTGGCATTTTTTTTTACAGACCCCTGCCGTCCAATTCCGTGGCATGAAGACTTTGAACTTTGGTGGCACTGAGGAAGTTGTGTACGAGCGCTCTGACGTTCCCAAGGAGAAGCTTTTGGAGACTTTCAAGGATGATACCATTGCTGTGCTCGGCTATGGTCCCCAAGGCCGTGGCCAAGCCCTCAACTTGCGCGACAATGGCGTCAATGTGATCATTGGCCAGCGCGAGGGCAAGACCTTCCAGCAAGCCGTCGAGGAAGGCTGGGTTCCCGGCAAGAACTTGTTCCCCGTCTTGGATGCCGTTGAAAAGGGTACTGTTGTCATGAACTTGCTCTCGGATGCCTACCAAAAGGAGATCTGGCCCGCCATGAAGCCCCTCTTGACCCCTGGCAAGACCCTCTACTTTTCGCACGGCTTCTCCATTGTCTACAAGGACCAGACCGACATTGTCCCCCCCAAGGGTAAGCCCCATTTATCTATGGAGAAAAAAAACGCGACGTGACGCGTGTCAATCGCCTCAATTGCTTCAATTGATCTCTCAAAGCGATGAATTGATCTCTCAATTTAATGAATTGAACCCATGAATCTTATTTATTTCTTTTTTTACATAGATATTGATGTCGTCCTCGTTGCTCCCAAGGGCTCTGGCTTCACTGTGCGCCGTCTCTTCCAGGAGGGCCGCGGTATCAACGGCTCTTTCGCTGTGTGGCAAGATGCCAGCGGCAAGGCCAAGGAACGCACGATTGCTCTTGGTGTCGGTGTTGGCACTGGCTACTTGTACGAGACCACTTTTGAAAAGGAAGTGTACTCTGACTTGTTTGGCGAGCGTGGTGTGTTGATGGGTGCCATTCAAGGTCTCTTCCAGGCTCAATATGAGGTTCTCCGCGCCAACGGCCACTCGCCCTCGGAAGCCTTCAACGAGACCGTCGAGGAGGCCACGCAATCGCTCTACCCCTTGATTGGCGAGCGCGGCATGGACTGGATGTACTCCAACTGCTCCACCACCGCCCAGCGCGGTGCCTTGGACTGGTGGCGCCCCTTCCACGATGCCTCCAAGCCCGTCTTTGAGAAATTGTACCAATCCGTCCGCGATGGCTCCGAAACCGCTCGTTCCCTCGACCGCAACTCCCAGCCCGACTACCGCGAGAAGCTTGAGGAGGAGCTCAAGGAGATCCGCGAGTCCGAAATCTGGCGCGCCGGCAAGACTGTCCGCCAATTGCGCCCCGAAAACGTCGGCAAGAACTAAAAAAGTTCGTTTTCTTTTGTTTTTCTTTCCCACGTTGTCGTTCTCCCATCCACCTCCCCCATTTCCGCATCTAATGAAGAAAAAAAAAGACGCGTCTCGTTCAATTGACAAATGGGGGACGCGTCTCACATAGATCAAATGCCGAATTTTGCCTATTCCCTCTTTTTTCATCCGATCCAAAAAGTAAAAAAACACAAAATTTTATGGTTCTTTTTTTGTGGACAGGTTTTCGCTGCCTAAATTTGGGTATTGGGCACACACGGTCGCGCTTCGCCGTTCACCGTGTGTGACAAAGGCAAAGCGCCCTTGTGTCGCCTTCCATGCATGCAATTGGCGCCCCACACACCCACACATGTTTCTTGCATGATCAATGACGTGATGCGGGCACGGTGGGCGTAAAAAGTAAAAAAGGGAGGAGCAGATGCTGGGCACGCATGCACTGCGTGACGCGTGTTTTTTTTTTTCATTCTTTTTCCTTTTTTTTTTTTTTTTGTGTTCGTGCAATGTGCAACCATACGAGGTCAATGACAGAATGAAGAAAGGGAAAAAATAAATGAGGCTGGGAACCGGGATAATGCGCGCGTGTGCGAGAGGAAGATCAGCTTTTTCTTGTGTGATGTCAGCCTAGCGGTGCCAATTGGAGATTCCAAGTGCCAGGGAAAGAAAGAAAAAGAAATTCTAGGTTGCACAAGGCACTTTTCGCCATCTGCGCTCGTACATGGAAGGATGATTGACACCCTTTTGCAATTCGGTTCCATTGTTCCGGGATGGTGGAACTTGCCTATTTTGCGTGTGCACCGACATCGTTTTGTCCCATGGCTCTTACCAGACCTTCCACCGCGTTTCTTTGGTGTCGATAGCAACAAACGGTCATAATCTCTTCATTGTTTAGAGCCACGAGCCAGATGAGGAGCTGGCCCGCTTTTTTTTTTTTTTTTTTTTTGCCGCTTTTTATTTTTGCGTGCCGCGCTGTCATAATTTTGGTCGAGATAAAAAAGCAGCATCTCGATCTTCCCAATTCCACGCGGCCGGATAAATCGACCATATCAGAAGCTTTTTTTTTTTGTCCCAAATGTTCTTGGTTGCTTCTGTTTTGCCTATTCGCACTTACCCTCTTTAGCCAAGGGCCGCGTCGGTATTTCACCCCTCTTCTTTTGCTCCTCTTTCTCCAACTTTTTCTTTTTTATTCTTTCTTGGAGTTCCTCCTATTTTTTGTTTTTCCATTGGGGAAGATGCGTCGATTCTAAGCTATCCCCTCCTTCCCTTTCACCAAAATACAAAGTTTTTTCTCCATTCCTTGCCGTCGACTCCTTCATTGGCGCCTTTCTCCTCCATTGATTCCAATCACGCACGCTTCCTTCCTCCATTTCGCGGTGTTCTCGATTCGTATCGCAGCGCTCACACCCTCAATTCCTCCAATTCCTTGATGGCACGCGGAATTCATCATTGCGACACGGTTGTCATGCGACGCCCGAGGCCAAACAACCCACGACCACCACCGCGCCCGCCGTCGCCTTCATCACCATCACCATCATCACCAGCGGCCGATCCGCCATCCACACCCACACCACAAGACCCGTCGCCACCGCCACCGCCGCCCTGAGACGTGTGAGTTGCCTGGCTATTTTTTGAACCTGCGGCACCCAGCGTCGCGCCGCCCCTGCCCCACATGCATCCTTTTCTTTTTTTTTTTTACGAGGCACGGGGCCAATTTTTTTTTTTTTTTTTACACACAGACACGCACACACACACAAACATACACACAGTCGCTTGCACATCCTCCAAAACACCCTTTTTTCCCCTAATGTCAGCCACCCGTGACCCCTTCATGGGCCTCCATGATGGAGCTTGGCGGATAATTGTACAACCGGCAGACGATACCCTGCGGAGTGCTTAGTGTCTCTGTTGTCTGCGACCCATTTGCGCGCTTCCAAACGTGTCATTTTCTTACTTTTTTCGATTTTCTCGTTCTTCCTGCATGACATTGGACTACCCAGGCAGGTGGGCGCGTGGCGCCACGTGCATACCTGCCTACACATTCGGCGCATCGCGCTTTTTCTTTATAAAAAAATTCATCCCTTTTCCATAGACACTTGCTAATAAAAAAAAAGATGCATGATCCCCCCCATCTTTTTTGTTTTATCTTCGCATATTCTCCCCCCTCCCCGCCGTTGTTGTCATCGGAATCGGGCCATTGGCGCGCCGATTTGAATCATCATGCAGTCAGCGGTGGATTCAGGTCCGTCGGAACCCCATTGACTGGATTCTCAAATCTCATCTTTTTGGCAAAAGCTGGTCCATTTCGCATGCTCACATCTTTTGAAGCGCACCTATCACAGCAACCTGCGTCGGATATCCCCTTTTTCTGCCATGTCGCGCATCAAAGACCCGGAATCTCGATTCAAGGTTCCAATATTGACGAGGATGACCCTCCCCCAACTTGTTGTTTGAGCTTAATTCATCCGGTCGTCGCGGATCACAGGTCAGAAAAAAAAAAAAGTATCCTCATTCCAGGAACATCATCATCCATCTGTGTCACCCTTCTCGGCCATGCTCGCCCGTGACGCTTGCCTAAAACGTCAACCCTGGCAAGGGACATGTCTACTTTTTTTGAAAACTTTCTGCAATTCCAGACATGCGGTTGGCTCTTTGAGCTGTTCTTTTTGCCCATTGGATGCAATACCCTGTTGTACCAAGTATATTGACCCCTAGCACCGGAAATAGCCCCGGAAAACTAGCGTTAAAAAGGAGTTTTTTTTTTTTTTTTTGTTTGACGCTGCGCTCGATCAGCTTTGTGTCACCTTGTCGCTGACTTGGCTGGGTTGAATCCCCACTTCCAGTCCCGTGTGAACAAATCAAACAAAAAAGACGGTAAGAAATGCAAATCCCCTTTTGCTTGCGTGTCAATACGTGGCCAACAAATCCATTTGAGGTGCCCCCGCGGACCTTTTTTTTTTTTCATTTTTTTTTTTTTTTCATCGTCGGGCAATTTCCTTTCTCATGCTAGCTTTTTCATCCACTTTTGTTCTCGTCACCTACTCGGTTAGATAAGCAACATTTTTTTTGCTTGTTCACCAACTTTTTCAATTCAATTTCTACCATAGGAAGAAAAGATCACGCCACTTTTTTTTTTTCTCTCGTCCCCCCCTCTTGGATGTCGTGCAGAAGTTAAATCCCTCAGCGGGGGCTATGCGTTTCTCGCACGTCTCGCATAAACGAAAGCCAATTGAGTTTTGTACATTGTGCCTGACAGCATAGTCTGTCAAACATTGCAATTTTCCAAGTATTTTTTTTTGTCCTTTGCCGGCAAAACCTTGAATCCGGCGTGTTACATTCACGCGCGTCTCAGAACACAAAAGCTCACACGTCGCTAGCGCTGCGCCAATGGCCAGCCGCGGCCGTCTTTTGTCATTGTTGGGTTGCATGAATGCCCACTTTGATTGGGCAAACAAAGATGAAGCTAGGGCAGATGATAAAAACGAGATCAAACCAATAGGCAAACTCTTGCCATCAGGATTAAAAAGAGGAATTGAACGCGTAAAGAACCTCCAATTCCAGGCTTTTTGTCGGTGTGGGAGAGTCTTGGCACGCCCCGGGCACTAAAATTGTCCGCTCGTTTGCTTTTACAAAGCACGATGAACAAAAGATCAAGGAAGAACTGTTGCACGGCCTGACCGCAGGCGGAGTTCCAGGGTTTCTCAGGACCTTTTTGGACGCGTTTCTTGGTTTTGCCGGCATTTTCTTGCGTGACTTGAGGAAAACACGAGTACATGCGTGAACAGCGACGATCAATGGAATGCCAGGAGAAAGGAGCATCATATAAGCGACGCGCGTGACCATGAGAGCTTGCTCAGTCGTCGAGTTTATATGACGGCTTGCGTTCCAAACGCTCAAAACCCGTGTAACCCGACGATGATCCACCATGGACAAATTGGACACATCATTGGGAAGATCAACAGAAGCCGACTCTTTTGACCACGGTGATCACAAACTTTTTGCGGTGTGTCAAAAGCTCGGCGGGCCCGAAAAAAGACGTTTTCAATTTTTGTGTTACGAGACGGCCTGCTTTTTCATGCTTGACGGGCGGCACGTGCACCTTCGGGGAGCTCATGTACCCACTGGGGGGACGGAACTCTAGTGATATGCGCGCCGCCGTCCCGTTGTAGATTCATGTCGCGCATGATCAAAAAACTGAAAAAAGGCTGCTTTAGTGCCGTGTCACTCTGCCATAGACCGGTCTTCAGCGTATAATGCATTGTACCAGCAAATTTGAAGCCTTCTCGTTTAAGTTAATCCACCCTTGCAGCATCGAGGCCACTGGATGGCGCGCAGTCGCCATGTTTGAAAATCACGGATTTGCCTAGGGGGTACAGTCGAGGAGTTGAAAACAGCGAAAATCAGGTCCTCGGATCGTCGCGCCATTCAACCACATGGTAAGCACACACGGATAATGGACAAAAATGCAATAAAAATCGGGGGTCCAAGCACGGGGTTTCGCGCAAAACGCAAAAAGCTGCGATTTTTCGTCCCAAGGGAAACTCGACGAGGATTGGCCACAACGCCTTGAAAGTCATATCATCAGAAAGAGCACGGCCTGAAGCGTGCGCAGACACCGATGAACTTTGAAAAAAGTGGAGTGTCGACAGAAATAATGCGACGGCAACTTTTAGCCTGAGACTTTGACGCATGATGATAAACCGCGTCAGTTCGTCGCGTGCCACGCGCCTGTTCCTAAACAAATCATGCACTTGGCGTCTCTCTTGCGAATGGACGCGTCGGCGCGGTTCGAAAAGCGCGTTCTTCCCACGCAACCCGCGCTCAAAGTTTAAACGCAAATCGCTCATTGCTCGGTTTTGAGAAGATCGACCGTCACTTGTTTTGACCTTTCTGTTGGTTTTTCCATCCGGTCTTTGTTGTGTGCCAGTTTAGCGCGATTCTAGGAATCAGAATTTTCAATTCGGGATTTGGAAGCTGGACATGGCTAGATTTTGATTTGTGTGTAGCGCGCGTCCAAGCTTTCCAACGGCTGCAACTTGAGCCGATATCGGCTTGAACTATCCAACTCTTTCACGACGGAACGTGTTTCCGTGCGTTTGCTGTGCTTGGTTGATCAGCTGCATTGAAAGATTGCTAAAATCGTGTGTCCACTAATATCTTTTCGAGGAAATCTAGTTTTATCTGGCTCCAAATATGAACCAGTTGATATTTCAGACAGAGGCTCGACAATGCCAGACGTTGTTTAAAAATGGACAAGTACATTCTCGTGCAGGCAATGCGATTTGGGGAAACAAATGCGCTCGCTTAAAGACAAGGCGCCGACTTTATCGGACTCCTGGATTAAATTCGCCCTTGTTGCTTTCCTCCCTCTCGTAGATCCGTTTGAACGCGACAATGACCTTGCTTGGCTCTGATATCGTCGAGTAAAATCGACCAAAGCGATCATTTTACTCGATTTTACTAGTGTATCTCCCTGGGATCTTTGTCCGAATGACCTCAAATTTGCACTCGAGATGGCAAAAGACATCGCTGCGCTTGCGATGCCAAGTGTGCAAGTTATCTCAAACTTTCATGACGTTTGGCCAACCACACTGTGGAAATTCGACCTTTTTTTTCACCCCACCCGGAGACGATGGTGCTTGCTGATGGTTTGGCTGGTCTGCTGGACAAGTGATTGTGCGCGAGAAACATGGAAATCGATCAGGGGGTAGGCGAGAAACGCCAAATTCCATAAATCGCGTCGCAATACACGTGGCCACGCGCCTTTTTTTTTTTTTCGCACTTTTTGGCCGTAATTAATGATTGCAGACAAAGACGTAATTTTTTTTTATTTTACAAGGGCAGTCTTATGAGTGTTGAACGAGGTTGGATGAAATGAAAAAAAAGAAAAAATGAGAATGATATATAAAATGACGGTGTTGAACTAGGATCTAGAGGCTTTTTTTTTTTATAAAAAAAAAGAAAGCGCGACGCTCTTGGTCTCTTGGTTTAGATGGCGACGGTGGGCTCGATTTGGGAGGGGTCAAAGCCGGGCATGGGGAAGCTGCGGGCAAACTCAATGACCTCGGCCTTGAGCTGAGCAATTTCCTCGTTGCCCTCCAAGGCCTTGACAAAGTCCTTCATGAGCTTGGAGCCGCAAGCGGCCTGGACCTTGGAGGCGATTTGCACAGTGCGGTGCAAGTATTCACCGACCTTGACAAAGTCATCCTCCTTGAGCGAACGCGAGGTCAATGCCGAGCTGCCAAGACGGACACCACCGGGGGTCACTAGAAATGGAAAAGATGAGTCACTCCATTCAAAGGTGTTCATTGTCTTCCCTCTCCAATTGACAAGAAGAAAAAGCACAAATTGATGCGCCGCTCCTTTCTCTCTCCATGTTTTCGCCTTTTTTGTCATTTTTTTTGGACCTACCAGCAGACTTGTCACCCGCAATGGAGTTCTTGTTGATGGTGATGTGGACCATGTCGCAAATGCGCTCAATCTTGGAGCCGGTGAGGCCCTGGGGCTTGAGATCCCAGAGGATGAGATGGTTGACGGTGGAGCCGGTGGACAAGCGGTAGCCGTAGCCGGTGAGGACCTCGGCGAGCTTCTTGGCATTGGCGCGGACCTGGCGGGCATAGTCCTTGAATTCGGGGCTGCCCGCCTGCTTGAGAGCGACGGCAATGGCGGCAATGGTGTTGTTGTGGGGTCCACCTTGGCACGAGGGGAAGACGGCCTGGTTGACGCGAGCCTCGAGGCCATCGCCCTTGTCGCGGCGGAAGAAGATGAGGCCGGCACGGGGACCGCGGAGGGTCTTGTGGGTGGTGGTGGTGACAATGTCGCAGAAATCGAAGGGCGACAGGGCTTCTTGGCCAGCAATCAGGCCCGAGATGTGCGCCATGTCGCACATCAAGTACGCACCATGCTGGTCGGCCACCTTGCGCATCGTGTCGTACTCCCACTCGGCGGGGTAGGCCGAGGCGCCGCAAATCAACAACTTGGGGCGGAAAAGCGCGGCATTCTCCTCGAGGCGCTTGTAATCGATCAAGCCAGTGGCCGCATCGACTTGGTAGGGCATGGAGGCAAAGTAGATGGACGACGACGAGATCTTCTTCTTGGCCGTCTGGTAACCGTGGGTCAAATGGCCACCGGAGGGCAAATCAAGACCCATGAGGCGGTCCTGGGGCTGGATTAAGGCCGTCAACGCCGCAAAGTTGGCCGTGCTGCCAGAGTAGGGCTGCACGTTCACGCCCCATTGCTCGGGGTTCAAGCCAAACGCCGCCAAAGCACGCTTTTGGCACAAAATCTCCAATTCGTCAATGTACTCGTTGCCACCATAGTAACGCGCACCAGGGAGACCCTCAGAGTACTTGTTGGTCAATGCAGTGCCATTGGCCTCAATCACGGCTTGCGACGTGAAGTTCTAAAAATCATGCATAAAATAGAGCCCATGAGACACCCGATCCCGCGCATGTCGCCATGGTCACACGCAAACAAGACAGAATTTCTTTCCCATCCGCATTTCTTCGTGTATAAAAAAAAAAGTTTTTACCTCAGAGGCAATCAATTCCAAGCCAGACCATTGGCGCAACATCTCATTTTGCACAATGTTGTAGATTTCCTTGTCCTCCTCCTTGAGCGAGGTGTTGAGGCAGGTGTTCCAGGGGTCAGTGGGCTTGACAGACATGGTTGTTTGTGTAAAGGTTTTCTTTAAAAAAGAGAGAGGTATAGAAAGAAAAGAGGAAAAAAAGACGTGTTCCTCCCTCGTTCTCCGACATTTATTTAAATCCCTTGCAAATCGAGGAATTTTAGGGTGGCTGGGTGGCTGGGCGCGGGGGGGAGATGGTCTATCGACCAATGGCATGCCCAGGCGACGAGCCAATGGATCTCATCTTTTTTTTTTTTTTGACATCTCCCAAAAATCGCTTTATTATTTTCACTCGAGAATGGTCCTTTGTTCGATGGAATCAATAGCTTCTGACACCTTGCGAAACAGATGATCCTTTCCAATAAGCTCGATAAGGCCGGACTTTTCAAACGTGATGTGCGGACGAGGGCGCAAATGCACGAAAAAGACGCTCACTTGTCGAGCTTGATATGCTTGGACAATGTCTCGCAGGATGTGCACGGCGCTGATTCAAAAAAATGGCCATAAAAAAAGAGATCAGAGATTGGGCGGGCACGGTGACGCCATTGTATTGGTGTACCTGGCATCTATGTAAGGCATGCTTCCCACGTCAAATATGACAAACGATGATTCTTGCAATCGTGGCTCCTCGGACGGGTGAATGGACATGTCACCAAAGATCTCCAGGCGACGCAATCGATCCTTCAATTGGCCTGAGCAAAAAAAAAAATAAGTAAAAAAAAAAAAAAAGACGGCAGACGCGGTGAGCCATACGACCCTGGTTACCAGGGTTGGGGGGGGGACGCGGCGGCGGGGCTTCATCCTCTCTTACCTGTATTGGCAAAGAACAAGGGCTCCTCAATGCGGATGATCATCACGTCCTCAAGCTGCTCAATGGCATGCGGATCGTCTTGAATCGGCTTGAATTTGTTATTTGTGCCCTTGACACGTCCCTGCCATTGGGAAAAACGCGATCAATGGGTGTTTCACGACCTCGTTTACGTGTTTTTTTTTTTACCATGATGGAGATGCGTGGATAGCTCGTTTCGCGGATGGTCAGCAGCAGCGACAAGGTGACGGCCAGCAATGTGCCGAATTCCAGCGAAATGACCATTGTCGCTGTAAATGTGACGAGTAGCAGTGCAAGATCACGCCATGCTCCAATCTGAAAGATGAAGTGCAAGTCCTCTGGCAGCTCAGACAACAGCGACAGCACGGCCACAAAGATGATGGACGACAACACCGTCTTTGGCAAGTAGTAAAAGTAGGGCAAAAGGAACCAAATGGCCATCAATGCCACCAGACCGGCAATCATGCCAGCCATTTGCGTTCGCGCACCGGCCCGATCGCTCACTTTGCTGCGTGCCACCTTGTCAAGAAAAGAAAAATGAAAAACATGAAAAAAATGAAAAAACGCAGGTGAAACGCGTCGCGTCACGGTCAATTCGTCGCTTGTGCCCATTTTTTTTTTGTCAAACAGTCATACCGAGCCAAAGGCGGGGATGCCCTGGAACATGCCGCTGGCCATGTTGGCGACGCCCAAGGCGACAAGCTCACGGTTGGCGCTGATGGAATAATTATGGCGCGTTGCATACGTTTTGCCAATGACAATGGACTCGACAAAGCCGACGACAGCGATCATGGCGGCGGTGATGAGCATATCCTTCATGTGCTTGCTTGGTGGAAAGGCCGGGATGGATGGCGCCGGCACGCCTCGGCTTTTGATGTGGCCCAAAATCTCGAGTCCCATCTTATCCCAGCGGAAATGCCACGTCAGCAGGATGGCAGCAGTGACCATGATGAGCACCTCGGGGAGCAATTGGAACCAGCGCCGGTCCTGGTAGAATTTCGATTTGATCACGCGGAAAACGAGCAAATACGAAACGCAAAACACAGACACGCACGTCGACAGTCGATGCGCGTCTCCAAGGTGCCCCACAAGGAACCCGAGCCGGTCCAATGTCGTCGAAGCCTCGGAAAGTCCATATTCTTCGGCCTGTTTGACCAGTCCCAGCAGCAAAATCGCTTGCTGCACCATGACCACCAAGGCGACACCCGTGATAAACCCGCGCAAAAGCGCGCGACTCATGAGGCTGTCGAGGAACCCCAAGCGGAAAATGCCGAGAAGAAACGTAAAAAGGCCGACAAAAAACGTCAAAAGACATGCCCACGCCACGGGATCAATGTCCGAGTTTTTGATGTGTTGCTGCTGCGCAATGGACGAGCCCACGAGCAGCGCCAATGGTGCCTCGGGTCCCACCGACATTTGTCTACACACAAATTGGTATGGAAAACATGAGCCATGGCTCCGTTGTTTTCGCTTTGTCTTTTAATTTTACCGCGATGTCCCAAAGATGGCATAAGTGATGGCCGGGAACGCAATGCCATAGAGACCATGGATGGCGTCTAGCTTGCATAGCGCTGTGGCATAGGAAAGACCGGATGGAATCAAGAGACAAGATAGAGTCAACCCCGCAAAAAAGTCGCCCATGAAGAATTGCCAATGATAAAGGGGCAGCCATTGCGTGATGGGTAAATAATACTTGCACCGCAACTTGAACATGGCCCAACCAGACTTTGGCAGGCTGTCATGCGACGGCTGCACTGGCGGCACTAAATCATAGATCCCAACAAACAAAAAGAACAAAAAGTGAGCGTGACGCGTGTGCACTTTTTTTTTTCTCTCTCTCTTTTTTTTTTTTTTTTCTCGCGCAGCAGCCCAGATGCACGCGTACGCATGCTGTCGTGACCTCGTTCATCTAGCCTTATCAGCACGCAATTTTGACTCGTCCAATTGCTCCCCCCCCCATTTTCTCCTTGATTGTCATGGAATTTAGGTTCATTTCACTTTTTTTTCTTCTATTTGATCGACTTACGCGGCGACATCAGTGTGTAATACCTGTCCATGGTATCATTGGGAGAGAGCAACGGTCTAGTTTCAATGGTGATGTTTCTATGAGGAGGATGGGCGTCGTCATCTGTATCATCATCGTCAAACGTGATCGATCGCCCGCCTTTTTAAAACAGTGTCAGCGCGTCGAATCGTTCCTGGCGTTCCAGGTGGTCGCTTTCTTTCTGAATTTCAGCCAAGATTGCTTACTGCTGTTGTTGGAGTCAAAAAATTCGCCTTGACGTGCCATTGGAAAAGGAGAGAAACAGAAAGAAAGCGAAAAGAGAGGCAGGCAAATGGACCGTTTATGCAAAAGCCTATTTTTATGGGCCTGCACCGGGGCAACTTTTAAAAAAGTCCGACGCGCAGCGGGTTTCCTCCAGTTGTGCCTCGTTTTATGGCCTGAAGAGAGGCTAAATTGCTCATGACCCCTGGATCTGAAGCTTCTCCTTAATCCTCTTTTTTTTTTTTCTCTCTCTCTCTCTTTTGGCTCTCTGTCACTCTCCTTCTAAAAGACAATGTTCCACTTTTTTTTTTTTTTTTTTTTTTACATTGAGAAATGTCGCATTTTTAGAAAAATGATTAGTGCAGCACGCAATTCATGCTGGACACGCAGGAAAGCGTGACGTAAGGCACAAATGGCACCAAGGAAAAAAAAAAAGAGGGGGAAGGAGGCATTGACGAGTAAGCAGTAGCACCCAGCAGCATCTAAACAGGCAGGTATCCTTTTCCATGCTTTGTTTTTGCACTTTTGACCTCCTTACTTTTTTTGTTGCTTTTTTTTTTTTTTTTTTTTTTGTCCTTGTTGACGGGTGAGTGTGACAAGTCCCCTTATGCAATCTATTTACGAGAAAAAGGATGCTCGATTCTTTTTTTTTCTTTCTTTCTCTTTGTTCACTTTTTCATTGTTTTCCGGCGCGGGCTCCAATCCTGTTTCTTTCTCGTTTCATTCCTTTATTCTCATTCATCCGCGATTGAAAATTTGAATTACAACGCTGTTTTCCCGATTCCATCCTTTTCAACCTTGCTTCACTGTGTTTCGTTTTGGGCAACTCTTGTCATCGGCTTTGTCGTTACCCTGATCTCGCACCCCGTCGTCCTTGTCTTGAAATTGGCCTCTCGCTTTGCCATCATGGATGATTTATTCTCTCTGGACAGCATCTCGCCGCCATCGACCCCGCCCAGCACGAGCACAAGCACGCGCAGCAGCCAAGTGCGTGTTGCGGAGCTGGATGGGTCCAAGGTCCGGCGCGATCTGGACACAGTCAAAAACAAAAAGGGCAAGCATCTCATCCACCATCTGCGCACGTCGTTTGGCTTGCTGAACGCGCCGCAAAAGCAAGATTTCCTCACGGAATTGATAAACAGCTGCGATCACTCGATGCTGACGCTCATCCATTCGCTCGTCGGGCCAAAGCTCAAGGTCGATTACTTTAAAAGGCTGCCGCTCGAATTGTCGTTGCATATTGTGTCCTTTATTGACGATCCGTTCACGTTGCTGCAGGCTGCGCGCGTCTCTGCCGTGTGGCACGCTGTTCTCATGGATGAATCACTCTGGCGCCAACTCTGCATCACCTACAGATACCAGCACGATGGGCCGCAAGTGCCGTTACCCTTGTCATTGCCATTGCCGTCGCCATCATCGTCGTCGGCAGCCACATTATCCAATTCCTCCAAAAATGCCTTGTCGTCATCATCGTACCGCCGCCATTTCCGTCGACGCTACCAAATTGACCGCGCGTGGACCGTCGGCAATGCGCAATTGACGACATGCCCCAATGACATTGGCAATGCGCTTGTCACCAGTCTGCAGATGGACGACGAATTCATCGTGGTTGGCTGTGACAATAATCGCATCGAGGTGTTTGACGCGCAAGAGGGCAAGCATCTGCGCACGCTTCGTGGGCACCAAGGCGGTGTCTGGGCGCTTCAATTTGTCAAGACCGACTCGCAATGTCTCTTGGTATCTGGCGGATGTGATCGGTAAAATCTCGTTTTTTTTTTTCTCTCTCTCTCTCTTTTTCCCTATTTTTGATGATTTGACAGCCGCATCTATCCATGATCTCCTAAGCTTTGAGAGAGAGGGAAAGAGCGAGCAGCGACAGCAAGGTCGAGGGATGGGCCAAAGGGAAAAAAAGGGAGAGAAGAAACTGAGGAGGAGAACGGCGACTCCTTTTTTTTTTTTTTACTTAGTTTTGTTCATTTTGGCGCGGATGGAAAAAAAAAAAAAGCTGACTCCCTATTTTTTTTTATTTTGATATAGCGACGCGCGTGTATGGGATCTTCGTACGGGGGAATTGCTTCATGTGTTGCAGGGCCATTCGTCGACGATCCGGTGTTTGAAGCTAAAGGACGACAAGACGGCAATCACGGGCTCGCGTGACACGACACTGCGGATTTGGGATCTGGAGCATGGGCGGCTGAAGCATTTGTGCCTTGGCCACCATTCGAGCGTGCGATGCTTGGATGTACGAGGCGATTGGGTGGTTTCTGGCTCGTACGACGGCACGGCACGTCTGTGGCAGATTTCCACGGGCAAATGCCAATTTGTGTGTCGTGGCCACCAATCGCAGATTTACGCCGTCACGCTCGACGACGAGCGCATCATCACGGCATCGCTTGATTCAACCATCAAGGTGTGGTCCATGGATGGCGGCACCGGCGGCGCGTGTCTGGCGACGCTCCACGGGCACACCATGCTCGTCGGCCATTTACAGCTTGTGGGCGACACGCTGATCAGCGGCGGATCCGATGGATGCCTTCGATTCTGGGATCTGACGCGCTACGAATGCAAACATCGCATTTCGGCCCACGACAGCTCGGTCACGTGCCTGCAGGTGGATGGCAACCACGTCATGAGCGGCGGAAGCGACGGAATCGTCAAGCTCTGGGACTTGCCGACCGGCCAGCTGGTGCGCACCTTTACACAATCAGGTCGCACAGTGTGGAAGGTCGAATGCCTGCCAACAAAGGCCGTCGTCGTCATCCAACGCCGCTGCCACGCAGATCGTGACGGGCCCTTCCAAACAGCCATTGAGCTCTATAATTTTGATGTGGCTGATACGTCCCCATAGAATTTCTTTTTTATTTTTATTTCTTTTATTTTTATTTTTATTTTTATTTTTTTTCGTTCTTTTGTGGGTGTCCCAGATCATTGGGACCCTACGTCCCCCCCCCTTCTGCCAACTCGCGCACATGGCTTGCACCTCGTCCCAACGCCTTTCATCCTCGAAAAAAAAACCTAGTATCCCCCCTTTTTTTGCCCCTTTTTCTCCCATCGTTGTACTCTTACATGCCCTCTTTCTTCTCACTCTTCTTTCTTTTTCCCAATTTTGCTTGCTTCTTTTTCATATGTCTCTCGCGTGCGATTTCCTGGGTCACATGCGAAGCAACACTAATGCCAAATAAAAAAAAATTTGTCGGCATATGATCGATGTTTCCGCAATGGGAACCCAAAGGGCTGCTTTTATGGCTTGCTCAATATTCTTGTGCAACCCTGCGATATAATTCACTTCCCGCCCACACGCTCCATGCTCTGTTTTGTAAGTGTGCATTGTCTCTGGGAAGTTGTGTTCAGTTTATTTTTGCCTTTCAATCGCAATAAATCTCTTAATCTTTTGGGAAACGCCCTATTTAAGCCAGCCTGCGTCCTCCCCCCTCTCCTCTCTCCCAATTTTCCATCCATCCTTTCCTGAACATAGATTTTTTTTTGTTTTTGGGCACATGTCAAGACCACCTCCAACACCCTTTCACGCTCAAGGCACGCTTACGAGTCAATCCATGCATGAATTCGTAAGAAGAAACAAAGAGAAGCAAGTCCACAGACGCGCGGATCAGGAAAAAACAAGCTGTGTGCGCTTGAGGAGCCGCCAGGAAGCTAGCTGCGGCCACTCAATGGCTTGTTATTTGACTTTTTATTTTCTTTCGTTAGAATGCATTCAAACCGGTGCCCTCAATCCCTACGACCGACATGAATGCGCCCTTGTCGCCCATTTCGACGATGCAGCCCGTGATTCCATCGCAATGGAAGCCATTGCCGCAAAAGCATCCTGTTGAGCCACGACCATTGCATTCGATGCCATTGCCGCCCGTGCCACCTCCTTTGCCGCCTCATCTTTACCATCGCGAGCCTCCAATTGTCATGTCGCAGGCCAATTTGTACGATTATGACGCCTCTGCATCGCATCCGCTGCCTCCGCCGCCGCAATCTGCCAACAACACCGCATTGCCAGGCGTGTCTGTATCCCCGGAACACCAGTTCTTCGGCCACGGTGTAACCGCGGCCGATCAGACCAAATCCTTGCCGCCGCTGCCACCACCCGTTGCGTTTCCGACACCACAGACGCCTTTTGCTTGGTCGTCGTCGTCGTCCACCTTGTCGACCAATGCACCGCTGCCGCCATCCTCGACAGCACAGAATGGCATTCCGCTGCGGCGCCACACCGTGGGTACATCGCCCTTTGCTCCGCCCATGTCGCCACCCGTGTTCCATCCACAAATGTCCTTGTCCATGGACACGCTGCATCCATCTCATTCCATGCATTATCATTCATCCATCATGCAGTACCCCCATCATTCTCATTCTCATCCCACGCATTCAGGTAACGTCCAAAAAGAAAAAAAAGTGCCCACAATGGCAATCGGGGCCGCCGCGCCCTTTTTTCCCATCAAGGGATGACTAAAATGAAAAGCAAAATGAACAGCGAAATCCAGTCGGGGGCACCTTATTACGGCGTGGCCCCACAGGTTCTCGATTGACAGCTGACCTGATTGATCCCTGAGATCAAGTGATCACGTCAAGGGAAAAAAAAAAACACGCGCGTCCCCTCATCTTCCAAATTCTTGTTTTTATTTTTAAAATCTAGATGCCTTGCCTGAAGACATGTTCTCGGATGAAGACGACGACAATCAGCACGTTGTATGCCTGTGGAAGGATTGTCACGCGGCCTGGCCGTGTCTCCGTGATTTGATTCAACATGTTCGCGAGGACCACATTGGAAGTGGCAAGGTAATTCAATCAAGATTGCCCCCAAGCCCCGAGGCACTGGATCACGCTAATTGATCTTGGAGATCTTTTTTAAAACTGACGCGACCATTTTGTGCACCGGCCCCTCTCTGTTTCTATTTAGGGCCTCTATTATTGCGAGTGGGAAAATTGCACCAGGGACAACAAACCCTTTACGAAAAGGCACAAAATTTTCAACCACTTTAGGCACGTACAATGCACAAAATCTGAATAAGCCAATATGGAAGCAATCATCGATCTCATATTGGACGCGCTTGATTCTTTTTTTAGAACGCACACTGGTGAAAAGCCCTTTATGTGCAATTATCCGGGTTGTCAAAAGCGCTTCTCACGTCTTGATTCCTTGACGACACATGGCAAAATCCACACCAACATCCGACCTTATGTTTGCTCTGTCCCACACTGCAACAAAGCCTATTTCCACGCGCGATCGCTGAGAAAACACCAGCGCACGCACGACCGCCAGCCCATCGTCGCCTCATCTTCATTGACCCTTTGAGAACTCCCGCCCTATTTTTTTCCCATCCACCAGGGGGGAAAGAAAAAAAAAAAATCCAAGCGAATCGCAAACATCAGGCAAAACCCATCGTCACCACCGCATCTTCATATCGACCCTTTGAAAATCCCGCCCCTTTATTTTGTTTTCCCTCCCATCCTTTCCCGTTTTTCGCTTCACATGCCTTTTTCATCTGTCCTCACGCACGCTCCTTTATTTTCATTTGTTGCATTGTCATTCTTTTAGTTGCATCTTTTGCCCCTTTGTACATTTTATTCTTTTTTTTTTCATACAAGAACAATTTGGGCTCTTTTTGGCCCGCACCACTCCTCGCGCTCTCCTTGTCCAATGACGACGCTTTCCCTTTTTAGATGTGGCAGCGGGGGGCAAGTGCGCCGGCTGGCGGGGTCTGCATCGGATGCGTCAAAAAAAACACCAGGCCAATTCGGAAGCGCAAGTGGCTGTGAAGGGAAAAATTGCGTAGCGCCACGACGCCTTGCCGTATTAGGCACTCATTGAACCCTTGGTGGAAGGTCATGGAATCAAGAACAAGCTTTGATTTGCGTGTCTGTTGAGAGGCACGGGTGGGGGGCCAAGAATGGGGGAGAATCAAACGGTTGCGTGTTGTGATCTCACCGAGTGACGTGATGAAAATTGCCTTTTATGGGTCAGGGAAAATTAGGATTTGCCGGGCGAAGCTAAACAATTTAAAGGCCACAATGCTCATCTCTTTTTTTCTTTTTTTTTTTTTTTTTCCTCCCATCGACTCTTTTTGTCTCTCATTTAATTCTCTCAAAATGCCTATTGTCATCCCCAACGAATACGGCTACGTAAGTAAAAAGAGAATGCCATGATGCTCTAAAAGCGAGCAGCGCATATCAATGGCACGCAAGTGGCGTGATGGAGGAAATATAAAAAAAAGGAAAAGCGCGCTGACACGTCGTTTTTCTTTATAGGTCTTGGGCGTGTCTGCCTTGAATGCCTTGCAATTGGTCTGGTTGTCTGCCGGTGTCGGCAGTGCTCGCAAGGCTGCCGGTGTGCCCTATCCTTACAGTAAGTGGGACATGGAAAAAAAAAGGAAACACGAGAAACACATGGGACTTACGCGTGTAATTTTAGTGTACGCCGAGCAAAGCGCGGCTGACAAGGACCCCAAGAAGAACATGTTTAACTGCGCTCAGCGTGCTCACCCGAGCAAAGCGCGGCTGACAAGGACCCCAAGAAGAACATGTTTAACTGCGCTCAGCGTGCTCACCAAAACACCTTGGGTAAGGGGCAAAAAAAAAAAAAAGAGAGAGACCAGTGGGGCAAAAAAGGGTTGTCTGATCATCGTGGGAGTCGATCTGCCAAGATGGGCGCTTGACAGGTCGGCTTTTTGTCAGATGACGCGCGGCGCGTTCCGAGCCAATTGGATGCTCACCTGTTATCTTTTTTCATGCAGAGGCCTTCCCTGTGATGACCACTTTCTTGCTGATTGGCGGCTTGGGCCACCCTGAGCTCAGCGCTGGTGCTGGTGCCGTGTACTTCCTCGGCCGCGTCTTCTACGCCCTCGGCTACCGCACTGGCGACCCCAAGAAGCGCTCGCGCGGTTTCTTCAGCTACTTGGGCCTCCTCACGCTTTTGTATACCACCGGCTCCACGATTTACCAGATTCTCAACTAAGCTGTCTGCCTTTGATGTGCTGTTGTGGACCACACCCTCTTGAAGCTCTCTAGGATTAAATAAAAAAGGTGCAAAAGGCACCGGATTGATTCAAAATAATTGGGAGGGACTGAATTCAGATTCATGAAGACTTGAGGAGGGTTTCAATCAACAATCATTGACTTGAGCATGCTATCATAAGCCAATGTACCATATCATAAGTGCACAAACGTGGAAGCCAGGATCGTGCATCCTAAGTGTTGTGTGAATGCGAAGCATCTAAAGCGGCGTCTGTGCGCACTGCACAGGATGGGTTCGCCCGACTTTATATTTTTTATTTTTTTGGACCTGCAAATTGCCCAGCCATGTTCTCGTGGTTGCTGGTGCCGCACCCACTCTTGACGCAATGCTCATCCATAATACAGTATCATACATATCATATCATACCTCGGAATTGCTGCACTCCTGCATATACAGTATGATACGTATGATATGATACAGTACGTACAGTATCAGGTAACATCATCGTGCTCGAAATCCAGCGATTTTACATGCAATTTGGATTGAGCACACAATTTATGCTTCTGTAGGTACAGTACGACTTGATTTTATTGCTTCTGTTATGATACTGCTATGATACAGTAATATATTATCACAAAATCTGACGCGTGCTATGCTCATACTGTATCATTTCAATGCCTGAAGCATCGCGCTACACTGCACAAAAACGGACTCATTGTCGCGGCCGTCCCCCGAGGAGAGGACACGTGTCAGCGGGGATGCTGGTGGGACGCCGGATGCACGTCTTCCGGCTGCGGTCGATGGGGGGGGGGCGTCGAGATTACTGGCTCCATGGCTGGGAGAGGGCGACGCCAACCCGGGGCGACTCGGCCCGCCACGCCCACGACAATCGCCACCGCGCAAGCTACAGACTGCCATTTGCATGTCCCCATTGGCTACAGACAATGAAGAGGAGGGAGGATTGGTTGGCGCCATCAAGGCAACAGCGTTTAATATTCACAAAAAAAAAAAAAAAGAAACAAAAAAAAGGAACGTGCAACGAGTGAACCAAAGGTATGTGTGTTGATATGATGTGTGTGTGTCGAATCTGAGGAGAAAAGGTAGCCTTGGGAAAATATGACGCCTTTTAAGCATTTTTGCTCACTGTTGACTGTGCTAAAGTACGGCAGCTGACGCGTCGCGACTGACGCGAGGTGGGACGGAACTTGACTACTTGAGGTTGGTGTGAGCGCATCTGCGCATGGCGAAAATAGAGCAAAAATGACTGTTTGTTTTTTCGTTTTGAAACAAAACGCCAGAGAAATGACGCGATGCGCGCAGGCGATGGATTGCAAGGGCGTTTCGATAACAAGGTGAATGACGTGGGAGCGCGCGTGTCGAGATGGTTGAGTCCACGGAAACAAAAGTAAATATCATATCAGGTTTGTTGACAATACATGAAATGTTTTACATAAATGCATCCAGTGCTACTGTAAGAGTTAGCAAGGTTGTCCAAATTGACAAGGGAACGGCACTGCAGATGCAAGGGCCTGTGCACGCCGAGAGCACGGCATTGGCGGCGTGCATTCCAAAATAACGTGACCTGAGTGTTTTTATGCAGAAATGGTGGGATGCTTGGCGACGCGTGCTTGATTCAAAGATACCTCGGTGATGCTCGCCGAGGTATGACGTCTGTAGGCTTGAAAAGGTATGGCAGGATATTGATATTACTGTATTGCTTGGGAATTGAAAAAGAGAAAAAATGTTTTGCATACCGGTAAACAACGACGCGTCGCGTCGCGTCGCGTCGGTTGTTGAAATTGGCATTGACGCGTCAATGCTGCGCGTGCAGGGCTGAGAGCCGGGGCTAGTGCTTGCTGCGCCAGCCTGAGCCGTGACACTCATTTGCCTTTTTAAAACCAAAGAGCATGTTTTTCATACCATTTTCGAGAAAAATGAGTTTGAATCTTGTTCAAATAATGGTTGATTGGTTATTGCAAGCGCAGCGTGTAAACGTCATTCATCAGGCCAAGCAAATAATTGGAAAATGGCGTCCGAGTGTGTCTCTTTCGAATGGTACCAGTTTTATCACGATCCATTCATTACATGGTAAGATGCAAGTCCTGAAGCTGTGAAAATAACCGAATTTTGGATTCATCTGCGTAATGATCTAATCGACCTTTGGTTTTTAATTTTTTTCTGGAAAGAGAGATGCCAAATCATCCATATGGCAAAGTTTCGTGGTGCTCCAATGAGTCTTTGGTGGTGAATTGATTTTTTTAAAATTTTAGAAAAAAAAAGGTTGGTCATCTCAAAATACATCTGGAGGGTCCCCCGCTTTGTGATGGTTCGAGCTCAGCAGATTTCTGAAATCCGTTTGGCAACCTACACACTGGTGACCTGAGAGTCATCTCATTAGATGCATTGACCCCTCTTTCTCAGCAAATCTGTAAAAAAAATCGGGGGTCAATCACGCCGTTCACGAGGAAATGGCAATCAAAGTCAAATATTAGAAAATCGAATTTCGCCATCAGTTTTGCTCACACGTCCATGAAATCGAGTTCATCCGACAGAGAATCCAATTCTGCTTCTTTTGTCACCGCAACGCCCTGTGATCTGCCTTGTCCCTTGTCCAGTAAATTCAATGCGAAATTTTCATCCGCTTAAAGTTAGCGTACGCATCTCATCCATCCACATCCCTAAGCAGAGACAAAATGATCCTGACACACGCAGCTTGCTCACAATGCAAAGTTGACCCATATCGAGTTCAATTTTGGCGAGTCATGAGCAAATTCAACCAAATTCGGCCAAATTTGCATTTGCTAGACAACGGCCATCTTGGCCCCCCCATTTTTATGGCGTTTCTGAGAAGTAGAGCGTGGAAATGCCTAGTCAACCATTAGGTTGTTTGTGGTGCGGAATGCGATGGGTGAACAACGACCAAAAAGGACGAAAAAAGGGGGATGTCTATTCGAAGAGAACAAGAGGCACATCTACTACAGTAGTGCAGAATGTTCTGTCGTGCATCCTGACTTGTGGGCATGTCTGTCGGCCACTGCATGACTAGTTTGATAGGACGCGAGTGGGCGACGCCGCGTAAAGAAAATCGGACCCGCAAGAAGCCCTCTTTCCTTGTTGTGATTTTTTCTCTCTCCACAGCAGCAAAATAAGCTGTATCATATGATGTTTTGCAAGCGTATCAAGGTATCATAATAAAATTGTCGTTCATCGGGCAAGCAAATGATAGGCAAATGACGTCTGAGTGCGTCTCTTTCGAACGGTATGCACCAGTTTCACCACGATCCTCTCAAAATATTTCGAGATCCAGTGCTGAAATTACGTATGAAAATAACGAAGTTGGGATTCATCTGCGTAATGACCCAGTTGATCTCAATTTGTTAATTTCTTATGAAAAGAGGGAATCAAAAACTATCATGCAGGGTCATATTATGCACACGTCAGTAGTGGCGCCCCGCAAGGACACGCCGACTTTTTTTTTTTTTTTTAAAAAAAAACAGAGGTCACTGCTGGCGCGCCTTTGACTGTAGCCGCGTTGAATCATTCGTACCGTGCCTGCGTCAAAAAGGGCTTTATGCCAGAAGCCAGACACTTGCAATCAAAGCCAGCTCCGAAAACTCCGTAAACGCGCGGATATTGCTTCGCGCTTTTGGGACCTTTTTATACGCCCCGACGACTACCCAGCCTTTTGTCATGCGACTTTTGGATTGATGTCATTGAGGTGGTGCCGCAGCAATGTTGTCATTGCCGCCTGCCAAAGGTTGGCAGACCAAATGATGGTGCACCTCGTAATTTTTTTTTTTTGTGGCAGCTGTAGCGATAATTGACCGTTTGCTCGCCTGCAAGATCCTTATTAGAGTCCATCAGATGAATGGTGGCAACTGACAATCTTTCTATTAAATGTTAGAGGTGCAGCAGCTGCAGGCGTGCCAAATCGAGATCTTGCTGCGTCTACGCGCTTGACCGGGGTTCTTTGGATCACGTGCGCGTCGGATCTGGCAGCTATTGGCCACATGAAACGCGTAAGCCATGTAAACAATGAGTCGCCATATGGCCATTGTCTCAGGATCATAAAAGGAGCGTGCGTGTGTTTTTTTTTTCCTCTCTTTTTCGCCTTTTCATTTATTTTTCGTGCTCTTCTTGTCATTATTTAAAAGTAGCGACAACATGGAGATTGTGGTCCCCAGAGAATATGTCTATGTGCGTAATAAAAATGAGATGCGGCAGCGGCGTGCTTGTGCGACAATGCTCATGCTTTTTTTTACTAGGTCCTTGGCGTGTCTGCCGCGAGTGCGCTTCAGCTCGTGTGGATGAGCGCAGCGGTGGGAGCGGCTCGCCATCGAGCAGGCGTGCCTTACCCAAATTGTAAGTGTCTTAAGCATTGGGCGGTGGCAGGTCCGGAAAAATCGGTCTGGAGCATCTGATGGCTTTTTTTTTTGGCAGTGTTTGCGGATGCCAAGGAGGCGGAAAAGGATGAAAAGAAGCACTTGTTCAATTGCACGCAGCGTGTTCATCAAAACACATTGGGTAAGCACATGGATTGGTATTGAAATGGTTGTCAACATGGTGCCATTGCGTGAGGATGGCCATGCGTCTCATTTGGCAGCTGACAGCAAGTGCACGGCGAATGGACCCGACGTGCCGATGAGATGGAATGGGTTCATTAACTTGCATGCTCATCCCCCTTTTTTTATTGATTTTGGATGGTGTTGCTGGTCAGAAAATTTCCCCATCTTTTCAACGCTCCTATTGATTGGCGGTCTTGAGCACCCCAAAGCGAGCGCAATTGGCGGCGCTGTGTACCTTCTCGGGCGCTTTGGCTACGCGATTGGATATCGCACAGGCAAACCCGAAAAACGCATGCTTGGTGTTTTTGGTGCTGCAGGCTTGGTCACGATCTTGTACACGACCGGTTCATCTCTGTACCAACTTTACCACGGACATTGAGGCCTCAGCAGCAACGAAAGAAAATTAAGGAGATTTCCCAAATATGTGTGGCGCGCCCTCAAAAAATAAAAAAGTAGGGTTTGACGGACTTGATTTTGCGATGGTGATACGACGACCTTCGTCAGGTGGGGTCGTGTGCTCTTGATTGCATCATGGTCGTGGTGTGCGCTTGTCCCCGGGGTTAATTGCGCATCTAGGATTTACCAAATGGGGTCAAGGAGAGTAAAAATCGAGAAAAAAAATGTGAGATGACAGGGACAACACGAGAGCAGGGACACATGAGGAGCAGGGAGGTCCTTATTTCTTTGCTAATTGGCAAGTTGCCCAATGGCATGATCAAGCCACATTGATAATGGGGGGAGAGGAGTGCGCGCTTCTCTCGTCTCCTTGCTCCCCCAGGACGTGACCCTTGTGGGCACCATGGGTGAGCAAAAAGCAACTCCGCCTAATGATTCTACTCCTTTTTCGTCCCCGAGGGCGAACACAGCTCGTGCGACGCTGCCCCTGAAATTACGATGCCATCTCTTTTAATATAAAAAGGGTGGACAGCCTCATCGTTCCCAGGAAAAAAAAAGAGATCTCTTTGTTGTATTAAAAAAAAATGAAGCTCGCCACTTTGACATTGTGCTTTCTGGTGATGTTGATCCATTGCTGCCACGGCAAGCCCAGCAATGCTTCGTCGACGCAGCATCACGGCGGCGGCGGCGGCATTGTGCGCGGCAAGTATTTCGATCGCGTCGTCATTTTCATCTTTGAAAACAAGTATTACAAGTCAGTGATCAAGGACAAGAACTTTTCGAAATTGCACAAAAAGCACCAAGGCAAGCTGCTCACGAATTTCAAGGCCACCACGCATCCATCGCAGCCCAATTATGTAAAATATCTTTTTTTTTTTTTTTTTT